>CM036554.1:22145166-22562666 GCA_020745685.1 Tautogolabrus adspersus
ACCTCTTTGCTCCCATTCTTTGAATATGTCGAGAGCGAGACGACTATATTTATACTTGTGCTGAAATATTGAAACCATCAAACCGTGTAGCATTAATGTTTCAGTCTGAGCTCTTCTCACCGTGTAGAGAAACATTTCACTTCAACCTCAGTACTTCCAAAGAACACATTCATACGCCGCCGACGAAGCAGCAGGAGCAACTTGGGGGTTTAACCCCCAACCTTCTGGTTGAGAGACGACCGACATTACTGACTGAGCCACAGCCGCCCGCCCAACAATTAAACAATCAGGAAATATTTGTAAAAATTAAAAATCAACAACAGATTATTTTTACCACCAACTCAACTAGTTCCACAATTCAACTTAAACTAGCCTGTTGCTAAGCAACCCAAACATTCTGTTCAACTGCACTCTTGGTACTCTGTTGGTGTCCATGGTTACCACGGAGCAGCTACTTTTTATTATGAACATTTAGGCCCCGTGTCCACCTAACGTTTTTTTCTCAGCGCCAGCGTCTTTTTTCAGTTGTTTTCAACGGGTAGAGAGCGTTCGCAGCAGAAAGCGGCCGCCTGGATGAACAAGCGCTCTGCCGTTTCTGTGCGGCTGCTCCAAGCGCTCAAGTTAAAATTTTTCAACTTTTCAGAAAGGCGTTGTTGACGTCACGGGTGCTCTTTTCCAAATGTTTGATATTCCCCGTATTTTAGCCTCCTACAGATCGTATCTTGTACCCACATCCTCTTTGCTCCGTGTCTGTCTCAAAAATAAAACATGCAGTAAAAAGTGAAGGAGCCGTGTCGGTTATACAGGTTGTCATAGAGACAGGATGGACGTGCAGCGCTTTTCTTCAGCGCACAAACGCTTCATGCAAACACTTACAAGCGTACGGCCAGAACTTTCCTGCCCGGGAAAAACGCCAGGTGGACACGGGGCCTTACTTGTATGTTTAAAAGGAACTTTATCATGAAACCAGTGAAATTAGAGTCGGCTGTGTGATTCTCTGGGATGAGATTGAAGAATTAAGAATAACAATGTGAGCTTTAAATGTTAATGTGAAGTGTTCAGATCGCCTGGCTGAGGAGGAGTGATGAATAATGTGAAAAGTCCCAGTGAAGTCACGGAATGCCTCTTGTCCAATCAGATTGCTCGGTCGGAACTTAATGTTTTATAAAAGGCATTAAATGATATCCCTCTTTTTGGTAGAGTTGCGTACTGGACATGATTTTTGGGACTATTTGTTACGGAAAGAGCGCCCAGTTCTCCCAGTGAGGATGCTGCTGTATTAAACTGAGTATACTGACACACTTATTATACTACGCACATTCATCCAACTTGGCATTGAAAGGTATACAAAAGGATTTGTGTGGGGTTTTTTTTTTGTGAAAAATATCTCAATCAGCCGTCCCCACAGAGAAAGACGTATTCTGTTCTATTTTCAGGAAACGACGACGAGTCTCTGGAGGCCAAAAGTGAATCTCTGGAGGCTCCAAAAAAGTGAAAGACCTCCTACGAGTGATTTTATTTTTCTCAGCTACGCTCTGTTTTGTTGCCTTGTCAATCGTGAGGGCCAACAGGGCCGAGGTACCCCGCGTGAATCTGGAATGAGTCAGACTGTTTCATTGTATCGAGCGGTGAAAAGCTGTGGGATTTAGTGCTCCTTGAGAAAATAGCAAACTCTCCGGAGAGCCGGACCTGGATGCTCCAAACTTTTGGCTGTGAGCAGCATTTTGATTTGGGTTAAAGCTTTAGGCCCCGGGTTGTGTTTTGTTATCTTGTGCTGTGATGTGTTCAGGAGCTGTTTACTATGCAGGATGTGCTCTGCACTGACATCACAATCAAGGTGGTCTGTTGTAAACAGCACAAGGACGAATATTGTCATCTGTTTGAGTGTATGAATGGAAGCCTTGAAAAGGTTGCATGTCTCAGGTTGAAGCACATCTTTAAGGCAGAGCTGCACATAATATTTCTGTGTGTAAGGTCTAAGAGATACACTGCAAAAACTCAAATCTAAGGAAGTGTATTTGTCTAATTTTTAGTCAGAAATATGTAATTTTATTTAATAAAAACCACATTCACCTTAAAAGTCCAGATAAACCTCTTATTTTAAGATTTAAAAAAGCAAAATGTAAGGCCTGCATCGCTTGTGTGAAAGTGAAAACATCTGCCGATCGGGAAGCAAATTTTACTTGTGAAGTGTTTTAAAATGCGACGTTATCTAAGTCAGTATATCTCACTTCAAGACACTCAACATGTAGAATGTGCTTTACCCATGCTGAAATGTTTTTGTGCAAGACAGCGTGCAGTAAACAATAAAAATAACCCTTCACTGGGTGCCAAAGACTTCTCTGTTTGTTGATGTGGTATTGACACAGGTATTTATAATGTTAGATTTTTACTGGTATCATATGGAGGTTTAAAATTCAGGTAGTGTGACAACCCCAAGGGCTAGTGTTGCAGCAACCACGACTAGACTTTCAAAACTCATTCTCAGAAATGTTAATATGCGTGCCCTAAGAGGACAAAAAAATCCACTCAATCTATTTTATTCAATATTTCTGAGATAACAAGTACATTTCAGGTGTTTGTTAAGATTTATTTTGGGGCTTTTTGCCTTTATTGGACAGAACAATGGAAAGAGTAGGAACCCAGGGAGAGACAGTGGTGGGGAATTGAATGTTGGAAAGGAGCCACAGGCCGGGCTCAAACCCAGACAGCCAGCTTGAGGACTATAGCCTCCATATATGGGGCTTGACTTAACCGCTAGGCCTTCTGCGCCCGACTTTCGGTTGTTTTCTTGAGATCTCGTCTTAGTGATCTTGTTAACTCGGGATTACAACTCTTGTTTTCCCATGATAATGATTAAATTGGATTTGTTTTCTCAGGATATAATGAGAAAACCAGCATTATGTGTCCCCTGAGGGGTTTACCATGTTTACAACTAAATAGTGCTTAAAAATATTACGTGTAAAACATCATCTTTTACATTCCTCTTTACAATTAGAATCTTAATTGAAATCATACTGTTGTGTTTCATGTTTTAAAACGTCCAATAATGCCGGTGTGTGTCTGTTTTTCTGTCCTGTTCTGCGTTCATTGAATGTTAGAGGACAACTAGACAACCAGAGGAATCCAATTTAGTTTCTGCACAGAGTCACTGTACTCTAAATATGGAGACAAAGCGAAACAAATGTCCTGCATACAGTGTGTTTGATCGAAATGCTGAAAATAGATCGATCTAAAAATAGATTGGTTAAAAAGACGTTTTCATCTGCATAGGCAGAAACACTTTAAAGCTTATTGTTCAGATTCAGTTGAACAGTTCAGTTCTCGTATAAACGCTCCATGAGTTCTAACTCCATCCCCACCCCCATAGTCACAGAATGACCTTGATGCCAAAAGATGTGTGTGTGTGTGTGTGTAGTTGTGAGATACAGATCTCCTCTCGGCGGCTCTGCCTGTTGTGACAAATGAAAGCTCGACCACCGGCGTCGCTCCTCGGGCTCCTGCTCGAGGAATGACTCCACTTTACTCCAGCGCTTCATTCATCTTTGCACGCCGTCTCCACTTTTACGTTTGATCTATCCATCTGCAACTCCTGCTGCCATAGCAACCCACACCACCTCAGTTAGTGACAGAGAAAAGCATGCTGGGTAATCTGACCTCACCTGGAACATTTCTCCGCAGGGAATTTTTTTGTCCTTTAACCATTTTTTCCTGTAATTCTTTTCCAAACATGAACTGAATTAAACATTTGATACATCGGAGCTTTTAAAATCCAAGGTTGTGTATTGCATTATGCTCTTAAAGTGCATTACAAGCTTCTTGCTCAGTGATATTACAAGATATATCACCCTCTTCTTTGCCTTGCTGCCTCTACAGTGGTCAGGGTTTTATCATCAGACAGCACTCAAATGGTAAATGTGTAATAAATAACAACGTCTGTCATCTCCTGCTGCTTGTTTGGACACAGTTAAACACACATATTATTGCTGTATTGATTGAATATTTAGCAGACAGGTGGGCAGAGAGATCAGAGATGGTTTTATTGAAAAACTGAGAAGCTGAAGGTTTATATTTTCAGATTAGGGATTGTTTTACTGTTTGGAATGAAATAATGGGATATTTGTAAAACCTCCTACAGACTGGGTGAGTTTTCTGGGCGAAGTTTATTGTAAGACACAATGTGCAACACGGATCTCATGATGTTGGATACGACATGCATGTCAATGTGCGATGACTTACCTTGTGAATCGTAGGCTGTGAGGCAGGTCAGCACACAGCATCATTAGCATCATCAGGGTGCTTCAACCTGGTCAGGCTGAGGTTGCCATGGCGATCAGCAGAAAGCAAGCTCTTGCCACAGTTTTGTTAATGTGCATAAAAAAACTTTGGATGCCAGTGTTGCAAAGAGAGCTTGAGGCGAAGCCACGTTATTGTTATCGTATGTTTTCGACAGCATTGGCGCCTGTGCTCGCAGTGTGTCGTTTCATGCAGCGTTTCTATTGGTTGGTTAGTCAACGTAGATCGTAGAAGCATTCACATTGTAAGATGATCGTCCTAGGTTTCTGACACGGTCAGATATTTTTCACAGGCCATCTTTGGTCGCAAGACCGTGAGGTCATCCATGATTCTGTCAGACTTAGTTCGCAGCTTTTTGACATGTTTACAGAAACTTGATCCTCATTCTTTATATTTAAGCATCATCAACAGGTGCAGACTAAAATACCTCTGGATCATATGAACACACTTTGAACATTTTCGTAGGCCTTTTTACGCTTGTGCAAGAAAATTCAAGGCATCTGTTCCTCTCTGACATACTGTGCCTCAGAAAGAGGAAAAACAAAGAGAGCTGAGTCATTGTACCAGAGAACGATCTGTAATCACACCTTGTGTCGATCCAGCTCCCTTTCTAAATCTCTCACTGCAAAGGCCCTTTTACACATCCATTATGGTTTCCACTTTTATCATCTCTTCTCCTACTGCTGCTGTATTCATAATCACCGTCTCCTCGCCTTGCCTCCTCCCTCTCTTTTCTCTGCGCCAGTGGGAATCCCGGGTGTGACGACAGAAGCTGATGCTGCAGTAAAGTACCGACTGAGACTGAGGTTTTGTTTCCTGATGCTGTAACTACCCTTGATGTGTTGAAAATTTAGAAGAAGAAAAAAAAGCTGCAGAGAGGAGTTATTTAATGTGTCAGAATCAGTTAGGAGTGGAGAGAAAGATATTAGACTGTTGCAAAACATTCTGGGAAAGTCTAGATTTGGCTGCGTTTCTCCTTTTCCTCTCACTTTAGGGGCAACAGCAACCATAAGTTACATCAAGTTGTCCACCCTGTGCATTATTTGTCGACTGCTTTGATTTCTTTCTTTTCCAAAACACACACCATGTGTTTCCGAGCCTCTCCCTTCCTCAGCTGTGACCCCCATCACACAGCGTTACGAGGGCCCAATCCCTCGGTGTGGAAACGTCAGCCCAACATTAACAGCTGACCTTCTCCTTTCCTTACATGTTCGAGTAAACAGAAACACAGCCAAACTCGAGGGAATGTGTACGGTAAACAGGCATTTCTCATGCAGAATGAGGAAAAACTGCATTTTTAAAGCCTTTAAACACGAATGTTTTATGGCTTGAAAAGCTTACTGCGCTTTTTAATCTGTTTTCATATTCAAAACATTCATTACATCCTCTTTGAACCAAATCTGAACATTGTTGTCCCATTTCTGTCTCCATTCCTCTTCTTTACTTGTTTTTCTTCTGAAAACTAAACATCTGCATGACCATATTGTATCCTGTCTTTCAAAATGTGAAATCTCTACCCGCTGATAAAGACCGAAAGTGAATGTCATCCAGTGTACAGTCTGTTTCTAATGGAAGCCATCATGACATAAATGCATCCAGCAGCACTGCAGGTACATTATGCTGCAGCTAAAGCTCTAATATACAGCTGATATTACATTCATTTCCCTCAGGGAGAAGTGTGGTCAAAGCATTATTGAGTCTTGCCTCCTGCTGGTAATTGAGGACATGACAGTTCAAACTCAAGTCATTTGAAAAATCTGCCGTTCATGTAGACCGTATTATACTTTATTCTGCAGGTACATCTGTGAATATAATACATGCAGGAGTGTGAGGTCAAGACAGGTCAGCAAGCATTGTGTGAATTTTCATTGTCTGGTTGGAATAAAAACTCGGTTTAGCAGAGGAGGAGTTTATTATCTTTTGTTAAAGTCGAAGTGAGAGTGTGTGAATTTGTGTGTCGGTTTTTCTTACCTCGCAGGGACATTTACCTTTATAATCACTTAAGGGGACCAGTATTTCTCATGGGAACCAAAGCCCATTCTTAGTTTAAAAAAAAGGAATTTCTGAAGTTTTAGTTAAAGATATTGTGTGAATTTAGTTGAGGTTAGGGTAAGGCAGTGATTCCCAAAGTGGCACATTATGACAAGGGGGCGTGGCAAGGCTTGATAAAAACAATGCACACAGTTCTGCACTGCTGGCATTGGACAATTTTTGTGAGAGGACTTCCTGCCTCAGAGTATTAGCCTCTGACAGCAGAAAGCCAAACAAGTTAGGACACCACTTGAAGACATTGCAGCCTGCACACAAAGACAAGCCTGTTGATTTCTTCATTGAAATCATTCCAGCACTGGATGTATAAATTTTAAAAGTGAACTATCATCAAATGTTTATTTTGAAGGAGTTACTCATCTTAAGAGAGTCAGGTTACAAAAAAATCTGTTCAAAGCAATGACTGTTGTTACATCTTAGAAAATGGAAGTTTAATGTTGCAGTATCACTTTTAATGCTTCCTCTTTAAAAGTGGCTTGTTAGAGGCACTGTTAGCCTAGTGGCTAGTGCGTGTGCCACATGTACAGTGGCTGTAGTCCTCCAGGCAGGCGGCCCAGGTTCGAGTCTGACCTGTGGCTCCTTTCCCGCATGTCATTCGCCACCCTCTCTCCCCGATTTCCGACTCTATCCACTGTAATATGTCTAAATAAAGTCATTACAAATCCCCAAAATAAACCTTAAAAAAGTGACTTGCTTGTCTTTTCTGCATTGTCCAATGAAGTTGCTATTCTGGACTTTTTGCAGTTTCAGATAAAATCTAAAAATACAGGAATTTGTTAGCAAAGGGCGTGACTGGCAGTGTGTTTAGTATATGTCGATAAATGTTGACGTATTCATGGTGAGGGGTGGGAGGGCTTGAAAATATTTTCGACTGCCAAAGGGGGGCAGAAAAAGTTTGGGAAACACTAAAGGACTTGATTTGGTGGTCCTCAGTGAGAAGTAGTCATCGCAATGTCCTCACAAGGATAGCTGTGTAGGCTGTGAGTGTATGTGTGTGTATTCGTGTGACAGTTTTTGTTACCTTTTGGGGACGTTGTCTGACACAAACACTTACGAGGACCAGTATTCATTTTGGGTGAAAAAGCCTGGATTACCAGAAAAAAATAATTTCTAAGGTTTTGCTTATAATTTCAGGTGTTTTGTTCCTATTAGTTAAAGCAGAATACTCACAAGGATATCTCTGTAGGCTGTGTATGATTAAAAGTACAAAAAGTACGCTATTTAGTTTAAACATTTTGTGTCCTAAAAGTAGAAGATGTCATTAAAATGCAAGACTCAACAGAAGTACAAGAACCACTTTCATATACAAAAGTACAGCACTTGAGTAAATATACTTAATTTTATTTTACTACAGGTGTTTGTGAAGAAAGATATAAAAACATGCTTTCTATGAATCTTTTTCTCTGCAGTCGTAGTTGTTGTAAAAGTTTAAAATATATCACAGAGAGATCTGTAGGTGATGAGAGAAATAGTGAAAGGACCAGATAGTCAGGTCTCATTCTTCAACCTATCCTCCCCCCTCCGTCCGTCCCTCCGTCCCTCCCTCCCTCCCTCCCTCCCTCCTTCCCTCTGTCGCTCCACTTTCTCCACTTCATTGTCGCTGGGCCACTGCCTAAAAGAAGGTGGTGTCCCTCCTGTTAGCAGAGGGGATGTGGAGAAAAAAGCTGCAAATCAGCAGGACTAGAGCCTCACGCAGGAACAGCTCAGTTCCGTAAGTCCAACACAGTTACAGTGGAGAGTCCACAGCGTCTTTTAATTCTCACTAAATGATAGAAAAGTTCGTGTTTGTGTGAGGAAAAAGAAGCATGTGTTGTGTGTGAGGTGAGGAAGACTTCATAGCATCTTGATAGATATCTTTTAATAGGTGTGCTTTCTACTTTAATCATGCATTTAGTTAATTCTACCTAAAGCAGCATCCTGTATGTAACTTTGTTCTTTAGCCAACAAAAGTGTATTTAAATTATTTTTTATGACCAATTCCTTGAAGGACTTCACTTAAAAGGCAAATTATTTTTTACAGGGTCGTTTTTTGTCGCATAGTAAAATTTCCGCTTCATGAGCATGAGGTCAGACTGAACAGAAGAACAGTTTGTGACACGGGGACTTTCCTTACCTGTCAAACCGGAGGTTTGTACCTTCAGGGCTGAAAAAGTTTACTTCAGGTAATTCGGACTGACCTGCCGATCCACTCTACTGTTTTTTTCTTGAAGATAAGAGAAGATACATGAGTGTTATTTTTATTTAGAAATTCTTTAACAGTAGTTCAAAGTAGAAAGAGAGGGAGTTATATTATTGCATCAGAGAGATAGATACAAAACAAATATCAGGCTGAGTGGGGGAGGGGTCACAAGAAGTGTAAGATCCAGGGCTGTAATGCAGATTGTGCACATGTTGAAGCTCACTGTGTATTTATACTAATGCTGCTTTCAGGCTGTCTCTAACATCAGTGGTTGGAAATGATGAGTAACACACTCCAACAAAAGAAGCTTGAGCTTTGTGTCTGAAACAGAAATCCAAGGTTGCATTTTACTCTGAAGACAATTCTGCCGTTAGTAGGGATGTAACAATTCACTAAACTCACGATACGATTCACGATACTGGGTTCACAAAACGATTCTCTCACGATTTATTTTATAAAATGAGACTGTAGACAAATGATGACTGAAAAAGATTCCTTTAGGGGCTGCTAACCCGCTTGTCAGTGTGGTTTGGCCTTTTAATGTGTTGTTTCTCTCAACAAGGGGAGGTGATTGGAGCTTCTCATTGTGGTGTCGATTAAATGCTGCATCATGTTGGTTGTGCTATTTGTGTAGTTCCCTGTCTTCTTGTAATATTTGCACACAGTTTTTGTCTTGTCTGTTATCTTCTCACCTCTTTCATTTTCTGTCTTGGGGAAGCCAAAATGCTTCCACACCTCCGATTTAAAAGACGGTGGTGCGTCCTCAATTTCTAAATCTTGCTCTGCAGCTGCTGACGCTCACGATATTACTGAGATTCATTTTTCAGAGTACCGATGTGAACCTTTACACCTTTGGATCGATTTATTAAGATTTTGCGATTAATCTGTACATCCCTGGCCGTTAGTGACTCTTAATACTGAGATGCTCTTCCGGAAAGTGAAAGCAGACTGCAGTTTGATGTATAATCGATGGAGCCTCTGCTGCTGCCTCATGTTCTTGTTTTATTGTTTTATATTTTGGTTTTAGTCCTCTGCTGAACATTTTTAAATATCACCTGCTTTAATATAAAGATTTTAAGCTTTTCAGTTGTTGTTTCCAGCCTCTGAAATGTCAGGATTTGATGCTATCTATAGTTCCAAATGTGAAAGTGAGCTGATGATGTTTGAACTGCTGGTCACATAGATTAACTAAATTTACCCCCTCGTTATTTACTAGATGATATGCCAGGTTTTCAGTTTGATAAAGAAAATGAGGACTATTGATTACCAGAACATACTTTGCTACGGTTGCATTCTTTTATTTTGGAAAAACAATTCCCCCGAACCTTTAAGATGTTTTCTGAGAGAAATTGACCTCAAAGAAACACAACCGAGGTCACGTTTTTCAGGACCTTTTGATTCCCATTATTTCCCTACTCTGAAAATTTCCCCCGAGGTACTTAATAACAGATTTTGAAAAGTGAAGGTTCTGGGCTTTTACGTTAAACGATGCTGGTTGTTGTACACACGGTGCACAAGTATTTTGATTGCATTGACTTGAGGACAGCTTGAGAGAGAGTGGGGGATGACATGCAGCAAAGGTCAGAGGTCGGATTTGAACCCACGGCCGCTGCAACGAGGACTGTAGCCTCTGTTCATGAGGCATACTACATAACCGCTAGCCTACCCAGCGACCCAAAAGTAGCATTCTTAATGACAAGTTTTGTGTTCATAGGATCTTTTGTCAATTGTATTTTCATTTTTTAGCATTTCTATGAATTAGAACAATCAAAAATGGCCGACGTATACACTCTCTCCTTTCCATGGCTTTCACCCTGCATCATTGTCTTTTAGTTTGTCTTGTGATTTGTCTTAATCTTGATTTAATGAATGAGGAAGTCTTCAACAGCAGATGAATTATTTTCTTCTGTTCTTGTAGATTCTGTATCGAGTTTTTGTCCCTCACACGTCAGATCAGAGTATATGTTCTCTAAAGGCCACAACACTGCAGGCAACATCCTTCTCCAGAGAACATCTTGTACTTTATTATTAACCTTCAGTTCCCTGCGGTCTTTCATGTTCTAATGTCCGCATTGATTTGATTCAAACTGTCAATCGTCACATCGGCTTTCACACCTCGCTCTCTCTTTGCTCGCCTTCAGGTTTAGATCTGACTCTTAGTCGATATCTGTGAAGTGATTTTCACAAAAGAATAGCCTGGAGGAACTGATGATGTTATTTCTCTGAGAAAAATTGATCAGTTGTCACAAAAATGTCAAATGAATTAAGGTTTTACATGATGAGGGATTGAGCTGATAGAAAAAAGTAAATCCCATAAGATGAAAAAACTAACAATGAACTTATACTGTATCCAAATCCTGATCTGATTCCTCAAAGCCACAGAGCTCCATCGCTGTACGCCTGTTATATACTCACAATGTGAGTGTGTGTATTAATCTGCTTCTGGAAATAGTCCCCAACAACGGAACGGTTCCCTCTATTTTCAGAAACATTCCCATTTTGAGCAAATCTCATGAGACGACCAAAATGAACAACGAATAAATCTTCTAATGACCTTGTGTGTATCCTAAACCTGATTCCTTTGACTCCTCAATGTCACAGAACTCAATCATTGTCCCAAAGTTAAATACTCACTACTCAATCAAATGCTGCAAAATTGAGTATTAAAGGCAGGGTTGGTAATTTTCTACAGATCCACTTTTTAAGATTTGGGATGAAGTTGTCTTTAGGTCCTGACAGAAATTAATAACTCATGTGCTCTGAAAAAGAAACAAAGAAAATCTGTCATCTGTACTAGTTGTAAAAACAGGCTGCAACTGCACTTTAATTTATTATATGCAGAGAAATTCAGCAAATGATGTTATTATAATGTTATTAATGTGAATGCAGACCAGCGGGGTAGAGGGGAGGGGGGAGCAATCATGCTTGGACACCGTACGCAACAATCGTGCCTAATGTGAAAACGTCCTTAAACAAACAAAGTGACAAAATAGATCTGATGTGTACAGGTAAATTATTCCAGTTAGCAGGAGCTTTAATGCTTAAAGCTTTTTTCAAATGACGTGGAACAAACAAAAACATGTGACTGGAATTCCTAGTGCGGTCGTTTGAAGTGAAGGGTACAAATACTGTTTTAAAAAAGTTGGATGGGTTGATTTAAATAGAAACTAGAATAGAAACAGTGCTGCTGTCTGCTTACAGTGAGCGCTGGACGGTGTAGTGCATCATACAGTAAACAACGCTGAGTAAAAAACAGAGTCGATTGTAAGCTGTGTAAATCTGAACAAGATCAGATTTAGATGCATTTTGGTAAATAACATCGAGATAGTCAATAAGTGGCAGTATTAGTTGAGAGGAAAGTCTCTTGCAAACATTGGAAGTAAAACAGCCGCGAGTTATGTAATTTAATAATTCCCTTTCAACACTCACAGCCTCTTTTCTCTCTTCTCTTCTCGTCTCTTGCAGAGCTGAAAAAACAGAAGTATTAAGTGAAGACCTACTACAGGTAATGATTCATCTTTATTTTCACTGTCTGCTGCCTCTCACAGAAGAAGTCATTATTGATGCAGAGCCTTCAGAGTGCATGAAATGACTTTTTATAAATGGCTCTCTGAACTGCCTTCAGGCGACATTAATGAGCGCTGAAAGTGAACTTCTCAGTGAGACAAAAGCCTGAACGCCGCCGCTGCTGATTTACTTTGGTTGCAGCGCGTTAATTGATCTGAATTATGCCTTTTTCTGTGGCTGTGACATCGGTTACAACTGAGTCTGTTTTATAATGAAATAAGAGGCATTTAATTGAGACAGGTCAAAGTCTACTGTAAGTGAGAAGAAGCTTGTTTTGTCATCAGAGTTTTAACAGGAAAAAGTGCCTACATGTGCGTGTCGGTAACTGTCGACGGGGACATCCAGAAACTGACTTGCAATCTGTGCTTTTTTATCTGTGTCAGGTGGAGAAACGTCTGGAGCTGGTCAAGCAGGTTTCTCACAGCACGCACAAGAAGCTGACCGCCTGTCTGCAGGGCCAGCAGGGCGTGGACGTGGAAAAGAAGTCTGTCAGGTCGCCTTCGGTGAGACGAATCAGACCCTAGGGAAGAACATGAGGCGTAGAAACGACTGATTGATGTTTTTATTTTTATTGTTGCCTGACGCAAGACTTTCCCAATCCCTAACTGGATTACAACAACATTATTATTCAATAAAAGTAATAAACCGTCCTGACTTTCTAAGTAGAGAAGAAGCTAACCAATGTGTTTCTAACTTCTTGTCCAAATAACGACTATTGAGGAGGAAAAATCAAGGTGGTGGCAAACCAAAACAAGTACTAGGTGACATCACTGTGTAACGCTGCTTCCTGTACACAAGTCTATAGAGAAGAAAAACACTTAAATAACTTATTTACCAAAGTGTTCGGAGCAGATAACGCTGGCTGAGGATGAGTGAGATCAAATCTTTTGATTAATTACAAAGATTGCGATGATAAAAGCAGGAGCTTAATTTCAAAGAATCGTTTTGATCACAATTAACAGAAAACAGATTGAAGAGTTTTAAGACATAGATTTTTTTCCTTCAGGTCTGCCATGTCTGTGTGTGTTTATTATTGAACTGAGACAGTCATGGGTTGTAATGTGTTTGTGTTTCTGTGCAGAAGAAGCTTCCCTTAACAACACTTGCACAATGTATGGTGGATGGGGCGGCAGTGCTCGGAGACGAGTCTCTACTAGGGTGAGTAAAAACACAGACACACACACACACACACACACACACACACACACACACACACACACACACACACACACACATAGAGATAAACCATAATTAACTTATTCTGTATTTATCGGTCACATTGGCTGTGTTTTCTCTCTTAAATTGCCGCCGTGTAAAGAAATGTTTTTATCATCCAGTGAAGAAGAACCGTTTCTCCGTCATGTCGACAAAGTCAGATGAGGTCCAACCTCGTTCTCTAATGTAAAGTGTGAACTTATTGTTCAAATCAACCTTTATTTAAACAAGCCTCATTAACAGCCCTGATTGATCAACAAACTACAAAGGCAGAAAACTCAAACCAATAATGAAGTGACTGAATGTGTTTCTTTTATAAAGTGGGAAATACATTTGTCATGATTAATTTTCTTTGCAAACACAAAAACTTCTGCAGGTTGAATCATCTGTTTAAAGAGAAAAACATGATTTTACTGCTCATGCTGATGTCGAGCTTCAATATCTGGATGTCTGTGTTTATACTCACCACAGTCGAGAACTGCACTGTGTTAAACCACCCTGCTGCATTAGTTCTACAGTTTATTGGACAGTTGTTTTGAGTGCATAAATATGAGTGATGCCTAAAAGCTGTGAGAGGACGATCTCAGTGATATGACGCTCTCTGTGTAATCCTGCTCTCTGATAAATCTGTGTCTTGTTTTCCTTTGCAGGAAGATGCTGAAGCTCTGCGGAGAGACGCAGGAGCAACTCGCACAGGAGCTCATCCTGTTCGAGCTCACCATCGAGAGAGACGTCGTCGAGCCTCTGTACGAGCTCGCAGAGGTAAAGAAAAAACTGCGTGTGAAAAATGGACATCGGTGACTTTAATAGCAACATCAGAGTTCAGATCATCCTGCAGCAGCGAACCTGAAACTCCTTTTCACTGTTTCAAGACGCACTTTGGGAACATATAACATAAATACGTTTTCTGACCGGTCTGCAGAGCAAAGACTGAGGCTTCCAGCACTTTTCAAATGAATATAATTACAGAAGTCTGAGGGAAGCAGATTAAGTAACGCCATATAAATAAAGACACGCCAATGATTTTGTTAAATAAATCCATCCATGGAGAAAAGTGTTTAAGCATGTAGACCCCAGACTGATCAAAAGACGCCAATGAGAGGAAAATATCTGATTTGAATCCATTAATAGGAAAGAGTTCAGAGAATTCTGCCTCAGGTCCCTGAAGCTTCACTGCTCAGGCTACTCGTTCTGTTCACAGCACATTTCAGAGTACATCAGGCAGTAAACTAATCTTCATGAGACAGACGGACACACAGGTACAGAGCAGAGTTTACCTACGACAGGTGAACAGCCTCTGACAATACTGCGTCTGTTCCTCGTCTCTTTCTCACCAACAAACAACAAACTGGTCTCTGCTCTGCTCCTTCAGGTGGAAATCCCAAACATCCAGAAACAAAGGAAACATTTAGCCAAGCTGGTCCTGGACATGGACTCAGCGCGCACACGGTGAGTGTGTACTGTGTGTGTATGTGTGTGTGTGAGTGTGAGAAAGACACTCAGCTGTGATTTGAGAAACTTTATCCCCTGTGAGTAAACTGGTCTTGGAGCTTCCCAGCGAATGTTACTGGGATTTGATTGCACACCAGGAAAGTTTAAACCATGAATGTCCGAACATTCATTCATTCAACCTTGACTAATACTCAATCATTGAGGGGCAGCCCTCATTTACAGAGACTATTGAAATCACATAATGAGCATTTTTACGTAGAAGTATTTTCTTGACACAGTTTTCAAACATGCGCTCTCACTCTGAGTCTGCAGCTCTTCTCGCTGTTTATCTGAATCTTCTTCGCCCCCTGAGGTTCAATTATCTCAACCACTGACTGATTTAAGCTCAGCCTCGTTGTGGAGAAGGATTAACGCTTCTGCTAAATGATGTGTTTTTCTCTTCTGCAACATTTATACAGGTGTTTAAAGCAAAATGTACCAAAAACACAGATTAACTGTGTCTTAGTGTAGAGCCCCCCCCTCCCCCCTTGTGTAAAGGCTGATTGAAGGTTTTAGAGTGATGCCTATTGTCTTTCTGGCTATTACATGCAAATTGGTTGAATTAATCTCTTGGGTAGATTCAGTGAATTCCTGGGATCCCCCCCCCTACATTTCCATAAAGTAGTTGGACTTTGGAGGGATGTTATCCTGCCTTTGCATTATTCTTTTAACCTACAGATGATGCTTACATGCAAACACAAACAGAAGTGAAGAAGAAGACAGGATGTAGACTATGTCAAATTTGAAATACTTTATACTACAAACGGTTTGTGGTGACTTTGATAAACGCATTCAACACATTCATTAGAACCAGGGGCGTGTCCAGGGTGGCCAGCCTGGTGCACTGACTTATGCAGGGGTGGCATGAAGTTTGTGGGCACATGCTCCCAAATGAATTTAAATAATTTACCCCACTAATGTGTCCTTGTAAGTAACACAATTTGGAAACATATAAATCTGTTTAGCATGACTTTTTTAGGGACTCAAAAACGATGATGTGCAAAGTCACAATTTAAAGTACTTAGAAGATTGCATTCAAACTCTTGTATGCTGTCTAACTTGCAAAAACACATTCATTGGCAATTAAGTCCATTGTATGTAAGACAGAGTGCACACATTATTCCTTGGAAGTATTTATTTACCACTGAAAGTACTACAGTAACATCAGCATGTTGAAAACAGCCAGAATAGTTGATTTGTACTTAAGTCCCGCCTCTGATTAGGCAAACAGCCAATCATAGATGATTTGGATTTTGGGTCGGCACCTGGGGTTTCCAATCGGATTTTAAGGGGGCCCATATCACCCCTCTAGACATACCTGGACACGCCTTTTGATAAGAGCACAAGATGACACAAATTATTTTTATTTTGTTAACAAGAGACACAACAGGGCAAAATGTTCTGAATCCTTTCACCTTTAATGCTCTGTGGTGTGTTTGTGTTGTCAGCCGGTGTGAAAGTTGTGTTGTTGATTTTCACCTCTGACTGTAGAAGCGGTCAGAAGACCTGGTGAGGAGGTGATTGTGCTGGGCGAATCTGAGGAAGCTACTGGCGAAACGCGTTGTTGGCAAAAGTTATTTTCAGTGTGTCACAGAGTTTTCATGATCTTGAATGTTGGAGTCATCATGTTAGAGCAGATTTGTTCTCCTGTAGAAAAAGGAAAAGTTTATAGAACTGCTGAAACAAAACAAAAACAGGTTTTTTTCACTTCTGTGCCATTTTAAGCAGAAACTTGGAGAAATTAGATTTTCTTCACTGCAGGCCTCTCAGTCAGCCAGTGAGGTTTTTTTTTCAGTGACCCAAATCTGAGACAACTTTTCCCATCATGCCGCTCTGTGCTGAGCTCCTCTGGCAGCGCAACATTTTTATCTCCAGCCGGAAAGAAAGTCTCAGACGGACAGTCAGACAGAGAGACAGACAGAGCGAGGGAGGGAGGTCGGGAGGGACGGGGAATAGCTGAAGCTGAATGAATGAGGAAATGTAGATAGTCAAGTGTTTGCATTTTATATGCTGAAGACTGAAGACATCCTCAAAACTGTTTTGTTGCTGTGAGTCGCGTTGTTAGCGTAGCTGTCAGGTTCTGTTGTTGATGAAAAATCACTTTTTTAGGAACAAAGCTGTCTCTCTCTCTTCAGTTTAACATGTTCATCAAATCCAGACAGACAGTGATCAATTGTTTTTCATAAAAGTGTTCTTTTTATCCTCAGGTATTATCAGTCTAACAAGTCGTCGGGACTTTCCACCAACCTGCAGCCGACGGGAGCCAAGGCCGACCACCTCAGGGAAGAGATGGAGGAGGCAGCCAACCGCATGGAGATCTGTCGAGTCAGTGGTCACCTTCACTCTCTAACTGCTCACTGTTTCCTTCTATAATGCCATGAAATGTCTCAGTATAGCATACTGTGCAGGGAATGTGTCATGTTGTAGTGCACTATATAGAGTTGACTTATAGTATCCAACAAGTACAGTGACTGACAATCATGCAGAGAAACAGAAAATTTTGTAAAAGATATTTTTTGGATAGGAAGAAAAATAGCCTCTGTGGTGGTCTTTACTGGTCTTAATTTAAAATCCGGAGTCCGCCAAGTCTGAGAACGAGACAAGACCGAGTAGAAATGCTTTCGATTCCGAGACGAGACCGAGACCTTCAAAAAGTGGTCTTGAGACCTTCAAGTACTACAACACTACAAGTTTGAGATCCACAGTATGCTAAATCTACCCAGATGTTTCACAGTCTGCATCAGACCAGTCTTCTTAGTGTACTGTTTCCCACAATGCAAAGCGACAGGTCAGAGATCGACAGCAATGCCATCGTAACGGGAAATAATCACGATCAGAACAAGCCACTTGAATATAACACAAATTGTCTTACTTGATTCTCAAAATCATGAAAACATAAATGAATCACTACACTGCAGCGGAGTTTGGCTGCAGCTGGGCTGTTGTTTACTTCCTCATTCCAAGACCGAAAACCAGCTTAGCCGGGCGTACTGCATAACCACGGACTGGCAGTCATACTGCATACTGCGTTTAATAGTAGTATGTAGTAGGTGATTTCGAAAACAGCCTATATCTCCTGGGTAGTGTAATGTTTGTGTTACTCGTCATTAGACTCATCATCACTTTTAACGGAGCCCCTCTGTGCTCGGGACCTGATGACTTAAACCTCCTTGTAACCAAAATCAAATAAGCAGTGAAGACACTTCTCTTGGTTCCACATTCAGTTGTGTATTCCTTTGTTTTTTCTGGCAAAGATGCTCGTCCTACCTCTTTCAAAACTTACAAAAATAAGACCCGTGGTCCATAGGGGGAGCACCCTGTGGGTATCTGCCAGCCTATCTGGCTCTGCTCAGCTCTGTTTGGCAGCATGTGTCAGAGTCGGATAATCAGGTGTGGACACAGTTGGGAAAGATGGAAAATATGAGGCTCTGTTGCTCTGCAGGACCAGCAGAGAGCACAGCTGTGGGTAAATCTGTTTTTATATATTGGCTCACAGCTGTAGGTGTGGTCCATTTCACAAACATGGACATAATACTTTAACACAGTACGGGACTGAAAAATGCACTCTGATACAACTGATGATTTCACCTTTGGAAACATGTTTTATATATATAGAATCTTACACCTGATATATACAGGCAGATTTTTGTTTTTTTGTGCCAAGATGGCGTCGCGGGTGGTTGCCTCAGTTTCACTGTCTCTGAAAGCTAAACGGTCTCCGAGCTTCAGACCTGTCACTGTGATATAACCCTGTGACAAACCCACCCTCTGTGAATGTAACTACGATTATTTAACCACATTACATGGTCACTCACTAAATCATGTAAAGATTGTTATCCTCCTCCTCTGACATCAATCTATGCACATTGCCGTGATGTAAATACTGTAAAAATCCCCCATCCGCAATATTCGCCGGTTTGAATGTCGTCCAAATCGTCCTGAGTCAACCAAAACGGGGTCTCTGCAGACGCTGTCACCAGCACACATGTACGGAGGCCCAGAAGGGATCATGGAGCAGCATTACTTTTGTCTATATTTTACTTTTTAGGAAAAAGGCTGCTGACTCTCTCTTGAATGAGTCCTCAGCATGTTTTATATTTGATTGAGAGTCTTTTTCTTCCTTGTTGCTCATGTGTTTTGTTTCTCCTCCCCTCCAGGATCAGTTATCAGCAGACATGTACAGTTTTGTGGCCAAAGAACTCGACTATGCAAGCTACTTCCAGACAGTAAGTCCACCACCCCTCCATGCTGCTGCATTAGTGAAGAACAAAAATATTCTGTTTGTCTGTGTCAGACTCTCTCTCTCTCTCTCTCTCTCTCTCTCTCTCTCTCTCTGTCTGTCTGTCTCTGCGTAGCTGATAGAAGTGCAGGCTGAGTACCACAGGAAGTCATTAGAGCTGCTTCAAAGTGTTTTACCACAGATCAAAGCTCATCAGGGTGAGTCTGAGTCCAAAACACTCATGATGCAGTCTGTTTGTGTCTTTATTTCTCTCCTCTAACAGCATGCTGCCTCTCTGCTGCGCTTCATGCCACAATAAGATCCTTTCTGTTTGGGTTTATGATCGTCTGTTGACAGTTTGAGGTCCTCGCTGTTGCTATGTTTGCTGTTAACAATTCAGCACTTCAATCACTAAAATCAGCTCATGCAAACACGGCCTTCATGTGTAAAGTCTTAACTTAGAAAAAGGGGGAAGTTACACGCACATCACGTTGGTGCAGGGCGGTGCACAAACAGCCGACTGAGGAAGAAAACCTCTGATTGAAACGTTGTGATTGTGATGCAATAAAAACTTATCGTGGCGTTTGAGCAAGTGTGCAGGCATAAAGTCTTACCGTAGTACTACGTCTGCGTTTTGTGCACGTTTTCATATCTTTGTGTGAATGTGTGTGTGTGTGATTGACAGAGACCTGGGCGGAGAAGCCATGCTACGGGAAACCATTAGAGGAGCACTTAGCGCTCAGCGGGAGAGATATTGCCTTTCCCATCGAGGCCTGTGTCACCATGCTGCTGGAGTGTGGCATGCAGGAGGAGGTGAGACCGCACAACTCACACACACACACACACACACACACACACACACACACACACACACACACACACACACACAGAAACAAAAACATTTCCGAGAGTACCACAGAGATGAAGTCATTCTTAATTACTGAAGGGAAATGTTTCTAATGAGGTCCAGGCTACTGTTTGGTTTCTTGAAGTAAATTTGCTTAGAGCCTGAAACAAATAATCCTTGACTGTGTAATTAATGCGTGATGTAAGAAACGTCCTCATTTTTTGTAATCAGGCCAGTGAGCTGAAGCCGGCGAAGCTTTAATTGCGCTGCAGCAAATGACTGTTTAATGAAGAAATATTGAGGCTACACTAAATGTGTTCCATCAACAAACCTTCATGAGATTAAAAGAAAATAACAAATACATCATTATGAATAAG
Organism: Tautogolabrus adspersus; assembly: GCA_020745685.1. NCBI lineage: Eukaryota > Metazoa > Chordata > Actinopteri > Labriformes > Labridae > Tautogolabrus > Tautogolabrus adspersus. The sequence goes on from CM036554.1 coordinate 22,165,407, forward strand.
TTCATTTCCAATCTGCAGTTATTAGGCTTAATATGTTTGCTGAATGGACGATGTGATGTGGCGCTGAGAAAAATGTGTTTTAATTTCATCTGAAGTTAAAGATCGATTAATTTGTGTCGCTGAATAAACTGTTCGTTAATTAGCAGTTCAGTTTATGGTCCTAAAAGTTTTGCGAGTAGGACACGTTGTTGAAAAATTGCATGAAACTGAGAATTTTAAATAAAGACATGTAAATTAATCTTTTCTTTTTAGTTCAAAGAAAACGGTTCTTTTTAAAGGCAGGGTTGGTCATTTCCTCCAGATCCACTTTTTAAGATTTTGGTTTAAATTGTCTTTAGGTCCTGACAGAAATTAATAACTCATGTGCTCTGAAAAAGGAACAAAGAAAATCCGTCATCTGTAGCAGTTGTTAGTCTGTAAAAACTTTGACCAATGTCTACCACGAGGTACCAATCTGATGAACCAATCACGCCTCCCTGTCTCCCTGCTCGCTCTCTACCTCTTGCGTGCTCTAGCCCACACTCAAAGCACGTCACCGATGACGGAGTTTATACTGAGAGTTTACTTACCGCTGAATGAGACATGACACTACGTAGTTTCTACACAATGTAAGCGATGAGCTGAGGTCCGCTTCTGGAGGAACGGCGCTCGTGCATGTAAGTGAGGGGCGTGGCTTTTGAGGGAGCACAGAGGGGAGGGGGTGGGTGCAGACGGAGCACTGAGGGAATGCTACTTTCAAAGTCATGCTAGTTTTCAAAGATTACCAACCCGGCCTTTAAGCCTCATTTTGGAATATAAATGTCGTGTCTAAAGCCTGGTTTATACTTCTGCGCTGAATCTACGCCATAGCAAAACCAAATAGGTTCTGAAACCCTGTTCCTAAGAAGAAGCCTTCGATGTAGCCTGACGTTCATCTCCTCAAACATGGAAGTCGTAACGACGCAGACTGCAGGCCCTGTGATTGGTCTACATGTTTCTCTACTGGCTTTGACAACATGTAAAACATCGGGATACCAAGTCTTTCTATGACGAGAACATAAATACATGTTCTTTACTTTTGTACAACGTGAGTAGGTGGAGACACATTGTCCATCTTTATATACAGCCAGTTGCTCCAACATTCAAATGGACCGGGCTTCCTTTATTGACAGGACCCGCCTGTCTCCCAGGGAAAGAAGACTCTCATTTAACACCAATCCCTCCTTTTGATTTTAAGACCTTCACTTCCTGATTGTTGCTTTGGGATTGGACTGCGGTCTTATTTCCCTTGTCATATTTTTTTATTTTCGTTCTCAGGGTTTGTTCAGAATCGCTCCCTCGGCCTCCAAACTAAAGAAGCTAAAGGCGTCTTTGGACTGCGGAGTGATGGATGTTCAGGAGTACTCTGCAGACCCACACGCCATCGCAGGTGAGAAACTTACAGCTAAACACCTCCACCGCATACTGGTACCCCCCGGCTGCATGTAATCTGCTGCAATGACGGCTGATTACCATCGTCTGGAAAGGGAAACTTGCCTCACAGGGGTAGATTTATGAGTTGGCAACCATTTGCTCGTTAGGAATCTAATTTCTGCACATTTCTGGCGAAGACTGCGTGTAACTGAGACGTCAGTCCTGCCACCTTCACATCCACACAGAGGAGAAAAAACAGATTAAGGAATGGACGTTGTAATTAAGCTTCTGAATGATCTGAACGTGGCCTGAATCATCCTAACGCCTCACATTTAACATCCATTTTCACTCTTTCTGTTTATTGCTCCTGCACATATTAAGTTTCCTGCAGCTGTGATTGATAAAGCTCGTCCTGAAGATGAATTTTAAAAGTCTTCTAAAACAGGGGTTCCCAAACTTTTCAGGTCGTGACCCCTAAAATAAGGGTGACAGAGACTGGGGACCCCCCCACACACACACTCTGTTCTTTAAGGTGGTTAGTTAGGTATACAGTATAACGTAGCGACAGCCACGCACACCATATTAGGGCTTTCACACTTGCAGAAAGCTCCTGAAAAACTCCTGATATTTCCAGGAGGAGCTGCATGTGTGAACGAAAACAGCAGAATTTTTCGCACGGACTTCACCCGGAGTTTCTCCTGCCAGACCTGTAGTATTTTTTCTGCAGCAAGTCCGAGCGAGCTGATGTGAGAACGCAGCGGGATATTCTCCCGCGCTCCGACTCCAGCACCCTGCGACCATGAACGGGAAAAAGCGGTAAAAGATAATGGATGGATGGAGGCATCTCGCGACCCCCCCAGGGGAACCGCTGTTCTAAAACATGAGAGATAAAACTTTAGAGCTTTTCAAGATTCAGTTCTCGTTGCTACACGCGAGTCAGCAATAAAAAAACAGACTGTCTTTCTCCTCTTCTGTGTTCCTGTTATATTAGACACATATTCAATACGCCATCCCAAAAATGTCTGGTGATAAAATTCCAAATATAACTGGGATTAGTGTCAGACTGGTTCTTCATCTTCTGCAGAGGCGGCAGCAATAGAAAAAGAAAGAAGATGTTTTGTTGTTGCTGTCATTGGTTCGCTCTTAAATCAGAACAGTGATAGAATATAAACGAAAGAAAAGCTTTCAAGCTTTTATGCTGCTGTTATTGATCTTTGGAGAAAAGTGTTTGTCTTCACTGGAGCTGACTGCTGCATAATGCAGATGAAAACAATACGTCTCAAAAATACCAACTTTTTAGGAGCTATGGAAAACATTTGTAGCTGTGGAGCAGTGCATTATTGATAAAATCTCTTAAAAGAAAAATTGGTGCAGAGTTTTGCATAAAGGATAAGTTACTGAATAAGTTTCTCCAATCTCATGGGACAAGAACGTATAACTTAAAGACAGATTTAGTGGTGCGGCAGATCTTGAGTGTTTTCTTTAAAATGTGAATTTGAGCACAGATTCCTTCATCCCATTTTCTAAACTTGTTACTTCGGCTGCTTCTGCCCTGCTCGCGACCCCGACTTGTGTGTGCTGCTGCTTTTTGTAGAAGTAGATTAAGACCCTCAAGACCCTCTCTTGAGATCCCGACAACTTTGCGTCGTGTCATGTCCTGTCGTGTGGTGCCTTGCCGAGTCATGTCGTGCCTTACTGTAAAAATTACAGTGCTACATTTTTGTTATTTGCAGATATTTTTTGGTTAAACTGACTTAAAAAGCTTCTTAGTTCACTTTTCCACAGAAGACGGAGATTCAATATTTCCCCCATCACTAACAATATGTCCCTTTATCAAATATCAAATCAGAGTCAGTCAATCAGCCGTGTTCAGTGGAGCATGTGGAGAAAGAGACGGCCGTGGAGATGAATCCTCGGATCTCTCCTCTAATGATCCCATATTAAACTGGGTTAGCTCCAGCAGCAAATCTAATTTGTGGTCTTGTCCCACTGGGGGTGGTCCTGGTCGTGATGGGCGAGGGGTGAGGGGTGGGTCTACAGGGATTCATCCTCTATCCGCCTCAATGAGAAGCAGAAGGCTTTCTTTGGAAATAAAAGCAAACCAAAAAAGCTTCTGCAGTATTTTCAGCATGCTTTAATGTGCTTTTAATGTGTTTATTCAGCACAGAACGCAACATGCCTGCACACACACACACACACACACACACAGATCAGACACTCAGACAAACACTCACGTTCGCACACAAACTCAGACAGAACGACAGCCGCCCCCGAGCTGTCTCTCAGCGAGGGATGCCCCGGCTCTGTTGTTTGTCATCCATCCCACACATCCCCGAGGGAAATGAAACTCACCAGACCAGAGAGAGAGAAGAAGAAAGAGACAAGCCAGAGAGAAGCCCAGTCAGCCGTCACCGTCCTCATCAGCACTGGAAAATTACACTCCCACACACGGGTGTTGATGAAAAAGTGTTTGGAAATAGTGTTCTGTTTATTTTAGATCAGTTGTGGAGCGCGAGTAGGAGGGAGTCGTTTTTGTGTCTCATCTCTGAACTGTCAGGGAACAAGAAAAACAACATTGTAAAAGAAAGAATAATTCAATAAACACATTTTTTGTTGATGGATATATTTGTGTGTGTTTTCTGTAATTCATGCTCCTGGCTGTTGCTGGTGACAAGGTGCAAAATGACAGAAAAATACAATCCAATACCCATAATGTGCCTCAGCGACATGGCAAGGGGCGATGCTGAAGCAGCCTGAGACACTATGAGACACTATGAGCTCACGTGATATATATATTTATATTTCATGGGAACAAATACATGCATGGGTTTAGCTTGTATTTGTTATTTTGTCCTCTGCAGGTGCTTTGAAGTCGTACCTGCGGGAGCTCCCTGAGCCGTTAATGTCATATGAGCTCTACAACGACTGGATCCAGGCCTCCAAGTCAGTATCTTCTCCATATCATGTTTTCTATTCATTGCACAGCTTTATCTTTATGCTTGTTTATTTTTCTGTCGTCTTGCAGCATTCAAGATCAAGACAAGAGACTGCAGGCTCTCCTCAGCGCCTGTGAGAAACTTCCACCGGCTAACAACAACAACTTTAAGTGAGTCAGTGTTTCCACGTTTCTCTCTTTGTGGTCTCCTTCCTTTCTTGTGTTGATTTATTTATCCAGGACAGCAGGGAAGATGACCAGCAATGATTCATATTGGACCAAGATCAAACCGTTTCCTCTGAAATACAGTGGAAAGGATCTGCATGTTGTGAAACTGGATTCAGTTTCACAAACATCATCCTCGACTTCGATCCCACTAACAGTTTAACAACTGCTGCAAAAAGCTGTCTAGTTCTTGACTATCTTAAAGGAGCAACATGTAACTCTGACACATAAAAAATGGGTACTGAAGTCAAAATTCAAAACATTACAGAGAGCTGTCTCCCCCCCCCCCCTCCTCTCTAGAGTGGATGCTCACACAGGTCACCATGTGGTGGACACTGAAGCTTCAGTGTTTATCCAGCTCTGCATCGGTCTGTAAACCTTTCTGCGTTCTAACCTCTCTCCATTTTTCAAAAGCATCTCCAACATTGATCCTAGTTTGAGCACGTTTCTGCTCGTGGAGCTTATTAGAAACATGCAGAGGCTTTTTAGGTCGGGTACAATCACTTCTATCTGAACCAGTTCTCTTGCCCGCTTCCATCGCTGCAACACCTGTTGGTTTGACCTGATAACTGCTCTCATATCTGGCAAACCGAGGGGCGTCCAAAACGGCCGTGTGGGGGTGCCTTAAAACCGCCTACCTTCTCTGGTCCAAACAAATCCAGACCATTCAGGACCAGAATCTAAAGTTAGAAGGAGGACATACTGGCTGCTGCATTGTTGTCAGAGAAGCCAGCACTTCAACATAGCATGTTTCCTTAATGTCTGATCATAGAGTAAGCTCACTTTATCATTTCACTCTCTACACATCTTACACATTAGACCTTCATGTGGGACTAATTTGCCATGAACTCTCGATGAAACAAGATTTTTCTTCAATTTAAAAACCATGGCTGACTTAGTAACCATATCAAACTCTGCAGCTCTGTTCACTCCTGCAGAAAATGTTTTCCCTCTGGATAATGTAAAGTTATATGCACATTTTTAAGGCTTTTTAAGAGAGTTCATAAGAGAGCACACAAACAGACAAATAAACATTTTTAACTCACAGGCTTGTTAAATAACAATAATTCTCAGATGCTGCAAGCTGCACTAGTTATGACAAAAGCTAAAAACTGATGCATGCTTTTTATTGGCAGAATCCCAATCTCCACACTCACTGACTCATAGTTCTCACAGTCACGTCCCTGTTAAGTGTGTGAGTGCTTAGGACTGTCCCACTGTCAAACCATCAAGTGCATGAGGACTATAGGCCAAATTATGCACCGTCTGAGATTCAGCTGTCTGCAGACTCTCCTGTGGGACTGACCCAGAGTTCATTATGAACTAGGTGACGTTTTTGAGCCTCCCTCCTCCGCAGACTGAGCCGACCTGAGGGATCTTTGCTGTTTTTAGTTTAATGTGTGTTTTGGTTAGCCGGAAGGGAGGGTTCATAATACCTCGGCTCCACCAGCCAGTGTGTCTAACATTAGTGAGACTCTGGCTCAACACGATGTCAACACCCACCTGAGGTCGTCACTTTTGTTAATCAATGGCGGTAACTCATACAGTAAGCGTGTAAGAGTGGGACAGCCATGCATCATTTCTGTTTTTCTAGCACTTTTTTCTAAATGTTCTTAATGTGCTTAAAAACTGTTGAACATATTTTCTTAATCTGCTTGTGTTTTGAATATTTACGAGCAGCAGTGTCTCGGGCTCTAAATGCCACTCCACATTTCCCTGTGAAAATTCAGCAAACACCGAAGCGTAAAATCTCAGCTCAGCAGAGACCAGCAGCAGATCCCCTCTTGGTGCGACTGAGCCCCGCTCAGGATTACTTTTAAATGACGTCCAAACCACCTCCTTTCCTCTTCTCTTACTCCTAAACATTGTCAGAAAACCACAAATTAGAAGTCACTGTTTAATCCTTCTTGTCATACGGGGCTACAAGTCAGCAGGTGTCGCTCATGGTTACTATGGAAACTTTAAAACCCCTTGTGAGTGCGTCTTCTAATTGACACCTGCCAGAAATAGTAAACATTGACCTCTGTGCTGAGAGAGAAGCCTCAGAGCTCAGGTTTTACTGCTGGATCAAGACAAGCAAATAAAAAAAAAGAAGAGGAGATTCGTTGGGTCGGAGAGGCAGAGAGAAAGCGACGGGAGAGAAATTGAAAATGTGGGATAGGGAGCTCTTGTCAGTGTCATCATGAAATCGCACAAATAGGGCGTATTTTTAGACGTCCGGCCTCTGAGGAGACCTGTCAGACCTGTCCAGATGATCGCTGCTCGCTGGAATGAGCTGCCTGATGTTCATCCAGCTGTAGTTCAGATCAGGATGAGTCACTCAGCCACAGAAACACACTAGCCCACTTTTACATCTCAGAGCCTCCGATGAAGAAGCTGAATTATAGTTAGCTCAGTATGTTTTGTTTTGTTTCTGAGCAACTTGTCCACCTCTAAAGTTTAAGAAATAGGGGCACAGTTGGCCTAGCGCTAGCGGTCAGGTCCAAGTCGGGCCTGTGGCTCCTTTCCCGCATGTCAAGTTTAATAAATAGTTTATAAACCTGAAGAAGAAGTGGTAAATGGTAAATGGAGTTGAGCTTGTATAGCGCTTTTCTAGTTTACACCGCAACCTTCACATTCACACCCTGATGGTAGAGGCTGCTGTGTGAAGAGTCCATCAGAAGTAATTAATTCCATACATACTGTACACATTCATATGCCATTGAAGAAGAGGGAGCAACTTGGGGTTAAGTGTCTTGCCCAAGGATACATCGGACATGTGGCTGCAGGAGCTGGGGATCGAACCCCTGACCTTCAGGTTGGGAGACGGCCGACTCTACCGACTGAGCCACAGCCGCCCTCAAGTGCTTTCTTCCAGAGATGAAAACAGATCTGTTTTTCTGAGCTCGTGATATAGAATTGTGTTTTCAGTATTTTTACAGTTTTTTACACATCACACTCTTTCCTTCGACATCTGCAGTAGAGCTTCTACATTTGTATAACGCCGTTTTCTGATAACATTTTGAAAATGTTTACAGCAGCATTGAACTCCTTCATCATGTCTAATGTACTTATAGGAAGTTGCTTTGGCTGATTTATTTCCTGTCCGATGCATCTACAGGTATTTGATTAAATTCCTCTCCAAACTGACTGAATACCAGGATTTTAACAAGATGACGCCTGGAAACATCGCCATCGTCCTCGGACCAAACCTGCTGTGGATGAACAATGAAGGGTAAGACGTCAGCGAAAGATCCCGTCGTTACAATCTTCACTTTGTATATCAAGACTATAAAATACGACTTTTTATCAGACGTACAAATAGGATAATAAGAGCATGATGTTTGTGATAGTTGAGATTTATTTAATGTGGAAAAACTACAAACAGTTGTTACAGCTACTCCGTAGTTTATATCTGTCAAATTCCACGTATACCGCCCGCACAATCCAAACACGACAACATGAACAACAAATGGAGCCTCCTTAAATTTCCCGTGTTTCCGTGGTAGGTCCGTGCTGGGTCCTGTGCTAGGTCCTGTGCCAGGACCTGGCATAGTCTGTGGGGTCCTGTGCTAGGACCGTGACTGTAATAAGATACTTGGCGGACTTGTAACACCCCTAAGCGCCAGTGGTGTAGTGCAGGTTATACGCAGGTATACAGAGTGTACCCACTTATTTTTCAGTCTCCATAGGGTATACCCACTTCTAAACCTCCTCTGATTCACACCTTTAATTGATTGACCATATTCAGATGGTGAAGGGATGACCCTCCCTACTCTGTCTCTAATTGGCTAGCAGGCGCACTAACTAAACATGCAAGAGGAGTCTTATGTCACTGCTAGTAACAGAGGCCGTTTATCCTCCGCTGGACGGGATACTTAAATAAATCATTTGGGGAAAAATTAAGAGTATACCCACTTCTTCAGGCGCCACTAAACCACTGCTAAGCGCGATTTGTGGAACTAGTTGCAATCCTTAATCTATCCACCAGGAGGAGCAGTGATTATAGAAGCTAAAGTTATTACTGCATCTGAAAACAGCTGCGCTTGATATGCGTCAGTCTGGCTCCCCCCGCGTCTCTCTCTCTCTCTCTCTCTGTGAGAAATAACCTACGGTATCAACACCCTCCTAAAAACAATCCTAAATATACATTTTGTCCTTTCTATCTGGACATGGAGTGTTTAAACATACCTGTACGAGAGGTTCTACGGTGATGAATGTCCAGATAACGTGATGCATTTAAATATTATTGTAGCTCAAATCAAGCATTCAACATTTTCTCTGTTAATACTGCTCAAAAATGTGAATACATTTGTGTTTTTTTTGCAATATCTGGAGTGGAGTTTGGACCAAACATATGAAGTGTTAGTACAGTTTGGCTTCTTCCTGAGTGTGAACTAACTCTGCAGTTTGAAAGAGGGTGAAGGACGTGTTCTTGTAACTTACAGTCTTATCCATCTTAAACTTTTAATGAGCAATTTAACAGCCTTCACTTATGATGTGGTTTTAATTTTCTCATTTAATGCTTCTGAAAATGTCCTAATCATCTCCGCTTCTCCTCGACATCCCCGCCATTAAAAAAAAAAAGTCTCCTTTCTGTCTGCAGAAACATCACAGAGATGATGACAACAGTTTCCCTGCAGATCGTAGGGATCATCGAGCCGATCATCCAGCACGCCGACTGGTTCTTCCCTGGAGGTGAGGAGGAATTACACAAAACACCAGAAGACTTCATGTTTATACAGTTAGGGATCAGTTAACAAGAACACTTCATCGTCCCTGCAGAAATCGAGTTCAACGTCACTGGGAACTACGGGAGCCCGGTCCACACAAACCACAACGCAAACTTCAGCTTGATGCCGTCACCAGACATGGATCAGGTGGATCGAAGGCAGAACGACCAGAGTCGACGGCCGCTCAGCGTCGCTACAGACAACATGATGCTGGAGTTCTACAAAAAGGACGGGTACGACCCAAAGAGCACGCCAACACGCTCTGAATAACAATGCTTACATGCTTATGTTTAGCAGGTATAATCTTAAACTTTTTCACTTGCATGCTGAAACTATGAGTCAGACAGAGAAATGACGCTGCAAATATGCAGCACACAGTGTTGAAATTAAACTGCACACCTCAAAGGAGCAGTATCCAATATGACATTTAAATGAGCTGCAAACAGTATGCTTGTAAAAATCTGAACTATGAAGGAAGAGTGCTCTGACATTCCTCATTCAAACAGGAAACTGCAATCTCACCGTAAAGCTCCCAGTGATTACACACACACACACACACACACACACACACACACACACACACACACACTCGTGTCACTCCACCTCTGAATCAATCAGCAGTCCCCTCCACCTCTGTGGTGTCGTTACAGCTTCACTCAGGGTGGATCCCGACTGACAGCTCCATGACAAGTCAGCTCTGAGTTTCTTCTCTAGACTAGGCCACTTTTGAGGCACGTAAAGTTTCTGCATGACTTCACTTTGACAGGGTCGGACACGAGATGTGCGAGTTAGAGAATTCCCAGATGATTACACAAGTTTTGTGTGAGAGTGCACCTCAGTGGAAAGCTCAGTTTCACTCTGAGATGGACAGAAAGAGTACTGTGTCACTCTTTATCTGCTGTAGCCGCATTCAAGCTAAGTAGAGGGGAAAACGTGAAGAAAGAGACTGAAAGAGAGTGAGAGCAAGATGACATTTAGTCTGTGAAATGAGGAATCTGACAATCCTCAAGCTTTGGAGGAGGATTAGCGGAGACCCAGTCAGACGGTTTCTTTCTCTTTTCTCTCTCAGTCTCGGTGTGTCTTCTTTTAATGCTTTAATACATCCTCGTTGTTATCAGACCCTGCGGGTAGCCTGAGCCCTGCAGCCCTGGGACCACGAGTAGCCCGGCTAATTAAACCTGGACCGAGTGTGTACTGTGTCTGATCAATAGAGCTCAGCTTTCAAAAGAAACACAAAGAACACTCCTCAGAACCAGCAGGCTCGGCACAAAGTGGCTGCCATTCCTTTGACAGACTTAGTTTTTATGTACAGTGTAAAAGATGTTAGATTTAAGGTTGAACATGTTTTCTTAGCTGTATTTCAATTTTTACTCAAAGTATAACCCTCGCAAAATGTCCAGGACGCTGAAATCTGCTGCTCTTCGGGATTTTTGCTCATTCGCAGGACATTAGCAGACAATATGTTGGAATGAAGTCGAACTACATATAAATATAAGAATAACACCAATGGCCTGTCAACCCTTTCAGACTGATATTTTCGCAAAAGTGCGATAACTAAGCTCAGCCGTCATCACGACTTTGTACAATCGTATTGATTCTGCGACGGCGTGATATTGGTGTCCCGGTCTGTGACTTCATGAAGCGTTTAGGCGTTGTGGAAGCACAGCGCAGCAGGAGCTCCACACAGACACATAGTCTCATGCACGAACACACAGCGCTGTGCTCCCCCACTAGCTCCTCTGTAACGCCTCTGTTACTACCTCTGAAGAAGGTACAGGGGGGGATCTCCCTATTACGCCTCTGCGACATTCAGATTGAAGGCCAAACGTCTCAGGGGCGTAAATATCGCGGCTTGAAACGGCAGTCTGAATTGGGCTATAGACTGCTCTAGCACAGCACATAACCAACGCTTAACAAGGCAACTTCACATATTGATATATTTATATTCAGATTAAATAAATGTTTGGTAGATTTTGTTTTCATGTTGCCCCTATTTTAAATCTTTATGCTCAGCTAAGCTAACTGGTACTAGCTTCTATTTGTTGGACAGATCTGAGCGGTACGAAACCATAAGACACAAAACAAAACAATGGGATAGGATAAGATGGACGTAGTCTTAGCCTGACTGGTACTAATGATACGTATTATTCCTCCAACTCAAATGTTAGGCAAGAAACCAAATAGCCACTCTGCAGTTGCAAGAAAGTGTTATTTCTGGGTAAACTCTTGTATCCATTGGGGAGACTTTGACCTAATTAAGGATAAATGGAACAATTATTATCTCTCTTGGTTTTCACCATGGTTGGAGAGCTTCAGGGAGAGCACATTTCACCTCTCAAATCGCTCTCCTCGTTACACTCAGCATGGCTCCGGTCCCTCGCAGCCCCTTGCCAGGCCAGCCTCCCCATTTGCTCTTCCATCTTGGCTCTTGTCTTACAAGTTTATCCTGCCAAAGTTCCTGTGTGCTTTGATAACAATGCTTTTAATAAGCCCAAAGGGGGGCTTTGTCCTCCATGATCCTTACTCCTGTCCTCATTTTGCCTGTTTCTGTTTTAACAATGCAGCATTAGGAAGATACAAAGGTACAGTATAGATCATTTTCTCAAGTCATCCTCTCTTCACCTCCTGTTCGTCTCAGCTGCCCGTTGACAGGAACTGTCTGTCATCATTCATGTGTGTGTGTTTACTGCTCCAGTCAGGCCTACCTGATGCGACACACTTGGACTCCTATAGCTCAATGTCTCTAGGAGAGTGTGGGTGACACATGGGTGACAGGGACAAAGCAGGTCTTTCTTTCAGTGTTTACATAAGAAGCATCTTTGCCGTTTCTGGCTGAACTTGTTCGGCCTGTAAGTACAACAACTGCTCGTTGGTATGTTTGAGCAAACTGCACATTTAAGTGTGTTTGGTAAATACCCGTTTGCTTCCTGTTCATGTTTGTACTATCACTATGAAGATACAACCAGTGGCAAGTTAGCCTAGCTTAGCATAATCACTTGTAACAGGGAGAGAACACTAGCTTGGCTGTGTTAAAGACAAAAAAAAAGATTACAACCACCTACAAAGCGATCTAATTAACATATCATGTAACAGACTTAAGCTACTGTATATAAGGAAGTGGAAGTGGCTACAGTCACCCATTGGTTGTTAGCCCTTTTGGGCGTTGCCATTTTTTTAAAGCAAGACATTACCATATTTCCACGAATTCCACTTGTTGGGCTTCATATTACCCAACACTAGCTAAACCAGACACCTGTATGAGTTTGAATTTGTCCTACTCCAGCTGGTTATATCAAAAGCTGAGAGACAAAACTGAAATGGAGTAATACTTTATGACTGTACGTGGTCATATAAAAACAATATACCGTATGGGCCTGATATATGAAGGGATTTTTGGCGTCTAGACTTTTAGATGCCAATATACAGGAAATACCGAAATGTGACAATTAAATCTAAAAGATCCTGACACATGATTTTAGTTAACAGGTGTTTAAAACAACAACCTGAGTGAGTTTTAATTATCATTATTTTCTCATTTAAAAAAAAAACTGACCAATATGTGACTTTAAAGGAAGAATGTGCAACATGTTACACATAAATAAAGCAGAAATCCAGTATATCCTGTGTAAATGTCTCTCTGAGTCATGACTGTCTACAATGAGAGAGAAGCTCGAGTCCTGCCGGCTGTGTTGTTGTCAGAGCCGTGTTTACATGGACGGGACGGCCGGCTCCTCCCCTTGTGTATAAAAGCTGTTTTAGTCAAGGACTAGAGAGAAGAAGAAGAACATACTCACTGCTTATTTGGATGTCACGCAAGTGTCTTTAGTTCACGGTCATTCTGTGTCAATTCACATTCAATGTGAAGCTACGAGCTAACTAAAGTGCACTAACATTAGCATGCTAACACAACAATGCAGAACACAGGTGATAGCAGCTCGAGCGGAGGACGATTTTCTCCGCCACTTGCACTTAATGGTGCTTAATTATTGTGCGTTCTTACTGATAACTGCTTCGTGCGAATCGAGTGGAGCGGGGTTGGAGGTGTGCCTCTGGAGGAGAGCGGAGGCTTCAGAGTAGCAGAGCAGAGGTGTCGCAGTTTGTTTTGGTTTAATGCTGGATCAAAAAGTTGCACATTCTTCCTTTAAGAGGTCTCAGCTCCTTGAAGAGGAAAAGTCCTACAAATAAGATCACTTAAACCACGACTTGTTCTTCCTTTTATTTAAAAATATAAGCACGGCTTACATAAATGATATATAATGGGTTATTTATTGATGTTTAGAGATGCTGGTAAACAGATTTTGTTACCTTTGGACAAAGCCAGACTAGCTGTTTTCTCCTGTTAGCATTCATAAGGCTAAGCTAAGCTAAAATTCCGAAAAGAAAGCAAATGAGGGTGTTCCCAAATATTTTTGTTCATTCAAACCAAACTGCTGTTATCTTGCAGTTATTAAACGTTTTGATTCCTCGTCACCTCACCCATACTTTGTCGTCTAAGGGAACTTTTCCATTGAAGCAAGACACTGTTTTGATAAAATGTTCTTTGTTCTTGCATGCTTAAGATTGTCAATTCAAACAATACAATACGATCATACAAGGCTGTGTTGGTGATCCGGCGGTATATATGATGGACAAGGGGGCGGAGTCCTTTTCATCAGCTTCAGCTCTGATGATTTGTAAAGGGAGTCGACCCGCCTGAACACTCACACTCACACGCCCTCCCTTGATTTGATTGGCTTTGCCTCTGTGTCCCAATGCAGCATGGGTGTCAGGGTGATGGACACTACATGGGTGTCGCGCAGGGGATCGTCTTCTTCTTCGCGCAAAAATTCTTCCACGCCACCAAATGTGCATCCCCCAACCCCGCCCTGTGACGCTCTCATTCCAGAGCAACCTGGGGAATACGCTGCCTTCCCCTCCCCCACCCCTCCGCCCAATAGCAGCGACCGAGCCAGGTAAGGCTGTCGTGCCCCCTGTCCTCCTGTTTCAACAACGACAAACACACTTTGCACATGCTGCTGCCCCCCTCCCTTTTACCGCGTGTGCTTCTGCTGCTACGTCCTGCAACTGGCACCACAGCAGCACTGTCCGCTGTTACTCCCGTTTTCGTCTGTTGCTGTTTTCCCCCCTTCAGAATGCTCATTCTCTCACCCGTCACCTCCTTAAGATCCCCAATGTCTTACCTCTGATGAAGCATGTCATTTTAAACTCTGTGATTGCTCTTAACATCTTGTTTTGTCACATTTCTCATCCCTGAGTTTTAAGAGTCGTGTGTAGAGTCGTTTAGAATAAATATACAGCTCCAGTGGTTAAACTGTACATCATGTGGTGCAAGTGCAGGTTTCCACTTCTGCTTGGACATATTTCTATGTAAAAAAGTTCTTTAGAAATGTTTTACTGCTGCATGTGCATGAAAGATTTATCTGTTTTGTTTTTGCTGTTAGTCCAAACATCATTAACAGCATAACCGTCCATTGTCGCAAGGCCCTGCAATGGATGAGGTGACTGACTTTTCTGTTTTATTTTGTGATTTGAAAACCATAGATCACCTTTTCTTTACTCCGTGATATGCCACCTAGAACCCGTATTTCCCCGTCTAACACGATAATTAAACATCACCAGATTCCTTCCCTCATTATGCACCAATCTCAGCAGTCCCCCCACTTCTCCATACCTTTAGAAACTAATGAACCCATTCAGCATTTCCGTCTCTAGATGACAATTTAATTCCCCATGAAACATTGCTATGTTTATCATTGCAGCTCGGATGATGCATCCTCCAATTGGTCGGACTCCTGTTACGCCTACCCCTCCCCTGAGGAGGAGAGGCCGCCTCCCCCTTACCCCTCTTCCTCCTCTTCCTCTTCCTCTTCTTGCTCTTCCTTTTCAATCCCGCACCACCTTTTCTACACCCGAGCACCTCCGTGTAAGCGTCCCGTCGCTCCCGGTCCCGAATCCGTACCTCCTGGCCCGTCCCCTCCCCCACGCCACACTGGCTATAGCCCACCTCCACTCCTCCACTCCCTCAGCCCGTCCCCCCAGCAGCTTGATGTCAACTCCAACCCCAAACCCAGCTCCCTGCACCTGCCAAAACAGACCTCTCTGTGTGAAGCTTCGCATGCCGCCCCATCCGAAACAAATGGCTCCACCCTTTACATAAAACCCCCGCTCGTTCTTACTCGTCACGATCTGTTCCTTGGCTCCCCAAAACCCCCAAACACCCCCCTATCTGCTCCCCCTCCATGGGCAGCCTGTGCCTGTAACCGGGAGAAAGGAGCCAAGCTGACTAGGTAAATAAGGAACCCTGATTTACTAATGCCAACACACCGCACACACAAGTGAAGAGGCCACACAGGGACAAAGAGATGATATGGGGAGGAGAGAGGATGGGTGAGATGAAGACCCCCAAAACTTCCCTCTTATTTATTGCCTTGTTTGTTGCATCAGTCAGTCATGGAAAACAGTGCTCTTTAAGAAAACCATTATCAGATCCATCTTTAATTTAACAGCCATGAATGCAATCCATAACTTTCCATGTTGCCAGGATATTCAGGAGCCGGTTGCCAGGCAACAAAGGAAATTCAAAGCTTTCATTGCATACCATTATGAAAGGGGGCGTTAATGAGTCATAGCACTACCCAGTCAGCCCTGAGTGGTCGACTGCAGGATCAGACCTTGACAATGAATTAAAACAACACCATGTAATTATTGTGAAGTAAAACAACACATCAGCAACGCCACTGAAGGACGTTATCATGTTTGACATTGGGAAAAAAGCCCAGAAATGCTTGTGTGTGGATATCTCCATCTGGACCTTAAATCCCAGCAGTTTCAATCATGCACTCGTGCCTCATGTGCTGACAGTCAAAGTATAAACTGGTTATGTTGTGACCTTCAGCCCCTCTTCCCATTGGCATTCAAGCTGCACTGCGCTGTAACAGTGAGGAAAATCCATTAAGCCATTAGGGTTTATTCAGGATTCTTGAACCACTTCTGCTGCAGCGCAGTATAGACGACATGTCCGTCTGCAGCCGTGGTCACTCAGTAAATCTGAAATTGAACTATGGGTGCTCTTATATATATTTTTAATATTTCAAGAGATTTATGGAAACAGGGCTGACATCTTATTAAAGAGAAGTGAGCCGCAGTGTGTCTGTTCTCTTTCACTCTGTCCTCAGTACTCTGAAGAATAAGGAGCTGTCTCCAGTGATCGGGCAGAAGGGAATCCAGGGAACGATGACCTCTAGTGGACAGTCGCAGCACTCTGATAACAGCCCTCACTCTCTGAGGAGAGGTAACAGCCACAGCAGCAGCAGTGATTAAAATAATTTAAACCCAGAAGCATTCATTTCATACTCTTTTTGATAACTATTAGTAATGCAGCCTAAAATCTGTTCTTGTTTTTTGGCCTTTCTGCAGCAAAGAAGCTGGCCCCGATCCCGCCTAAAGTCCCTTACTGCCAGACAGGAGCCATGTCCGACCAGTCGACGGGTCAGCCGTCTCCAGTCAGCCTGTCGCCCACTCCTCCCAGCACCCCCTCCCCCTACGGCTTCACCTACCCACAGGGATACGCCACCATCGGCTCCCCAGGACAGTCCCAGATGGCGACGACCCCGTCTCTCTCCTCACCGCCCTCACTGGCCGGGACTCTGACTAAGAACAGGCCGACCCCCAAACCGCCTAGGCAAAGGCCCAGCTTACCTCCACCTCAGCCCCCCTCCACCCCCGGCACCAGTCCCCAACCTTTGGAGCACTCGACAGGTCTGCTGGATGGTTTGTCTCCTGGGGAGAGCATGTCCACAGGTAACTCTAACGTATAACTACACCTGTAAACCTTCAATGGTCTGTTGTTGTTGTTAAGTAAGGCTTCTTTAGACTTTACAGTTAAAATATCATGGCATCCTTATGTTTATTGGATGAAATGGAGGGTACAGATTATAGTACACATTATAAATACCTCTACTCTGTTTTCATATTATTTATAGGAAAGTTCTGGGGAAATTCTTTTTTTTTATAAAGTCAACAATCCCATAAAAACACCAAAACCAAGAACAAATGATCCAACAAGTTCTGTCTTTGTTCTGCTGAAAGCGTCTTATTCGTCAATACCACAGGCCAGGAATATTTAGAGTTGGTCATCTCTCAATCGAAGGGCCTGGGGTTCGATCCCCAGCTCCTGCAGCCACATGTCCGATGTGTCCTTGGGCAAGACACTCAACCCCAACATGCTCCCACTGCTTCGTTTTCGGCGTGTGAATGTGTCTGAATGGGATTAGTTACTTTACATAGCAGCCTCTACCATCAGTGTGTGAATGTGTAGGTGTGACCTGCGGTGTGAAAGCACTTTGAGTCGTCAGAAGAGAAAAGAACTAAACAAGCTCAAGGACTTTAGCTGTTGTTAGTTTTGCATTAAGTTATAAAACATTATGAAGCGTACCTTCATATTGAATTACCTTAACTGCCTATAACACTTCATTAACCCTGCTAAAAGTTGCTATGAATGATTATAATCACTTATGAGGACTGTTATAAAGAGGTATAAATGCATTTATAAACGTGCTTATGATGTGGTGGGTTCATATAAAGTTGTTACCCTTTACACATACGACATACAAGTTATTGAGACATCACAGAGAAACGAAATAAAAAGACTTCAAACAGTCAAACAGGATTATAAGAACAAACTAGAATAGAATAAAGCAGATTAAATTTGGAGAAAAAAATACAAATAAATGAAATCAGGATTAATCCACTGATGGAAAATAGTAACAGACTAATGCTTTGTGTCCTACTGTAGTATCGAGTAAAGTAAATATAGACAACTACAGTTACCAGCAGGATGTTACTGAGCCGAGCTATAAAACTGTATATCTGTGACTGGATATGATTTATTTTTAATATTTATTTTTGGGCTTTTTATGCCTTTTTAGGACAGTGGATAGAGTTGGAAATCAGGGAGAGAGAGAGAGAGATAGGACATGCAGGAAAGGAGCCACAGGTCAGATTCGAACCTGGGCCGTCCGCTTGGAGGACCACAGCCTCCGTACATGGAGCCTGCACACTCGCCCCTAGGCTACCTGCGTCCCATGGATAATATTTTTAGTTACAGCTGAGGGTCGCACAGACATCGCCCGCGTTAGCTTTGGTGTTTTTATGGGATTTGTTTGTGGATGTTACTCCTATAGGATAATATCCTCACTGTATTCGTCTGTATCAGGTTCTGTGAAGTGTTTTAATTGTATGTATTTATATTTAATTACCGTGAGAATACTGGTAGGTTAATGACTGTTTTTGGTCTAATTTCCGCTCTTGTCGACTGCTCTTATTGTCTCACTTACAGCGGTATGAGCCAGAGTGCTTCTATATGAGAGGGACTTTTAGGGTAAGCAGGAGTTCCTGTGATATAAAGCCTCACCCCCCCAACTCCTAAAATCCCATCTCAACCCCTACCCCTCTGCCATCTTGGCCAAACATGGAGCTAATCGCAGTAGAGTGAAGTTGTCAGCAGACGCAGATTAAGAACCAGGTCATGACTCACTGCTCTACGGCAGCTTCACTCTAAAGCTACTCCGGATGTACCTGTACGTGATGTTTATCCCGACATGCAGCCGCTGTGTTCAGTGCAGCTCTAACCCCATTTGTTGCCCTTTGCATGATGGCTGAGACTGATGCGATGCATGGCTTACATGGGCGTGTCCAGCAGACAAACCAGGGCGGATGCAATAAAAAAATCCAACCTATTTTTGCCCTTTGGATTCTCTCCCATAATGCCTTGCTCCAGCTGCCTCCCCCATGGCTTTGAAAGTCACTGATCCGACTCTCCCCTCCCCACACATACACACTTCCACTCCACTCCACAATGTGTTGCCTCACTGCCCACCGCTGTTCCTCAGTCAGCACACTTTGTGTCTGTGCAGTGTGAAGTTCTCCATCACGTGTGTCACACTGTGGACGTCATCATTGTCTCCGGTGAAACAGGAAAATGTAACATTCGTCAAGCTGAGGTCAATACACGGTTATACATGAGTATAACTAACTACATTGATCTGGTGGTTTTGTGTTTTGACAGCGTTCACTGTATTAATTGGTCTTTGTGGTCGTTGACTTTTCTCCAATAGGGGTGGCGATATATATTCAACCTTTTCTCTAGCATCCATAAGTCAAGTTTATCTGTAGTTAGACTTTAACTTTAGAAAGGTTTTTCTTACTTTAACTTGAAGTCAACTATATACGTTTTTTAAAACAACTTCATTATTATCGAAGCACTCCAAGCAAACCATAGAAATGTTAGTTTAATCATCATGCAGAGTACCAATCAGAAAAACTGAAGGCATATGGTGCGTTCATGTCGTGTCAGACACATCGGAAAAACGAGTTTCCGAGTTGTAAAATACACATGAACGCCTGCTCAAGTTGGAGCAACAACTCAGGAAAGAATTAGGAGCCCGACTTGCTGACTTGACGTCATAATAGTCATCAAACGACTTCCCAACTGGGAAACTGGGACCATCCGAGGAGCACACAAATGCAGCAATAGAGTTTGAATTACAAGGGAGAACTTATGCTGCATTCAGGTGCTCCTTGGATGGTCCCAGTTTCCGAGTTGGGAAGTCGTTCGTTCGACTTCAGAGTGTTCACAGGACTTCTGAAAGTCTTAATGTTGTAACCACAGCAACAAACAGTCTGGATGCCACAAAGAAGACGTCTGAAACCTCCGTTACAGGTGATATTTGAGCACAAAGTTTATGTGCAATATGTGGATTAATAAAAAGTATCTTAACATTCATAAAACGTATTTTGCCGCCCCATGTGACGACAAATCTGACGTCAATTCGGCAAGTAGGGCAACTAATTCTTTCCTGAGATTCGGAGTTATTGTTCCGACTTGAGCAGGCGTTCACGTGCATTTTCCAACTCGGGAACTCATCTATCCAATGTGTCCCACACCACATGAATGCAGGCGTAGGCTCAGTAACTGCACTACTGAGTTGCATTATGGGAATTGTAGGATGTAGCATGTTTGAAGTTTGACTGATGCTAGGTACTAAAAGTGAGGAAACTTCATATTTAGACACTGCAGCATGAAGATTAATTTGACTAAATTGTGTTAGAAAATGATTTGTCTTTACTTAATTGGACGAATAAAAATAAATCATGAACCTCACATTTTAGGATATGGGATATATGTGTCATGCATTTTGTATTTATTCATTCTGTAACTATGGTGGATGACCTACATGCTGTTTGTAACACCATCCAGCATCAGTGAAATGTTCTGGACTCATCTACAATGATCTGTTTCACTCTACAACAGAATCAACAGTATTCACTCTCTTCTCACTCTGATGTCTGTGTTTTTCTGCTTCTGCCAGACGCTCTCTGCAACCTGGACATCCCGGTCATTGACGTGGACCTGGACGGTATTTTTGACATGCCCCACATCTCCCCCTTCAGGAACTCATTGGCGCTGCTCAAATCGATAAAAAACAAAGCGGAGTCAGAGGAAGAGTCTGAGAGCACAGTGCTATGACGCCGCTGAGTTCCCACACAACGCTACTGCTGCACTACTCGCTCAAAGAAATACAAAAAAACCCACACACTCACTCATTGATCCTCACCTCTCTAGCTGCATTTCTTCAGCCTCTATCTGGAATTCCTCATCACCTAAACACACGACTTCTAGAAAATTCAAAAGAAAGAAACAGGACTAAAGGAAATCACGAGGTGTTCGCGACAACGTCATCAGGGGGCTTTTGATCAGACGCACATTTAAACATATGTTGTTTTATATTTAATCTTTTCTGTTTCTTTTTGCCTTATTTGACTCACTTGCAATATTGCCTTTAACTTCACACACGAGACTGGAAACAGGCTGCTGGGAGGGACGAGCGCTCTTTGCTGCTGCTGCTTCTAAAGTGAATTGAAGAAGTACTGCACATCTGTCCTGCCAACACTAAGGCTTTCTTATTTTTTCCGCTGTCCTTTTCTGATCTGTCGTCTTAATGTCGTTCCTTCATTCCCCCGGGGGGGTCCTTTGGAAAACGGCCTACTTTGGGCACATGGTGGCAACAACCCCTCAAATGTTCTGTCCCACCTCAGCGTTCACTGTGAGTGTGCCAGTTTGTTGTTTTTATGGAAAGTGTGCGTGTTTGTGTGTGTGTTTTTGTATGTGTTTGGTAACTGTACTATATAATGTTGCACTGTTGGTGTCGTGGAGCGTAAACAGGAATGCATGTTTTTGACATTTTGGGAAAATAACTACCAGGTTCGCAAAGACGTCACAAGTCCAATCACACTTTTCTCTCGTGTTTAAAGGCACCAATGAGGATCGAAATCACTGAATATTTATTGTTTATACTGTACATTCTCAGAATATATGATACAAATAACATTATAAGTCAAATAAGATCATATTTTGTATCGACAGAAGAGCTATAAAGACCCATATCATCCCGAGAGATTCATATTGTCAGGGAGCTTTTAAATATATTAGATTCATTATTTATCGAAGGAACGAAACACGAGGGTTCACGTGGTTTTTGAGAACCCTAAATGTTTAGTAAGGTGGGAAAGGTAAACTCCATGGGATTACGCGTAACTATTTTGGCAGCACGCAAAGTTTCATGGGATTTAATTTTTTCCACGGAGGGTAAGGTTTAGCATCTCAAACAGGAAGCTGAATCACAGAGATCACAAAGATGTACCGGTTTGGAACAATGGAGCCTGGAGTCAGCCACCACAACATGTGTTAATAACTTAATGCGGCCCAATGACAGCTGGTATCGGCTCCACCCCCCCGCGACCCCGTACGAGAAAAGCGGTATAGATAATGGATGGAATTGAATGCAGTCCAACCCACAAAGCAGGAGCTCTGTAAGCAGCTTTCATGTATTGACAGGAGTGTGGTCACGCAGCGCTCCTGCTGCTGCTCTGCAGGTTGGACTTGATCTAAAGTTCCCCTGTGGAGTTTTTAGTTGATGTAATCAAACCAGATGTTTCATTTAGCGTTCAAGCTAGAAAAAACCTTCACACCTCCATTTTTATAAGACAGGTGCGTAGGAGAGCATCCAAAACGTAAAGGTAAACTCCTTCACACTTTCAAACATTTATTGGCAACGTTTCAGTCCTAGACCTTCATCAGGAAAAAAAAAAGTAGGAGTTTAATTTGGACTGAGAGATGGAAGTCTTTGAGTATTTTGATGGCATACTTCAGGCTCCATATGGGACGGTCTGTTACCAACATCATGAGAATCATCCCCGGTGAGGCGTTCACTCACTAAAGTGCTAGTGCCACATCACTATGGTAACTCACAGGAACTCTGAGTGATGAAGCCGATATTTTTGTTCCGTATAACTGAAGGCAAACAAAGATGTGTGTGTGTGTGTTTATTTTAATGAGAGTATTTATACAGAGATATTTCTGAATCCTTTTTACTGGCTCTGACGAGTTGAGATTGTTTCCACTTTAAATGAATCATATCTGAGGATTTACAAAAACGAAGAAAAAACGGGACCAGATTTCCCTGCTGGCGCGCTGAACCCTCAGCTGAGGAGGGTCGGCTGAACAGAAAACTTGAATATCAATAAAACTGGAGTGACAAGGTTTGCGTACGACAGCAGCAGTTTGTTATTTGCCTTGTGGTGGGGGTTTTGCTTTGACCTATCCCGATTTGTAAGACTTTGATTTTGTCCTGCGACGATCCACTGAACATGGCCTCAAAGTCACTGTGCTGCTCTGCCATCTTGTTTTCTTTTCAAGTGCGGGATTATTCAAAGGACTTCTGTAAATACTGAAACATCTGTACATACCACGTTCTGTATATACCGAGGGGAGACTTTTAAATATATATATGTATAAATAGATATATACTGTATGAACATTATAAGATTATACTGTACATATAATATTATAATGTGAAAGGTTCTAGCACAATGTTGCCACATTCACACACAGTAGAGTAACTTTATAAGGTACAGTAGTTCTGATCTAGTTTGTAGATCTTCTCAATAACGACCTCAGCTTCTGCTTGTGTTGCAGTGTTTTTACGAGCATTACAAAAAGAAAAAACTGGACCTTTTCTACAACTTAGGGGCGCAAATGATGAATAATTTCAATATTGACCTATTTGCTTAATCTTTTTTTTTTTTTCCAGCCCAGTAAGATAAAATCACCATTAAAATTTCCCAAAGTGACGTCAACAAAGTGTTTGCAAGTCCGACTAACGGTCTCAAATCTGCGGTTACCTTGTTAATCTTCACATAGGACGAAAGAAAAACAGGAAAAAAGGAAATATTTGTACAGGTACAACATGTGAAAATGATGATGATTGATTTCAAGTCAATCAATTCATCTTTAAAAAATACCAACTTTGTCAGCTCTACCCGATTAAAGGTCACATATTCTGCAGAATCCTCTTCCCCATGTTCCTCTAACTCTAATATGTGTCCCTAGTCTGTCTACAAACCCCCCAATGATGAGAAAAGTCCATCCGCTCCGTCTTCTGCCTGCTCCACTTTTCAGAAAATGTGTGCTCAAACAGGCCGTTTGGAGATTTTCCCTTCATGACATCACAAAGGGCAGTAACCCCTCCCCCAGGTGGGTGACACTCCCACAGCTAGGTGTTTGTTCTGCCCTCTGAGTCTGCCTTCTCACCGTAAACAATAGGACATGGAGCGAGAAAGCCTGAGCCACCCAAGCCCTTCCAGAGAGGGGCGTGGTCAGACACAGCTCATTTACATTTAAAGCTACAGACACAGAAACAGCCTGTTCTGAGCAGGGCTGAAATAGAGGGGTTTATAGGCATGATCAAATACAGGATCAGAGTGGATTTAGAACAAGACACTTCACACACATGTTTTGGGGAGCTCTGAGACTTATTTAAACTTGTTGAAGAGGAGGAGAATATGTGACATTTAAGACACGTGATTGGATGCAGTCTGATTAAATTAGCCGACCACAAACAGTAAAAAAAAAAAAAAAAAAAAAAAGAGTTCTTGTTCAAATCTTGAGTTGAATGGCGTGTCCTGTCTTTGTCTGGATTTCCGTGTTACAATGTGCTGCTCTTCGTTTTGTACTAAAGGCTTTCAGATCAAGGCTTGTACATACACTATCCATCAAACGCAACTTTATTAACAATACAACTAGAGACCGGCAACAGATTCAAGAGACAGTTTCCAGTATTACAGCTTTTGTGAGCATGCCCTTTGAGCTCTAAAAATACGAAGGCCTTTTTTAATTTTTACATGAATAGGAATGTACTGGTGATAGACGATGTTGTGGACGTTTAGGTTGAAGTATAAGAGGGTGGTGGGGTGTTTGTCAAAAGTGAGTTATGATCAACTTTAGGGCAAGGGAGGGTGGGGTCGTTCGATTCGACATTGTCCTGTGTGAAACTCGGCAGCATGCTTTTTAACCATGCCTATGAAAAGTGTCTGATCTTTGGTCCTTTATAAATGTGCTTGTATTTATTTTTTATAAGATAGATCGCCCTTTATAAAAGAAGAGTCATTCAGTGTGGCCCCACATCTTTTTTTGTTAAACTCTCCGTTTATTCAGCCGACAGTCTTTGTTTCTCAACACTTACTGATTGTTTTCACCGTGTATCTTCTATGTCATACATTACATTCAACCCTTTTTATCTAGACGAATAAGAAAAGCACATCAGTACGAAGGCCACTGTCAGGATATCTAAAATCTCTTGAGAGATGACTGTTCCCAGAAAACTGCTCAAATCTCTTCTACGACACTGAGTCATGACACAATTTTTGAACCATACAGTTGTAGATTACACTGTGTTGCATGCAGCCATTGAAAGTACATCTCCGATTATCTTTTTTCATTCTTTGCTTCAGTTTAATTTTAAGTTATGGGGGCCAAAATAAAAAAAGGGGAACACATAAAGGAGTCTTTTTAAACTTAAAAAGTTCTTTGTGTCTACCTGTACTGATGCTGTGGACTCTTGAGGAAATGCCTTTTTCTTGGCCACGATATCTCCCGGTCACCACGTGGAACACAGTGTACAGTGAGAGAAAAATACAATTAACCTCATCCGAATGTTGAAACTATTAAAAATGTTTTTATATTATTTGGGATTCCTGTGCTTCTTTGTGTTCAGTATCTCTTCTCAGATAGTTTAAATGACAGGACCATTCGGAGAAGAGATGGAGACCGAACATGAAAGAAAGAGAAGCCAGAGAAGTGCAGGAGTTTGTCACATGTTGGTATCAAACTGTCACAGCAGAGCGCCTTCAGTCACATCCAAGGGGCTTCAGTGAAGGCCGAACCCGTTCTGCAGAAGCATAAAACATTTGGATGACTCTTCTGAATTGCAAGGTAAATCTTGAAAAGGCTGACGGTGACAGCACAGATAAAGGCCCTGAGCATGCAGAACTCTTTGATGACAAAGCCTGCAGTCATGCTGTGTGGATGCTGTTTAACAGTGTTCAACAAACACCTTTTTATGGTCAAAACTCGAGTGTGCTTCATGAAAAGACGAAAGCATTCAGTTTAGAGGGTAATGCAAAGCTGTTGAGGTCCAGTAAATGAAACATGCTTCGTTTTAAGTTTTGACATTTATTCAAAAAGTTAAACTGTGGTGAGGCAGCTGCTCCGAATTGCTTGTCCTGTTGAGCAATGAAAACACGACAGAGCTGAGTGTTACTTTGTGTTGCTTTCTTGCCTTTTACTTTGTTTCATCAGTGACAGAAAATAACGTAATAATCAAGCACTACTGAACTCTATTTAACACCTCAGCTGTGATGCAACATAAATCCCAAATCAACCAGAAGAAGCCTCTTACCAAAGTCCATGTTGATGTGTAACGGTAAGTCGTACATCTGCAAGTACTGCTTTGGAGTCAGGAGTTCATCTCGAGTCAGAAGTTTGTCCAGAACCTTCTGAGAGACGATTAGCTCTGGAGTTTCATCCAGCACTGACTCGGGTCCAGCCTGGAGTACATTTGAACAGTCAGAGGAACCGGACACTGACTGAATTATTTTAAAATAAAAAAAATTAAATATAACTATTTAAAAAATAAATAAATAAACGCACCTTTTTGGATGTTTCCACGTGTTCTCCAAGTTTCTGCAGTGCTGACAGAACAGTGCAAACCACAGTCTCCGTGCTCTCTTCCTCTTCATCAAGTCTCTTAGCTTCAGCGTCTGTCAAAGCCTGATCTGCACTGAGAACCTTCAGTCAACCACATCAAACACTCAGTCACACAATACTCAACACATGCAGGTGAATAATTAGAGGGGAAAACCCCAAACGAAGGAACTTGATTAATGCTGAGGAAATAGATTAAAATAAAGCAAATCGATGCTACACCTCACTCTGTTACCCGATCCTAACACGACTAAAGCAACACAACACTAAGACATTTTAATCAGCATCTACCTCATATTAATGCAACCTCATGAACTCAGTGTGAAGTTGAAAATCAAACCTTGTAGCTCCACTGCTGGAACAGCCTGCTCTCAGGACGATGTTCCATGAACACAACCTTTGGATCTTCCAGCAAGGTCCTAAAAAGAAATGTGAAAATAAGTTAAATGGGTTCATTTTCAGTAAAAAAGACGAAATATCTTTTTTAGTTCAATGGACACTACCATGAGGAAATATCAGACATGTTTACAAATGTATGAAACAAAGTAAGCCACTTGTTGAGTTTAAAACAAAAATAAAGAAAAGAATGAATAAATAAATAAATAAATAAATATGAAAATGGGCACAAAATGTAAATATTTAACAGACAGCAGCCGACATTTATTTACCAAACTTATAAAGACGAGAGAATCTGTGACCGTGCTCGTCATCACAACTTTTTTAAATCACTTGCTAACTCTGGCTTCTCATTGGGCGACCTGTTCGTCTGTTGAATTGTTGTTGCTGACTTGTGAATGTAATCGTCTGAATGCTGCTGTGACTGTGTTCGTTCTCTTTATATTATCTTGGCTTCTTTCAATGACTCGGTCGGCTGAGAAACTGAATTATTGAAGTTGTCTGAATCTTAACGCAGACAAAATATCCTGTCAGTGTCTTTATTGTGACAACTTGACGTTAACACGTCATGACAGGCCTGATTATCAAACTTAAAGAAACTATTGAGCTGTATCTTTTAACATGACATTAACCTCAGTGGCTGTCATTGCACCATGCACACTCAGTGGTGTAGTGGTGCCTGAAGAACTGGGTATACTCTTACATGTTGTTTAAGAGGCCGGTCGAGCAGAGGATAAACGGCCTCTGATACAAACAGTGACTTGTAAAAATACTCTTGCACATTTAATTAACTTTACCCTAACCTTTAGCCTTTTGAAGCTACACGTGAAAACTCAACTTCCGCTGCTTAACTTAAGGGAGTAGAGATTGTTATGAAATGAACATATAAACATGTTAAAAAGGCACGCACATCTGAGAAAGTTCAAGTACTACAAAAAAACATCCAAAGACAGAAAAAGTACTGAGTCCGCCACCATAAGCTGCTCCAATTAAACCTACCCGATGAAGACTGCACTACACCACTGTGCATACCCTTTAAATAAAGAGTTACTGATTATGATACTGTCAGTGTGATGTGCTGGACTTTTGTCCATCTTAAATATATGACAACCTCACATTGAATGATATTTATCTGTATAACAAGAACTCCATCTCACCATTCCTGCTGTTGTTGCATCTCTTTGAGGTCTTTCAGAACAGACAGCAGAACCTCCCTGGATGACTGCAACAGAGCCACACAGTACAAGGCATTACATTACGAATCTTTATCATCGACGGGTGATGTGAATAATTATTTCTCTGTAAAACTTACCTCAATGACATGCAGCACACAGGATGGATAGATTAAAAGGAGGCCTGTCATGTGATCCAGTATGTACTGTTTGCTGAGCTGGAAGTTAAGTCTTTCATAATGAGCTGCATGGAAACACACACAAAAAAAGAACTTTGTGTGAGTTGTGTTGCAGACAGCAGGGAGGCCGAGTATCCTGACGACATGAAAGCACAGCTGTGTTGTCAAAACATAGTTCAAGTCTCTCCTGGGGCTTTTTATTGTGGGTTTTCTCCTCTAACTTTAGTCCAAGAATTCCAACCACTTAAAGATCTTACACAGACGACTATTTACATCTAGAGGTGCAAAAGCTATAAACGCATTTAAACAAGAGAAAAGAGGAAGCTTTCACTGCTCTCAGGGCGACTGCAGAATGTTTTTTGTAGAAAAAAAGAGCTCAAAATTGTTATGATTTTCTCAGAAATCTACCGTACAGTTGGCAAACAGCATTTTGTAATATCAATGAGGTTACATCACAATTAATTTCCCCTGAGGGATTAAAAGAGCACAAGGTGATTAGTTCATTGATTAAAATGATATGCCTGTTGAATTTAAATGCCTTTTTTATCAAGCACGGGGCTTTCGTGCTCCCCGTCTTTGTGGCTGTAAGGTAATTGAGGGCTGACCTCCTATTTCTGTCTTGTCAGCAAGATGGTGGGGGAGTCGAGCAATTACAATCAGCCGCTGTAGCACGATTTTCTGCAGAGACAATAAAAAAAACAGTTTGAGAAAAGATGAAACACTGAAGTCCTGAAACACCTGCAGAGGGCTTTGCAACATTTTAAACACATACAGGAAGACTCTAGGGTCGTCATGATACCGGAGTTTCAAACTTTGATATGATTTTAGAAAGAATCAAACAATACTGAAACCTGTTTCGATTCCACGCAACAAAAAAGAATTCCTAAACACGAAATATTGGACAATTTGATGTTTTTACCTATGAATAATGTAGGCAAACTCCTGCACACTGTCTAAATTGCACAAACACATTGCCAACATTTCTGTATCAAAACCTTGCCAATGTACTGTTTGTGCAGTTCAGGTAATGCTCTCCCAACTTCTTACGTAGCAGCTTCTGGTTAAAAGATATGACTGAAGATCTTGTTTTTGTTAAAGCTTCAGTACTTTTCAATACTTACGACCACTACAACAACTAGTAAAACACATAACGTCTCAAAGTATCAATAGTTTGGACAACCTTAGAAGACACACACTAAAATCACAGCAGAAAAAAAGGGCTTTGTGGTGTTATGAAATAAAAGTGCAATCAAGATTTAGGATTCTGTAGTAAAGTATCACAATCACTTTTATGCTTTTTATTTAAATGAATTTGATACCAACCACGTCTTCTTCTGCATCTTTACTTTGTGCCATAAGCTGGTCAAATAAACTCATCCCAGTTTTATCCTCTTTCTTTTCATCTGCTTTCAATCTGCCCATTTCCTCCATCGTACTTCCTCTGTGTCAGGTTCGACGACTGAGTGAGGAAAGTGAAGCCTTAGTGAGTGGCGTACCTTCACTGTTTATAAGAGCTTTATATCCTAGAAACCCATTGTTCAAGAAACGCAATGAAACGTCCACTGATACAATATACACTAGTAAAAGAGTGAGCCAATCCCAGGCCAGGACTGAGAACAAAGCAGTCAGATGACAAATGTTCTTTGGTGTAAAGGGGCTGTTATTTTCTTGGATTTTGCTGCTCCCTTCCTGTGGTAAGAAAACTGTCCTGAGCTAATAAGGGTTCAAGACTCAATTTCTGTTTTGGTTAAGTCTATAAAGAAGTAAAATCTTGTTTTTTAATGCCATTTAACTAAAGGCATTTAAGAACTTCCATTCAAATGTCAGGAGGTCTCCCTGTGAGTATTGAAACCCTGTTGTACTTAATAAACACATCCAAATAATTCATATTATTAGTTTTGTTCTGTTTCTGATACCCAAGTTGAGTAATGTTTGGCTCCCTATTTTACTAAAGCACTACCAAAGCTGTTGTAAAAGTCTAATATTACCAAATTCTCGATAAAATAAATGATTTGGTGTTTAGTTTAGTATTTATAGTAAAGTGTCCAGAAACAACCATCCATTATTTTGGGACACCATCACGATATTTAATATTTTTTAAATATGCCTACTCCAGTTATATGGCATTTCCCTTCGTGGTATGGGGAAATAGGTTACGTAAAATTAAGTAACGTAACACGGCGTTAACCATTCATGCAGGGGTAGTTAGCTAGGCTAGCTAGCTACACCGTCATAACATTGCGGTACAAACCTCTCTCAGTCTGTCTTGTAACACATCAAACATATTCGTGATATTGTCTTCTTCGTCCAAGTCTCTGTATTCATAAGACTTGCCCGAAATACTTGTATATTTTTGTGAAGAAGCCATGGCCCAACTTGTAAACTTAGCAAAAAATGTTTGGGGTCTCGTCTCTGTATCGGTTACTATGACAACAAGCAGGATCTGGCCTGACGCATCTGACGTCACGAACTACTTCTTTTTTTTAATCAATAAACGGACTGTTATTTTTGTTTTCTTCTTTCTATTGAAACCCCTCCCCCTCCAAAATCAGTATAGAAATATCTAAGTAAAGAGTCGTTATTTTATCATTACTTTTTTCCTGTAAGAAGCCAAACATCCCAATGTGTCTGAAGAGTAGGAGGCTGCAGGGTCAGGACCGCAGTTCTGGGACCCTCGTGTTTTTTCGACAGAGCCACCTATTTAGGGACTGTAAAACAGCAACGGAGGCACTTTGTCACCCAAATACAACTTTTTGTTAAATCAGTTTGAAGTTTTATGAAACTAAAGTAGGCTTATTTATTTCAAACATTTTAATGATGTATTAGTTAAATATATTCAAACTATTTAAGGTTTATTTCAGCCAAATACTTCACCCAACATTCATCCAAGTAGTTTAAAAAAGCGCTATTTCAAGGGATGACCAGCAGGTGGTGCTAATTTAACGTTAACCTTGTCATGCGCAGTTCATCTGCAGGAGTGACGCTCGCCAACTCGTCGCTCGTCCATGCACAGAATACAGAGAATATTTTTGGTATTATAACATCATTGTGTCGCAAGAATCCACACAGAAAGGCAAGAACAGAAAATAACATTTTTTCCTTTTTCTTTGTGCGGTTCTATCAAATAATGACTGTATTTGTTGATATTTTTAGGTGGATTTTATTTGAGTCATTTATGGGGAAAAATTTAGCCATTCACATACACTAAACTTTTTTCTGCATTTACACTGATTACACTATTTAGTTCGCACATTTAACACGAGCCTAAGATATTAAAAGAGATTGGATTCATTCTTAGGGTGTAGTGCGCTTTAAATCCCAGCTGAGAGGAGGAGGAGGCAGGAGGAGGAGGCAGGAGGAGGAGGCAGGTCCTCACATCACACAGCAGAGGAGACAGTCGGCCTCAGCAGCTCACACCAGTGGGCAAAATGGACCGATAAACATCACGGTTTGGGGCGATGTTCAGGTACAGGATACATTATAATGTACTTAATTTTGTCTTTATTGAAAATCAATTACAAGCAAAATTCTGTAAGCAGCGTGTCGGTGGGTATTTTGCTGCTCGTTTGCGTGCATGATTGGGTTTGCACACCCAGTTTTGACAGCTGAGCTCAGCAGCATCTTTCTGCTTGTAGACGCGACTATTGGTGTCATTTTTGTCATTTTTTTACGCTCTGCTTCCAAAGGCTACCCATAGCTTGTGTTTTTAGTTTACTGTTTCATTTATCACTTCATATAGCCTGTTTTTTGTGTTCTCTTGCTGTGACTGTCTCTACATTGCCATATGGTAGTGTTCAACAGGGTCACCTCTCCTTTGGATAGAAAGTAGTAGAAGTAGGCTACAGAATGTAATAGTGTGATTTTAAGGTGGATTTAAAGATAATGAAATATATTCCTACAAAATCTAAAATTCACGGACGAAGTATCGAGCTCATACAGTTTACATAAAGAGAAAAATGGTGTTCTCAAAAAAAGGATGGAATTTTTCTTTATTTTATAACCTTATCAAGCCCAGTTTACGATGCTGTCAAAGGGCTAGTTCTGCAATCTCCTCTATACTGTAATCGTATTTGAGGTTCCCTCCAGGCTTTCTGTTGAAGTGTTACCGAGTTGAATTATTCAGGAGCTCATAGGGAAATACTTCTCGGCAACTTACAAAAGAAATCAGTGACTGTAAAAGCAGCCAAGCTTTAGTTAAACATGTTTCTGTTATTTTGCTGTTCAATTCAGTTTTCATTGGCCTGTTTCTCGGCATCTTGTCCAGTTTACATCAAAATGTTGGTGATTTTGAATGCAAAGCTTTGTGATGAACTGGTTTACGAGATCCTTTATGTTTTTTTCAGTGTCAATGTGCTCCATGTTTTTACTTCATCATCTGAATATGTCTTCAATCACTGTCCCTCAGTGCTTGTAAAGTGTTTTATTGAATGTCAACTGGCGTGAAGCTGAAGGTCAGCATTATTTACTTACATCACCCAACACCCAGAGGCGTCTCATGACCTTGTTCTGTCCCTCCTTCTCTTTCTCTCCGTTATCTTTTTTTCCTACCAGAACTTTTAATCCTCTTTGGCCATTTCTACTGATAACATTTCAGACAGTTTTAAATGGTTTATCAGGAGATTCAACAAGGCCAAAGTCAGTTTTTTTTTGCAATGACAGTAGGATACCTCCCTAAGGGGGGCCCATCTGACAGCACTCCCTCTCCTTTGAAAACCGACATTTGTCAATGAAAGTCTCCGAAAAGAATGAAGAGGAATTATCCGTCTGGGAGTGAAAAAAAGAACGAGAGAAAGAGGTAGAGGAGTAAGCGTTGGGACACTGGCACACATAATGGTGATGAACGCTCGTTGGAGGGGCCCCCAATGAATATTTTACCTAGGGCCCCAACAGACTCTAGAATCGCCACTGTCTGTCTTAGCATTATGCTAAAAGCTGAGCTAACTCTCATTGGACCTCCTCCTGTTACGTCTTATTATTTAAATTGTAGGTTATTTATCTACCAAGTGTTTTTTTTTTTTTTTTACAAACATTGTGCTATAAGCTAAGCTAACACTAACTATCGGGGGCTAACTGACTCTAGCTTCAGGTTTTAGCATGTAGACATGAACATGGTATCAAACATTTGATCTCACATTTAAAGGCAGGGAAGAAGCAGATCTTTGCAAATGTTTTACTTAAGAAACAACATAATACATTTTATTTCTGATTTGATAACATTAAAGATGAGAACCCTATTTTATATGAATTTAGAAGGTGCTAGCTTGGTTACCTAGCCAGCATGGCTAGCATGAGTAACCTGAAATAGCTTAGTGTCTGTTATGCTTTCCACTGACTATTTAATATGTGTGCCTCCTCCTGTGATCACTTTGTGTTTGACATTTAGATTATTTATGTGCTTCATTTTTTAAAGATGTATTTTTGGGCTTTTATTCTAGAGACAAGACAGTAGAGTCAGAAATCAGGGAGAGAGATGGTGGGGAATAAAATGCAGGAAAAGGAGCCACAGGTCGGATTCAAACCAATTTGAACCTGGGCTGCCCGCTCCGAAGATTTAAGCTTGTGCACATGGGGCGAGCAAACCAACTACTCCACCGACGCCCCATGTGCATCTTTTCTACCTGCTGTAAAGGTTTCTTCAGAATTTAAAGGAAGCAGAATTTGACTACATTTTTTAATGCACTAAATCTGGGTCACCAAAATGTCCCCGTGTTCTCTGATTTCAAAGACTCTCCGTTCTGTTGATTAACTCACTCTTTGTCTTTTGACTGTATGTTTGGTTTACAGGTCAGGTGTCCCATAGAGCCAAAGCAGCCATGTTTCAAAGGCAGAACAAAAACAGCTTTGTCCTGAGCAAACACATCAGTCCAACTTAGTTTGGTTCAAATAGTTTTGGAGCATTGTTTGGAGAATCACGTCACAGGCACTAAAAACAAAATGAAGATAAAAAGGAAGAATAAAGGATAGCTGGTTAAATAAATATAAAGTATTAGTGTCAGTATTTAGTGAAATCAAACAAACCAAAGGAGTACATTACCACAGAAACATTTATAAAAACTCAATGTTCTATATAAAGGTGTGGCTCAGTTGGTAGAGTCGGTTGTCTCTCTACTATGAGTCGTTGTAATCAATGAGGCTCTCGTCCACTAAAGTTTCCCCCTGGATCTGTGTCCTCCTGTTTTAAAGGTGCAGTTTACTCTCAGTATTTTGGCTGGATACGTGTTTTTGAAGTTGCTTCAGATAAATACTCCTGCCTTTGTTCTGCTGTAGTGCTCATTCAAAGATGTGTGCCAGATTTCAGCCAGTGAACCACATTTTAAAACCAAGAAGCAGGTTTTGATTTTCATATCATGTCTGCAGGCTCTGTTTTAGGATAGGATGTGTTTACATCCATGGAAGTCAATAATGGATTTGAAAAGGATGTTTTGTTTGTAGGAGCAGTTGTTTTGTTACTATTGACGCAGTTTGTTGTTTTTTATTACATGAACTCCTTCGGGTTTCTGGGACTCTCGAGGGGTGGGGGACGCTTTTGATGTATTCCCTGCTGTTTTAAAATTATGCTGTTAGAAATTTGAAGGAATGAGTGTGAGCTAAAAAGACTTTGCTTTTTCATTAAACACTCAACACACAACAGATTTACAGTTTTGTGCGGTAAAATGTAGCTTTTTTCCCCTGTTGTAATCACTCACGTTTCTTTTATCTCTTCTTCTGCAGATTTGTTTGCCATGGAAACAGACATGATTCCCAAATTCTCCTCAAAAGATGAGGAAATTGACTTCTGGAAGACTCTTTCCCTCAAGTACAAGAAAGGGTATGTAACCTGGCTCGTATTTCAACGTCTCTTTCCTTATTTGCAACAATTACTGAAAGGATATAACTTAATACACTTCCTATACATGTGCGTCTGGCGTACGTTTAAGTTGTAGAAATCGTAAGACACCAAAGTTATTGAGGGCTTTCACACTTGCAGAAAACTCCTGAAAAACTTCAATATTTGCCGAAGGAGCTGTATGTGTGAACGCAAACAGCCGAATTTTTCGCTCAGACTTCACCCTGAGTTTCTCCTGCCAGACCCCTAGAATTATATATACCTCTAGCCAATGGGAAGGGGGAGTGACGTTTCTATACTGTGACTGCTGCACGGTGCATAGAGTGTCTGCACGCGACCGCTACGATCTCAGTGCACGTAATTAAACGGCTGCATTACGTTTTCTGTTCTCCAGTATGTTCTTCTCCGCTCTTTAGTTCATATTGTGATTCTGTTGCACTACACGTAGTATTG
Source organism: Tautogolabrus adspersus (assembly GCA_020745685.1). Lineage (NCBI taxonomy): Eukaryota > Metazoa > Chordata > Actinopteri > Labriformes > Labridae > Tautogolabrus > Tautogolabrus adspersus. The sequence goes on from CM036554.1 coordinate 22,200,798, forward strand.
ATATAAAGGGAAATATTCTCATTATTGCGTCGTATAGACTCTGTTGCTTCGTCCACTACTTTCAAGCTGTTGTTTTTACATCACGTCTTACCTCAGGAGACCCCCCCCACCTCCTGTCTGACAGGGATAGTCTCCCGCTGTGAGGAGCATATGTGAACAGCCAGGTCAGGAGAATATCTGGATCAGTCCTCCTGAAATGATATAGATATTTTCAGGAGTGCAGATGTGAAAACGACTATTGAAGGCCAGAAGGCTCTGCAGTTTCCCGTCATTCTATTTTTGAATGCAGGTATCTCATTGTCAGGCTCATTTGCATCACAGATGTCGCCGCTGAGTTTCTGTTAAGATCACAAGATGTGATAGCAGCGCTGCGTCTCTTTGTGTCTGTGGGAACGACGGCTCAGGAGTACATCAGCTCAGGAACGTTTGATCTGCTGTCTGTTATTGGATTACACTCTTTTTATCATCACTGTCTCAATTAGAAGCCAATGTTGACATGTATCCAGTGACACTGTTGAAACCGTTTCATGTGGGACGAGCAGTGAAAGCTGCAGTGAACCTCTCCCTTTTTCTCACAAAGACACGGTTCATGTTTCTCATTTAACATAAAAGTCTCTCGTTGTCTCTTTGTCCTCGCCTCTTTGAACGGGTTTGTTTCACAGTACAGCAGTTGGTGTTCGCTGTCGTGTCAACCCAACAGTTCAATGATCTCTATGCCTCTAAAATTAGCTAACAACACCTCGCTTGATTAAGAAGTGATCTCTGAATCTCGACATCCTGTGCTAAAGGAAACGAGCTCTGGCCTACACCCCGTTATGTAAGAGTCCAAGGACAATGAGCTTCCTTCAAAGTCGAGGCTGCGTCCGTCCTGTTTGTGTTTGGTGTGTGACACAAGTGTTGTTGTTTCTAATCCGTCTGAAACTAGTCTGATAGTAGCTTTAAGTTTGCCTTGAAGCCGGTAAAGAATAGTTAATTAGTGGCTCTTCTTGAGCTTTCTATCAAATGTATTATATATTGATGTGGTAAGATTTTCACCTTCTTTTAAGAGTCTAAAGTTATTCAATTATTATTTATTCGACTAATTGGAGTAGGACCAAATGTTGATACAGCAATATGTTATTGCCCTGACTCATGTGATACAATAATCAAAGGGCTGGTTCCAAATATCATTGTTTAAGTTAGAAATAAATACGGCACTCTGAACAGATTTCCCTGGCAGGTTGACTCAACACGTCACATCTTTATAAGACATCACAGCGGCGTTTATGACATGAAGTAGGGAAACATGAACAGAAGTTGACAGCGAAGAAAGACAAGACAGAAGAAGAAGGAGACAACGTGATAGTGTACAGATGAGAAGTTAAAGGTTGAAGCAGGTTAAGAGGTGAAGCTGACACCAAAGTGCATAAATAAATATGTTCATCCTGCAATTTACAATCAATTCACAAGCATTCAGTTGATCAGATGTACTGATTGATCATTATGTGATTGTCCTGCAGTACATCAAATATTGTAAAAACGATGAATTCTGATAACATAGTTATTATTGTGGGCCTCTCTTGTAGCCATCACATCGTATCCTAGCCTGTTGTATAGTATCTTATCCTAGATTATATCGTATCATAGAACTGTTGTATTAGGATATTATTGTTATTAAGGGCAAGGTGTCACATATCGTATCGTATCCTGAGTTTCCGTGCAGTTCCCACCCCTGGTAAACAATACGTTTTCTGCAGCACTAGAACTTTTTATGTTAAAGTCTCGTACGTCACGAAGTTGGTGAAAAATGCCCGTAATCAGAGCATGGCAAGATTCAGCTTTGTCCTTTTTAGAAATGTTAGGAAATAAAACAGTTATCACTAAATCACTGTAACCGTGATATTATCGGTATCCCATATCGTATCATATCGTATCGTATTGTCTGCTAATGTAACGTAAGTGTAAGCAGGGAAACAAACATTTTGCCTTTTTTAAATGTTGTTCTGCTTGTTGAGGATTCCCTCTGACCAACCTTTCAGAAATAAAATGCAGTATTTCATAAATGGTTGAAATGACAGTGAAGAGGAAGCACCAGTCTGCCAGTTAGTCACTGCCAACATGTTCCAGGATGAACCAGTTCAAGTGAAGCTGACCATTTCCACCTGCAGCTGAACTAAAGGCTTTATTAATGGACTCTCTGTGCCACCTCCAGCACTCTGACTCATCATGGCTGGTTGGTCCGTTTGCCATTTATAGACAGCTGGGTCTCTTCGTCTGAGTGTGTGTGTGGTGTGTGTGTGTGTGTGTGTGTGTGTGTGTGTGTGTGTGTGTATGTGTGTGTTTGTGTGTCCGAGTGTATTCGACCGGGACACATCAGCAGACGGTTATATAACCTGCACTTTGTGGTAAAGCTGTAGTGTCGTCAGACGGCATGTGGGGCTGTTCTGAATGTGATGTCACAGTTCTGAGAAGAGAAGATTTAAATCCACACAAATGTTTTTTTGTTCATGTTGTAGCTGACGAAAAAAAGCTTCAAATAAAGGATGAAGTACTTTTAAATGCTGATACATTCTAGCCTACAGATGTTACATTTAAATAACTTATCGTCACCAAAATGTCCTCTCGTATAAAAAACAACTTTATGATTCAAAAAGAGGGCTGATGGTCTTTAGTCTTTTTGTAGTCTAAACAAATCAGGGGCGTCAGTAGCTCATTCCCAAACGTGTTTGCACAGGGACCTGTGTGCCCTGTGCAGAACATTGCCCACCAGCCACCTGCATGGAAACAAAACACGCAGACAGAGGGGCGAGGGGCGCCGTCACATGATCCATAATGTAACACATGTATTCTTTAATTATATTTTGAATTAATCAGATATCGGCAAAGTTACTAGAAACGTGTTTTCAACTACATGACGAGCAGTAAAAAGTGAAATATTTAGATCTGAAATGTGGCGTGGAGGATGTAGGAAGAAGCTAGAAGTATCTCAAAATTGTACTTAATTAAATGCACCTGACTTTCTTGATTTAGTTTATAACAAAACATCAACATGAACCTTGACTGAACCTTCTTTTACAGAAACTTATATCTGGACTAGTAGGTATCTGGGTCAGTCCTCCAGAGGCCACCTGTCTTCAAACAAAGACAAGAATAAAGCTGTTTTCTGAGTACAACAGTTGATGAATGAAACCACCCAGGCCTGCCTTCGACGACCTCTTTCTGTCTCGACTCGTTGTCTAATGGCTCCTCTTCTGTGCGCCTGCAGCTGTCAGGACGCCCAGGAGGAGCTGCTGGAGTTTCAGGAGGGCAGCAGGGAGCTGGAGGCCGAGCTGGAGGCTCAGCTGGGACAGGCAGAGCACCGAATGAAGGACCTGCAGTCGGAGAACAACAGACTCAGGAACGACGTGGAAAATCTCAAGGTAACTCAACTTCAACTTTATTTGTCCCTGAAGGGCGATTGGCTTTGCAGCAAGGCCTTAAAAGGACAGAAAAAGACGAAAGACATGTAGAAAGCTAACAACATAAAAATGTAAGAGGCATTAAAAATATCAGACTTGGAGGAACAACAGCGATCGTTGACTGATGCTCTTAGCAGCTTCAGTACAGACAGAATAAAGTGCTGAGCCAGCAAGAACATAAACAGGTCACTGTTGAATATTCATCACTACTGTAGTAATAAAAGTCACAAGTGCACATTTTAACAGTCAAATACATACCGTACAAAACCACAAGAATATTAGCCTACATACATGAGAGAGTAACAGACACAGATCAAAGCCACACAGCCGAGGTGAAACACAACAACAGCATCAGCATCATTGGTACCGTTTGTTTTCATGCGGACGGACCCCGAAAATCGACTTCACTGCTCGATCACTCTGCGTGATGAGTCCGAGGCGTTTTGTCTGATACAAGCGGCAACCTCTAGTCTTGAAAAATGAAGCTAATGCTGAAGTGCAAAATCCTGCAGTTCCTCGAGTGTCCACTAGAGGCTGACTGCAGAAGCACCGGAAGTCACATACACACAACGTGTTAAATAAACATGTTTACAGCCTGGTACAAAAAACAAAATAAGTCTGATTAGTTATTGTCATCACTGGCACACACGGAGGGTGAATTTAAAAAAAACGGCTCAGTTTTGATTTTGAAAACGATACGTGTTATCCATAGTTAGGCATGTAGCTGACCTGATTGACAGGTGGGCGCACTGTAACGTTTCGTCAAGAGGCTTAAAACCCGCCTCAGCTCCAGCTCTCAGCCTGTCGTTAGGTTGACTGAAAGTTAGGCTGAGACAGGATTTCCAGCATGGCGGCTGCTGCTGATGAGCCTCCACCCAGACTCAGTGTGCAATGGCAAGCCAGCGTCACCTTTCTCTGAGTGCATCCTGGCTTGTTTTAGGTGTTAATGAAAACGCTCAAAGCCCTTTGAATACTTTGTTGCTGTCGTGTCATTTTCAAGGACCTTGGCTGTGAAAGCTGATATATTGGATTAATGATGACAGCAGCATTGTGTATGTAATCTCGATGATACATTAACCTCTGTTGGAAGCAAGTACAGCTTGTCTCTCTGTGTGTGTACCCTTGAAATGAATATTTGATGCTCTTCTTTCTTATGTCACCGCTCGTCCTTGAGTGCCGTCTCTTGGGAGTGAGCAGAAGTGAAGTCAGGCTGTAACAGCTGCTGCTCCCCTGGATGCTCTCACTACATATGTATTTATTTTTCTTCTTGGCCTGCAGCTTTGTCTTTATGATTGTAAGTAAGAGGTCCTGGGAATATTGAGCTCACACCTGTGTGTCGTCCTGCAGGTGGCATATTCCGTGACTCCATGTGTAATCTAAATGGTAATCTCTCCGCAGGAAGATGCTGAGGAACCTTTTTCTCAGCTTGTGTCAACCACCAGCTGCTCCGTCCTGAGCTGTATGTGTGTGTGTGTGTGTGTGTGAGTGTGTGTACTGAAGCAGCTGATCTGAATGACTCTCATACATAATGCATCAGGTTGTGTCTCTCATTCTTATTCTCGCCCCATAATTACAGAGAGGCTGGTGGCACATTTCTGCGTCCATGTTTCCAACCCTGCAGGCGTGAGGTGTCTGTCAGGTTCAGACGACTCACATTAGTGGAAATCGAAGCCTTGTTGTGAGACAAAACACAACGGGCAGATTGTTTTGGGCAACTTTGTTCTGTTGTCGTTTCAGGAATATGTTTTTGAACTCCATAATGGAGCGCTGTTGGCTCAACCAGGCGGCTTCATTCTCAGATGACAGATTTCAGTGCCAACACATGACCGAAACAAACAAAGAGGCGCACAGAAAATTCAGTTTTATTCAGGTTATTTGTCGAATGCATTAAACAGCTCAATGTACAGTCAATGCAATTAAATTCATGTTACCCTCTCGCCCCAGTAGAACTTCTGGTTGTATATATTTCTTTCTTATAGCGTTTGGGATAGGACAGACATCGGCACATAATGTGGCATGAACCGATGTCATTCTCTGATGTTTCTTTGTTGTGCCAAATCGATTAAGTGCTGACATCTTGTGCACGTAACTACTGATTCAGAGAAGAGGTTTTTTATGGGGCAGATGAAGTTACCTGTTGAACAAATGTCAAACATGAGAGAACATGTTGACATTGTGGGAGTCAGACACTAAAAGAAGTCGTGAAACAAACATTTTAGAAATCAAGAAATAGCAGGAAAAATGTCTCAAATGTCTGTTTTTTATCATAATACTTTTTTTGATTTGTAAAGATGTGTTTTTGTGTGTTTGCAACTTAAGGTCACCACAGAAGAATACCAGGAAACAGTGATAAACTGTATATTTCACTGTCATGTAAATGGGATGTGCTTCATGAATGAGACTCTGTGATGTGAGCAGACTGTGTGCCGTTTGTGTGTCTGTCTGCAGCTGGTTCACACAGCAGCACAGTAACAGCAGATATAGGTCAGACGTACAGACAGGCCCAGCGGTACTTATCGAGCTGATTGTCTCAGAGCCGCTGGAAATATAGGTCACACTCACCATCGGCTGCTTAACCGAACCGTGGGGAGGAGGAAAATGAGGGTGGCACTGAAAAATGGATGATAGCATGTTAGGTGGTGTGTGTTTGAATCAGCTGCTGCCCGATGAGTTACACACGATCAATATGTGCCGTCTCTGTCCTCTTGGTCCTCAGGAGAAGCTGGAGCAGCAGTACTCTCAGAGCTACAAGCAGATCTCCATGCTGGAGGACGACCTCGGACAAACACGCAGCATCAAGGAGCAGCTCCATAAATATGTGCGAGAGCTCGAACAGTCCAATGACGACTTGGAGAGAGCCAAAAGGTCTGTCTGAGCTCTCAGTGTTTCAATCTACAGAAAACCCCCGCTTCATTTAATATGTACAGTTTCCCCTTTAAGAGTTTCATGTTCGGATGTAGGTTTTCTTTTTAAAAGCACTGATGGTTTTGAATGGAAATAGCATAACTCAATAGCTGTATAAATGTGAGATCAATCAGATTGATCGCTTTAAATCAATCCTGCAATAGCCTAGATCAATGATTCTTAATTTGTACTTGAATAATCATTGATCGGTAGAAAGGACGTATCGACGGCTGCCCCCGAAGTTATTAATAGAAAACAATTAATGAAATGTGAAGCTCAATGTTTCTTCCTTCATTTTCGCCTCTTTCTCCCCCACTCAGAGCTACTATCGTGTCTCTGGAGAACTTCGAGCAGCGTCTGAATCAGGCCATCGAGAGGAACGCCTTCCTGGAGAGCGAGCTGGACGAGAAGGAGTCCCTGCTAGTCTCTGTGCAGAGATTAAAGGATGAAGCCAGGGGTGAGTATTGATTAGATTTCACTAATGAGGCACGGTGTCGATAAGCCCTCCAGCTCATTATAATACGACGGCTGAACTTCCCCTCCTCTTCACTCAGCCATGTTAAAATATCTGCTTTTCCAAAGATTTGTAGAGAACTGTTTTGTGTCCTCTGCTGAGCTCTAAATGTGTTTCTAATTTGTTCATTCTGTGTAGATTTGCGCCAGGAGCTGGCCGTCAGGGAGAGACAGTCGGATGTGAGCAGGATGTCGGCTCCGAGCTCGCCAACACAGGACGACGTGAAGATGGATTCGGCTGTTCAGGCCTCTCTCTCGCTCCCCGCTACCCCGCTGAGCAAAGGTCTGGACAACGCCTTTGCCAACACAACAGGTTAGTAGATGCGGCTCGTTTTTCCCTAGAGTGCTTTTTCTTTTTCTCCCATCATGCGAGTGTGGACGGGAGTTATTTGTGTCAGAAAAAGGGAGTAAAAGAGGGTAAAAGTATACTTAAAGGGATTCAAATGTGCATCAATTTTTGGCATGCATTAAAAGCTCGGTTATGACTAAAAAGTCCTGAGATATTTGAACACTTACGTTCTTCAGGTGTGTTGACATCCTGTCTTTGTAATACGTGAAACCATATTCATTCTTAAAGCAGCTTTAATCAAAAGTGTGTTTCACTGTGAAGCTTATGACTCATCGCGTTCCTTTTTTGGTTCAGTCACATCCCTCTAATGTTCTTTTTTTGGCAGCTGTGATGAGAGAAAACTCTTTAAAAACCTGCTATACACAAACTTCACAAAATGTTTAACACTTTTAACAACAAGCCAATAGAGTATTTAGGAGCTAATGATTTGTACCTGTTTGTCCTCTTCTGTCTACCTCTCAGCTCTATCAAACAGTTACGGCAGCAACTCCCCATTGACTCCCTCCGCCAGAATATCAGCCCTCAACATCGTCAGTGATTTACTCCGCAAAGTAGGGGTGAGTCTGTCCTCCTGAACTCCTGTTTCTACATCTCAAAGTCTCCCTTTCCTTCAGCTACGTCACAAACTTTGTGCAGAAAGTCTTTGCATTTCAACCAGACAAGAGCGCTTCTTCATCTTTCTGTAAACGTCTCCCTGCAGGCTCTGGAGTCGAAGCTCGCCGCCTGCAGGAACTTCGCCAAGGACCAGAGAGCCAGGAAGGTGTACGCTCTCGACAACAGCAACGCTCTCAACGCAAACACAACCACCTACTCGCAGTCGCTCCACACGTCATACTTTGACAAAGCGTGAGTGAAACCGAACCCCGCCTGCGTTTATCTCTTCTTAATATGTTAGTCATGACAGGAATCTGGTGCAGTAATGTCTCTAGGTCGACTCGGGTGTCGTGTTATGGTAAAAGATAACGTGCTATGTGTTGTGTCTGATGTGCATTTCTCCCAGCAGGACAGAGATGGTCACGTTCCCTGCGTTGATTTTGGGTAATTTTCGCTCCTCCGTCTGTTACTGAGAGTTTTGGGTCGTTTGCATGCTGCTGCAGATGTACAAAAAAACTCTTTTTAATATGCAACTAATGTAAATAACCTTCCTGAGTGTTAGATGACGTCATGGCCACTAACTGTTTAATGGTGGCGGCTGTCGGGGTGTCAAGGTGCTGAGCTTCCTGCTGCCCTTAACTCTGAGCTTTATTCATAGTTATCTGTCCTTTCTGAGTAGCAGCATCAGATATGTGTGTTTTGTTTGCTTCAATTTGACGACTTATAATTAACAAAGTGACTTCAATTGCCTATTTTGAAGTTTTTTGTACTGATTGTTATCAGAATGATTCGCACTGTGGTGCAGTGGTCAGCACTGTTGCCTCACAGCGAGAAGGTTCCTGGTTCGAATCCCCCATCAGACTCTGTGTGGAGTTTGCATGTTCTCCCCGTGCATGTGTGGGTTCTCTCCGGCTCCAGCTTCCTCTCACAGTCCAAAGACATGCTCGTTAGGTTAACTGGTGACTCTAAATTGCCCGTAGGTGTGAATGTGAGTGTGACTGGTTGTCTGTCTCTATATGTCAGCCCTGTGATTGACTAGCGAACAGTCCAGGGTGTAACCCCGCCTCTCGGTCAATGACAGATGGGATTGGCTCCAGCCCCCCGCGACCCTGAACGGGAAAAGCGGTATAGACAATGGATGGATGGATGTTATCAGAATCCCAGAGGAAGAGAAAAAACGACTTTCATCTAACGTGTGTGTGTAACTTGTCTAAACTACTCGGCAGGTTGTTCTTAAACTTCAGAATTGGTTGTTTGAACTTGAAGAGTTCTTCACATGAAGATGAGCACAGGGTTGAGAACAGATGGTCTTTGAGCTAACAAGCTAACATAGTGCTGTTTTAAAAGGGGTGTTCAGTGTGTTGGCATGATGCCATTGGCTAATTTGCAAAGAGCCCCCCCTGAGGCTTATGGGTCAGTTTTATGAATATCGTGCAAAGTTTGTTCTCTAGTGTCGTCAAGTTTATTTCTATTGAACAATCGCTGCATCAGTAGAGCTTTACAGAGGAATGTCAGGCGTTACAAACATAACACAAACTTCTTCTCATGATGAGTCTGGGATTTGTTGAGAACGTGAAAATCGAATATCACCTGAATGTCTAATCTATGCAGCCTTTCTGTATCGCTGTATCACTCCTGTCTGCTGCAGGAGACCGGCAGTGACACAGCTTGTCGAGTTTCTGCTGAGTTAGAGAGAACTAAAGAGGCAGAGCATGCATATTGAAATGAAAACACACAACAAGGTGATTGTCCCTCTGGATACAAAGCAGGATGTTTGTTATGTACACTATTCACCTCCAGTCAGGAGGACGCCGAAGTTGCTTTGTCTCACTCACTGTAGGAGAAGAAATCATCCTGACGGCCTGTAGAGAGCGAAGAGCTGAACCTCAAATATAACAAATATAACACTCAGTTTATTCTGTATTTCAAGACCTGGACAGCTACCAGTCTGACAGTTTGGCATGTTTCCATTTTCCCGCCATCTTTCATTCAACGCTGAACACTTTTTTTTTTTCCAGTTATGACTCAGATTTAAACCATCCAAGGGAGACTGGTCTTAGTCCAACTTTAACCCACAAGGAAACCAGTTCAGCCAGTCAGTCAGGATAACTCTGCAGACTCCTCCCACTTTTCTGTGTTCACGTTCTATTTTTAGCTAAACACAAACGACTCGTCGTCTTTGTCTCGCCGCTGCAGATTCCTCTCAAATGAGCGAACAGTGAACTTCAGATGAACAAGAGGATGAAGATTTGATCTGACACTTTTCTTTATTTTCAGTTTCTACACTTTATCTGCGAGGGAAAGAAATAACTAGTGTAGCTTTGTAATTATATGTTTTCATTTAAACAAGAAAATGAGAAGAGAAAAGAATACTTTATTGTCATTGCACATGTGCTATGAAATGTCCGTGCCTCATCTCTCAGTGTTAGGAGTCAGTGGTCTTCTGAGTTCAGTTCATTAATGGGTAGAAAGAAACTGTCAAGGAATCTGGAGGTGCGGCTCTTCATAGACCTGTAGCGTCTCCCAGAGGGCAGCAGAGTGAAGAGATGATGTCCAGGTTGAGATGTGTCCATCATCATGTTTGTGATGATCATGGGTGGGATGGGATGTGCATATGGAGAGAGGGTAGCTGTGTGCCGGTGATGTTCTGTTCCTGTCACCTTCAGTGCAAAGTGTTTCGTATCGTATCGTACCCTCAGTGCAGCTAGAAAACCACACCAGCATGCCAGAGGTGAGGATGCTTTCAACATCCCTGTGGTAAAAGGAAAGCAGCGGCTGTTGAGACACATTGGCTCTACGCAGTGTTCTTAAGAAGTAGAGCTGCTGCTGGGCCTTCAGCGGTGATATTCACAGCAGCAGAACGAAGGAAAAACAACTTTGCATTTTATAAGAAACATGCAGTCGAACTTAAATGTCGTAACTTAAATGAGAAAGAAAACTAAAAGTCTTCATTATGTCGTGACTCTCCAGAAAATAAGGAATTATTCTGCTGTTTCGACTGACTTTAAGTATATTTGTAGACGTTTCTTACTTTTGCTGACCCTCCTGGGCTTCCATACTAATCAGCTTGTTTAATAGTTGCTGCTGAGGGGACTTTCTTTAACTGGAACATTATATCACTGGGAAACTGTCTGCTAACGGGTCACATCTCTTCTTTGTTCCAATATAAATGATTGAAATCATTTCGGATTTGAACGTTTTTCTTTTTGTCTTCCAGCAGGCCGGTGAACGGACTGAAGCCTGGAGCTCTGACGGCCATCACTGCCCCTCCTGCTGCCTCCTCCCTGGGCTTAGTGCCCCTCACTGTGTGACATTAACCCCCCCCGATCCCCTCCCCTCAACACACCCAACACACCCGTCGTGCACTACATATTTAAAGAGACGGACAACGAGGGAACACAAATGTCTGATACTGTAAAACTTTGTGGATGTACTGTAACTCTGGACCCTTCATGTCCCCTCACTCTTGTTCTTACTCGACTCTCGTGCTGTAAGGGTGTCTGTCTGTATATTTTACGTGTTACTGTTCCTGCTCTAAAGACGGCACCACATCTACTCCTTCAAAGATTTCCAGCAGATCTTAACCCCGATGTGTGAAACATTATGCAATTTAAAAAGTCTTCTTAGCTGCTAAACCTGGTCAACTTTGACGAGCAATAACGTTTATCTTCGGACAGTTACGACACTAATATCACTGAAACTCTGAACAGAAAATAACCGGGTTAATGTGTCGGCACATGTGCAGATGTCCTCGATAATTGTGAACCAGTCGGCTCATGTCTGCTTTAATTATTGATGTTTGAAAATGTCCAACATGTGAGCGTCACAGGCGGATGTTTTAAACATGATCTCTGGAGTGTCTGGGTGAAGACTCGCGTGATTCTCGTCTTGTTTTCTCCTGACCCTTGTACAAAATGTTTGACAGCCATCTAAAAGAAGGGGAAAAGGCGTCTTTGTGTCATTGTAGTGCGTCTAACATACCACCTTTCCTCTGAGCTATGTGACATGATGTGTACAGTTTTGGTCATATTGATCGTTATTTATCGACGGCCTGAGGAGAGGAGACGTCATCACGTTGGGGCCGGTTAAACGAGCGTTCTCGTATCGTGTAGTTGAAGTGTTTTATCTGATGTTTTTTGGGGGGATTTATTACTCAGCACATTTTTCAGTACTGTACAGGAAGAGCAGGTGAAGCACTTTGACTTTGTGGGAACTCAATTTTATCATTTTTATTTAAGTGCAATATCACTGATTTTGTACGGAAGACGAGAACAGCCGTGCTTGCGATTACATTTTTTGTACAATATCGCAAAATGAAATGTGTCCTGGCGGGATTGAACAAACTTCATGTGATAAGGTCAATTTCTTAAAAGAATAAAAATGTTCTCTTGAATGTTTCTCATTCTGAGAAGTAGCCACAAGTAGATCTTGAAATTAGTCCGTATGATATTAAAAACCAGCTTTGGTATCTCAAGATCTTGAAATCTCTTCTGGATCTCGAGGTCACAGCGTTAAAGAAAATAATTCCACGCACGGCTGTTTTCATCTTCAGTAGTTGGTTTCAGTTTCTTAATTTATATCTGATTTTTTTTCACGGCATGTTTTAATTAAAGATGTTTTGTACATCTGTAACGTGTGTGTGCTGTTTCAATCAGTTCTCACTGTGGAGGAAACGAAGGCTGCTGTTCACTGTGAACATGTAACCCTTTGAGTTATATCGATAACGTGGTGAGTTATTGTGCAGCCCTGCCGAACCGAATTAAGAACCAATTTATCCCTTAGTTATTGTTAAGTGTTCATTTTGGATTTCCAGTCGTCAGGCTTAAACATCAGGAGATATTCAGTTAATAAAAGACTAAAAACACTTTTTATAATCAGGTACTCTAAATGATTACTCACTAACTGCAGTCATAGCAAGTTTATTTTTTGATGAATTCCCGTAAACCTTTTTCATCTTCTCTGCTGATAAAACAAGTTTTTCAATAACTAAAACAGACGGAAATCGTTAAAAAATGTATTCTATTACTTAATTATGAAAGAGCGGCTTCAATTGATTCCAGTTCAAAGTGAAAATCAGCCGTCTGTTTTTAATTCAAACAAGTTTAAAAAAACAATCACAGCATCCTCGTTTTTTCTTGGTTAAACAGAAATGAGGACGAGGGTTACATGATTCAACATCATGATTTAAACTTCTGATTTAATGGATGAAAACCTGCTGAAGGTAAAAACAAATAATGTTAAAAAATCTAAAATGCTCATAGCACATGTAGAGGACTCAATTTTAAGTTAAAACCTACAAAAACTGACACTGCCCTCTGCTGGACAAAGATGTTAATGCAACAGAATAGAGGCAGAATATTAATGATGCACTTTGCTCATTTAATTCATATGCATGTCTCAAAACAGACACATAATAGATGATAACATTTCCTGGTCTTGTGTGTGAACTACACAAAATACATTTTGCCGTCTTCCACTGATGCTGCATTCCTCTTGCACCACAGCTGTCCCGCTGATATCTTGACTTTTGTTTACAGGAAATGTATGTTGGAGGATTATTAAACACATCCATTAGTGAACCCAGGCTCAGCGCAGAGCCCTGGTTAGTCAGCTTTGTATCAGAGGATGTTATGTTCACATCATTTTCTGCATCCGTGCAGCAGTGAGGTCAGTAAAAGTCCAGCCTGGTGTTCAGTCGCCTCCTGCTCTCTTCTTCTCGGCCACCTCCTCTAGCTGTCTCTGCCTCCTCTCCAGGATCTCCATCCTCTTAGCGTCATTTCTCGCTCGCTCCTGAGCTCGGAGCTCCTCCACATCTTCGAAGAATCGATGCCTGCAGGACGGAAGGAAATGATGTGTAGATGTGTGAAACAGGAAAGTACAATATTACAGCATGGATTGGGGGTAAGACACAGCTGTCACCCTGTAATGTTGAATATCCATCAATACTGTCTACCGCTGTGTAACAACCAAAACGACATTTCCATGACATTTGACAGGAACAAACCGTGCCCATACATCGATATGTTCCTTTACGTGGACGTCTGATGCAAAAGATGTGCCGTCAATGTTTATAACCATGAACTCTTACATGATGACTCAGTGATCATAGAATAATGCAAAAACACCTGCAGATGTGTAGCACTTAATTTAAGTATGTGAAAATCACAGTTTCTGCATTTATAACCTCATTTATTTTACTCCTAGGAAATGTAGATTTTTTTTAGGCAAGAGGCGCTGATAAATACATGTTTGACATTTTGATCTCTGCCTGTAACAAAGCCCAAGGCGCTGTGGATTGATATTGTAAATGATATGTATGTTATGGACAGGATCAAGGACCTTGTGATTTTGTCTTATCTTAGCCATGTTCATTAGTTTTTCTTTCTCAAGTGTGTTTCTGATATGTTTTTAATTAATCCTGTGTGCACACTTTATCTCTCCCACCTTGTTCTTAGTTATTAAATAATTTTCCAAGGACGGCACCAGATTGTCGAGGACATTTTTCTTTGTCTTCAATTTTCCATAACTGGAAAATTGGTGAACCAGGTTTTCCAGGAGGCGTGGGTACCTCTTTGCATTCTGCCATATTGACGAGTGTTTGTTTAATTTAAAGTTAAAACAGAGAAGGGGATAAATAATCAGTGGATGAGACATAATCACTGAAGCTGATCTGTTGTGTAAAGCAAAGTGGACCAAGGTGCATTATGTAACAGTGCAGTGCAAAACGCACTGTGCTGAAGGTCTTGACTCTTGTTGCTTACCTGTCACTTCCAAGTGATGATTTATAAAAACCACATTACACACAGCATGCATGCAGTGAATCATAAAGTTACCTGTTAAAGAAAACTGCAGCGAGTCCGACGACCAGGGTCCCGAACAGAACCGGTTTCGTCAGACGCTTTCGGGCGGACAGCTGGTGGTGCTTCATAATTGTAATGAAACCCAGTGAGATGACTAGAGGAGGAAATATGAACAGAAAAGTGAGCTGACCTTTGTGGTGTCCATTAGCTACGTGACTGCTCGTTACACACCCCCTTCAGTTTATTCGCATTTCTCACCTACCACCACTTCCGGTTCCCAATTTTATCGACTAAAGTGAACTCAAAACCATCATAATTAAGCTTTAACCAAGCGTGGATTTAAAGGGTAGTTTAGTTTGTGTTCAGCTGATTGCACGGAAATTTTAGTCGACATTACGAGTTATTTTAAAACAGTTAACGTCAAGGCGGAACCATGTCGTTGTACAGACGGATTTCACGGGCGGACCAAAACAACCTATGGGGGAACGGAAATGCAGTCCAGCATGTGATAACTTGTTTATTGTATTTTTCCCTATGATTTTCCCCCGTTTAAGCTCTTTTTGATTATTTTGTGTTGATTTTTCAAGTAAAATCTGGAGCAGAAGCTAAGCTAAAGCTAAGGCTAAGCTAAAGCTAAGCTAAAGCTAAAGCTAACGATGTGGAAGAAAAAAACATCTGAAGGTTCAGACCGGTTTGAATATTTACAAACTCTGGTCGGTGAATTTCAGGACACCGACAGTGAAGGTGGGTACAGTTACTGTTTGATTTGTCACCATTCAGATTTCTTTGCAAGTTAGCACTCTACATAAGCACCTTAAATTCGGTCAGTGACTTTTGGGCATCCCTGAAATATAACAAAATACTGGCTTTTCAAAGTAAACTGAAGACCTACTGTTTTTAAAGCCTGCTTTTAATTCAGCTGTTGCAGTTTTTAAATGTGCTTTATACATACATTTGATATGATACCTCACAATACTATTAAAAAGCATAAACTAAATTTGCTTTGTATTCAAATATTTTTCAACCATCTCATTCCTCATCTGACACTTTACATTTTAACCTTTAATCGCTCTCTGGTGGACAAAAATGACATTATTAACTTGTATCTCTGCATCAGAGGCAAAGGAGCAGGTGCTGGCTAACCTGGCCAACTTTGCGTATGACCCCAACAACATGGAGTATCTGAGGGAGCTGCAAGTGACCGACCTCTTCTTGGACATGCTCACTGAGGACAATGAGAACTTTGTGGAGTTTGGGATGGGTGAGTGTCAAAGTAACAAGCAAATGTTCATCATCTCTCTTTCACTGTTTTTAAAATTGTGCATATACTGTCTCCAATTATATAACTGTCATCTTTGTGTGTGTTAAATATATTCAGGGGGGCTGTGTAACCTGAGCATGGACCCTGAATGCAGAGACATCATCCTGCAGAACAGCGGCATCAGCTTAGTCACAAATTGTCTGTCAAGTCGGAGAGAAGAGATCGTCCTGTCCGCCATCACCATACTGATGAACCTCACCACATCCTCCTCACGCTCCGAGATCACTGACCCAGCCATCCTGCAGTGCATGCTGCGTTTCTCACTCTCAGAGAGCCCCCGCCTCAGAAACCTGGCCGCTGTGTTCCTGCAGGACTGCTGCAGCGAGGAGCAGGTGGCCCGAGCGGAGCAGCAGATGCAGGGACAGCAGAGCGCGGTCGGTATCCCGCTGCCAAAAGACTAAGTTACAGCTGAGGAACTCATGTGGGAGACCTTTGAGGACTATGGATCTGTTTGCTCTCTATGAGTGTAAGAACTATTTTTAGCTTATGACTAAAACGACGTGGACAGTATTGATGAACATTTTGTCACAAAGCAGATAGCTTAAATCTGCTCCTTTAAATTCCTCCACTCTGCTGGTTTAAGTCTTTAAAGCTACAAGATAACAGGTGAGGTGTGACACTGGTTTTGGTCATGAGCCTGCTCATTGACTCAGATCCTCTCAAAGTTGTTGGGTGATGATGAGGTCTGGTCTCTTGCAGGTTCCTCCACTCCTTTCAAGTAATTTCAAACATCTCAAGACGGCGCATTACACATATTCTTTAAATGCCCTCAAAGTTCTTACCATTCAGTTTATATGGCACTTAAAACTTCCACGCACAAGGAGTAGGAGGGCTCAGAGGCACTATTGTTTTTTGGGAGCGTTTTTATGCCTCTATTTGGCAGGACAGCTCGAGAGGGACAGGAAATATGGGGAGGGAGAGCGGGAAGATGTGCACCAAACAGCGTCAGGACGGGGAGTCGAACCTGCAGCCAGGGTGACAGTGAGGACTGAAGCTTCTGTATATGGAGCACCTGCTCTACCAACTGAGCTAAATCGACGTCCCAGGGAACGCTGTTTTCACTACGAACCTGTTCTCTACTTGTCAGCACATCTGGGAGTGCCTCATAATTTGACTTCTTCTTTGACTCCAGTGATGCTTTCTTGAGTTATGATCCTGCTCATCCTCATTCACTACACGCGGCTAGTGAGTGTATTCCATCACAGAACACTTCAGAGTAAATGTATGAATTAAAGTGTTGTGCACTTTGTCGCCACAAGAGGGCGACAGGACTGTTTTTTTAAATGAATGACTTACTGGCCACACACATCACGAGTTCCTTAAAGATTAATGGGGTTAATTACTAATGATACAAAAACAGCATTTGTTTAATTAAGTTAAAATTTATTCCAAACTGTTTGCCAAAAAATGTTCCAGGAGAGAAATTACTTTAGTCTCACCTCCTATTTTTCCTAAAGATGTAAATTCCTTTGGCTTTGCACTGAATTCCTCAAACCTGCTGTGGATATTGGAGCGTGTTCAAACAAATCATTGGACTCATGCACTTGGCGCTCTGTAAAAATCCTGAAACATTAAACCTGATCCCAAAATATGTCAAATAAAGAAACGTTAAATAAACTCTGCGGCTCCTTGTGAAGAGCCAGGAGCTCCGTTTGTTTTCTCCTGGACTTTTAGGAGCTATTTCTGGGCCGAGTCCTTCAGGTCTAGACAGAAGACGACATCCGATCCTGCAGAGCAGCTTCGGCTTGGACTGCACATGTAGCTCGATCAGACTGTGGAGGAAATTCTTTACAGCTTTGAGTGTGATTCTGTGATATTTTCTTATTTGGAGAATCCCACAGAGTTCTCATTTTCAATCAGCGCATGTGTTAAGTGTTTCTCAATGACATTCCAGGGGCTTAAGAGGCGTGCACCTGCCACCCAGATCAATAAAAATACCTTCATTCTTCCCGTAAAAAGAGGAACACCCACGCCTGGCTTTAATAACGAGGTACAAAGTTTATTTCAAGTTGATGTAGAAAATATGTTTTATAGCTTTCTGCTGGATAAAAAAAGAATAAATGAGTCGTTCAACATGTCTGTGTAGGTTCTCAGTCCTCCAGGTCATGGTAAATCAAAGCTCGATCCAAAGGAAACTGGACTTAGGTGAAGATCTTGAAGACGTTTCACCTCTCCTCCGAAAGGCTCCTTCAGTTCTGTCCGTCTCCAGAACTGAAGGAGCCTTCGGATCAAGCTTCAAAGAGTCGTTCAACAGCAACAAGTTCTGCACTGATCTCCAGAGGACGGTGTGTTTCGGCTGCTTTACACATGTAGGCCTACTGACTATTGTATGTTTGGATTCACCTTTTCTATTACATGATTACAAAGACAGGTGTGAGAGGATGCTGCTGCTGTGACTGTCTGATTTTTTATTGTCAACAATAATTTGGTATGGAACTCCTTTTGGTGTTTGTTTGGTACATGGTATACATTTATATACACTTCTCTTATTTTCCCTTCACCAGTCCGAGCTGCTTCTCAGCCTCCTCGCGCAGTTTGTTCTTCTGGATCTGAGGAGAGAGAAAAATCATGTTTAAAGGTCACATACGATCCTCCTTTTCAACCAGTTTAAATAAGTCTCACAACACTGTAAAACCCTCAAGGTCAACTATCGGTTTGGATTGAGGAGCTGTCTCGTAGTCTGAGCAGCTCCAGGATTTGATTTCCTCACATGGGTACGGTCAAAACATCTGTATGCATCTGCTCGGAGCCATCTGACTAGAGCCACACTAAGGGACAAGAACAGACTCTTAAATGTGACCCTGTGTTGATGTTTTGCGTCCTACATTTCATGAAAAACTCTTTCCAAACTGAGCAGGTTATCCTGTTGAAATAAAATGAAATGAACTGAACGAGTCTTGGACTAAGGATCAGATTTGATCAGATTTGCTGCTTTGGAACGAGCTCCGCCGCCCTTCTGGGTTCATGTACCAGGACCCAGTGTGCGTGCAGACGAGCTAATAGCTCCCCTCTCCCTCCTGTCTGGGGCGTTCAGGTCAGGCCTGTTCAAACACAACCCCATGTCTACAGTAATTTCAAACAGCATCCCACGAGAGAAACACAAGAACCAGAGGGGAGGCGATGCTCTTACGTGTGATTTTAACAGCAGCTGCTAACTATAGATCGTTTTTTTAGTCTGGATGCATGCCATCTTATAAAACTGTTTTCCTATTATATATATATCTACATGTTTTTAAATCCTTAAAATTCAAGTCCACATTGCAGTATAAAAGCTCAGCCAAGGATGCCAGAGTTCGTAAGTTACCTTTCCAGTGATGGTGAGCGGGTAGGTGGTCACAAACAGAACGTATCGAGGAACCTTAAAGTGAGCGATCTGAAATGAGCAGACGAAGAGAGACATACTGAGCTGAATATTTCAAACAAATCGATACAACTAAATACAAATCAGGACGTATAGGTGTGAGAGAGAAATAAAAAAAAGGGGTTGTGTCTCACCTGTCCCGTGCAGAAAGCTTTGATTTCTTCTGCGGTGCTCTCTTGCCCGTCCACCAGTTTGATGCAGGCGCAGACCTCCTCGCCCATACGGTCGTCCTTAACTCCAACCACCTGACCCCCCCAAAAAAACAAGCGTGAAAACAAGCTTGTGTGCATACACTTCCAATGCATTGAATGGCAGATGGTGCATGCAGATGTGGAGCAGAACAAAAAAATACTTTATCAATTTGGTCGTCAAAACAATAAATCTAGCTCACCAGGACCTTGTTGTTCTAAAGTAATCCAACAGGATTAAAGCTTTCAGATAGGATTCAATCATGAAATCAAAGTTGTTTGTAAGATAAAGGTGAGGTGTGCTTCTTTAAAGTGTGGTAAGGTAAAGGAGCAATATGTAACTCTGACACCTCGACTTTCATCTTTTTAGCTGGCTGCAAAACAAATTTCCCCTCGGGGACGATAAGTTGAAGTAGGAGCTTTTAACATTTTGAACCGCAGTGTAAAGGTGTTTGTTTCCTCCAGAGAAATAACTTCAGTATGTAACATGTTTCTGGGATGCTGTTCGAGCTCACCTGGGCCTCCTTCACTTTGGGATGCGTGTGCAGGAACTGTTCGATCTCCGCCGGGTAAACGTTCTCTCCTCCTCTGATGATCATGTCCTTAATCCTGCCTTCGATTTTCAGGTAGCTGTACCCGTCCATGCTGCCGATATCTCTGCACGAAACAAAGATTTAAAGAATTATAATGCAAAGTATTTTTATTTACAGGAGGCATATGCAGTGACTGAAAACGTCCACTCACCCGGTTTTGTACCAGCCCTCTGGAGTGATGCACTCTTTTGTTTTGGCTTCGTCAGCCCAGTACTCCAACATAACGCAGTATCCTCTGATCATAATCTCCCCCAGCTCTCCCAGAGGAACCATCTTTCCTGTTGTAGGGTTCACTATCTTAGCCTGTGGAGGAGACCAATTTTTTGTTTTACATGTTTTACCTAGCATATTCACTTATTCATAATAAGGAGACGTACTCAGATCATTCGCTCAGTGCTGGCTTCACACATAACGACAATTCAAAGCCACAGAAGAAATGTACAAAGTCAAAATAAAATCATGAGTTTGACTTTGAGCCTTTACTTAGAGTTTGTTGTTTGGTGTAAGGTGGTCATAAAGCTCTATCCGGGCAGTCAGCCTTTTTCTCATCTTCACGTTACGATCAAGTCCAACATGTTAAAAATGATCGCAGGTCCTTAGTCTTGTCTGATGCACATTCTGTTGTCCAGTGTCAGGACCATTGTCAACCACCAACCAACAGGAGCGGTCTCGCCAGCCCCAAACAGGAAGCTGCAAACTAGTAAACACGGCGTGGAGGCGAAGGAACGTGCGGTTCTCCTGAGGCCCGTCTCAGATTACTCCCTCACTAAACCCTGTCCCTACACTCTTCCACTCGGTTTGTGCGCTAAGCAAAGCACATTCAAACTCTTACTTAATGCCCTATAAAGGAACAAACTATGGTCATGTAGAATAAGGTACTAATAAGCAGCCAGTACGCTATTCATTAGCATGCTAATAATCAACTAGTTGATTGTGAATATTGTGACCTAAATCGAAGGTTTTAGGGATTATCTAATGTAATGTCATTTCTCTGTGTTTACCTCCAAGTGGTCCATGATGTAGCCGCAGGTCTCAGCTTTCCTCTCCAGGTTGTCGGTGGGGGAGCCGCAGAACGTCACAGGGCTGTTCTCCGTGGTTCCATATCCAATCTGTCAATCACACAAACACCAGGCCGTGAGGACGGAGAAAGATCTCCCTCCTTTAAAAAACGTACTACATAATACAAATGACCTTCAGTTACCCTTCATGGTTTAGGTGATCATCTCTTATCTGGTATATTTGTGCAAAAATCTGCATATGTACTCAAAAGTTGACAACTGCATCCAAAAGAACATTAAAAGAAAGTTGCAGCTTTTTTAACAACAAGTTGCAGA
Source organism: Tautogolabrus adspersus (assembly GCA_020745685.1). Taxonomy (NCBI): domain Eukaryota; kingdom Metazoa; phylum Chordata; class Actinopteri; order Labriformes; family Labridae; genus Tautogolabrus; species Tautogolabrus adspersus. The sequence goes on from CM036554.1 coordinate 22,222,192, forward strand.
AAGTCAGCAAAACAAAACATTTGTTTATACGATGGTGTCGTCAGCGTAGAGGATGATACTACAGTCCGTTAGAGACGACACTATGCAACTTTTTGGGGCTATTTTTGCCTTTATTGGATAGGACAGCTGAAGAGAGACAGGACATGTTGAGTGAAGAGAGTGGGGGACGACATGCAGCAAAGGGCTGAGGCCAGATTCGAACCCACGGCCGCTGTGACGAGGACTATAGCCTCTGTACATGGGCACCTCGTACTGACTGGAACCAACTTAATTTGACTCATTCCTTGAAAATCTTTCAAACCATTATTTGATTATCAAAATAGTTTTTGACTGAGTTTTTTCACTGACTCATTAATTGAGCTTGCAAATACCTCGCTTCAGTATTTTTGTTTCTGCAGACTTTGCCTTTGTTTTTGGTTCCAGGTTCTTTTATGTCTTCCTAACCCTAAATATTCACTGATTTAGATTTTTTACTAAGAGACTGAGACAAAATGTAGTGTAGGGCCCACAGGTGGAATCAGACAGGTGAAGGTGAAGGACCGAGGGGACCTGCAGGGCCTGTAGAGAAGGTTACAGTGAGATCTTCACCTGGGAAATCAGGGAGGGGACGGTATTCCCCATAAAATGTTAGATTTGTTAAGTAAACTCGAGATTCCAGTTATCCTGGGTGGATCCATCCGTCTTATAGCAGCCACCTGAAGCCAAACCAGCTTCTGAAAAAGAGCCAGTCGAAAAAGTAGCGCTGCACTTTTTCTGAACCTTCCCTCATTATATAAAGCAACTGACGGGGTTTGAAAAATAAAGCTATTCCATCTCGTGCAGTTGGAACCAATCACTCTTAAAAAATCACAGGTTCGACTCATTACATAATGTGGCAGCCAATTGAATAAAGAAAGAATGCACACAGGAATGTAAAGTGGCATCTCAAACTTTCATTCCTGAGATGATGGAAGTTTCTTTGACAATTGTTTCGACCTGAAACAGCACCTCAGCTTCACGCTGCAGCCATCTGGAGACTATTATAGGTTATAAAACAGCTGCGCAGGAGTGGCTCCTTTTCCTGCAGCCGCAGACTGAAAAACAATAGAGAAGTCTGAACCTCACATCATGCCACGTTTTTCATACATTTACCTGGAAGATGCATGGGTCTAATGATCTGTCTGGACACTTCAATCCAGCAGAAGCAGGTTGAATTATCCGCTTCTTTCACTCTGCAAAAAAAGTGGCCTTGTGTCGTTCTCGTCGCTCATTCAGGGTTAAATTCTCACAGATACTTGACTTCCTCTTGCAAACCTCTCACTCCAACACCCTGGCAAGCCCTCCTCGTTTTTTTTCCTCAAGTAAATGTTATAAATAGCGCTGTGTGCTCTGTTGACCGGCCATCCTCCGCTCAAAGCGAATGTCTCTCTGCACTGCCCACCTTCGCTCACCTTTTCACTCCTTCTCTCTCTCCTCCTGTTTCTCTCTCAACACACACAAACACACTTCAGTTCAAACTTTGTGAGAGTTCTCTGCTCTCTCTCCCAGGCTTTTTACAGGATTTTTCAGCTTCTTCTCATCCTGAGCAGTCTAACTAAGTTAACTGGTACATCAGGATATCCTCAGCATGCGTTGTGTGAGCTGGTTGCTGCTGGGGACCTGCCTCCTGGTCCTGGGCCCTGCAGTGAGGGGAGCCCCGAGCCAGTGCCCCTACATGTGCCACTGCCACGGAGACCTTCAGCACGTTATCTGTGAAAGCGTCGGGCTTAAGAAGATCCCCCGGGTGTCAGAGGTGACCCGCTTGATGAACCTGCAGAGGAACAATCTGGGCAGCATCCCCACAGGCGCCTTCAGTGAAAGTAAGGGTCTCATCTCTCTGCACATGCAGCACTGTCAGCTGCGAGAGATCGGATCCCAGGCCTTCAAAGGGCTGAAGAAGCTTGTCTACCTCTACCTGTCCAACAACGAGATCAGCAGCATCAAGTCCGGCGCCTTCGATGACCTGACGGAGCTCACCTACCTCCACCTAGATGGGAATCAGATCAGCGACCTGTCCAAGGGAATCTTTGCCCCCATGATCAACCTCTTCATTCTGCAGCTGAACGACAACAGACTCCGGGAGCTGCGACCAGGGACTTTTACCGGTGCCAAAGACTTGCGCTGGCTGCACATGAGTGGGAACGAGCTGACAACGCTGCATCCTGGCTCTCTGGACGATGTGGAGAACCTTGCTATACTTCACCTGGACAGAAACAAGATGTCCACGTATCCCCTCGCAGCAATGAGCAAACTGAGAGTGGTGGAGGAGCTCACGCTGGGGAAGAACCCCATGAGGACCATCCCAGACTACGCCTTTCAGAGCTTTGGACGCTACATGGAGAAGCTACACCTGGACAACATGGGTCTGGAGAAGGTCAGTCTATGACTTACTCTGTATTTACTAGAATGAGTTAACCACACCTTTTAAAGCTGTGGCTTAAATATATGCAAAACATGTTAATGATCACTAATGTTTCAATCGTTCTAATGCAGATGGGTTTCATGCTTTGAGATGCACATGTGCTCAAAGAAGCAGGATATTATCTGACTGCACAAAGGTGGATTGATTTGTGTACTACCACAGAAATGCACACACTTTGTCAGAGAAGGCTTTTGAAGTTATGAGACAACCTAAAGTATAAAGTTGTAGTTTTCATGCTACACTCTATGGTCCTCAGGGGAAGAAGGATGTTCAGATATCAGACATGAATCTGAAGAGCAGTCTGAGCAGTCTTCTGTTCATCCACAGCCTCAGTGTGCATGCACAGTATGAGCTCTTTGCTTTACCAAACTACTCTTCAGACATTCCTGGTTGCACATTAGCTTCATATTTGAGGTTAGTCCAATATTTGAGTGTACCTGTGCCACAGTATGGAAGGATCCCTGAGGGGGGAAACTGTGAAATAACAACCTTCTCACGGTGGGACTGTGTGTGAGCCAGGTGGAAGCTGCAGGAGGCGGCGAGTGCAGCAAACACGGCCCAGAAGATTAAACTCTTTTCCAGCCAAAATGCGGGTATTTTTAGAGTGTTTTTGTTTGCTGGACCACGGCCAAGCATGTCCTCGTCTAATTATTACACAAGTGTTATTTTCAGCGTGGTGTGTTTTCTACTTTCACTGGGAGGGTCTTGTAAACAGGTTCAGGAGGGGTTCGGGTGCAGGTAAACAGAGGCAGGGTGTTCCACAGTGAATGAAGAGGAATATTTTTAGCTTGCCATCGCTCCAGTTGAATGGACAATTGGGCCCTTTGCAAACCTTTCTGGCAGAGGAGTGGCCCGAAAGAAAGAGCAAAAACACCTCGGCCATGTTGGAAGTCATCCATCTTCCATTGCTTTAAAACACCGGCTACCTTCAGCTTCTTGTCGCCTCTACAGTGGAAATTTCCAAACAGCCTCATGTCCTCCAGACTCCCATAAAAACAACCCTTCAAAGCCAGGCTCCTCTCTCATCCGTCCGCCTCTTCCTGCTGGAGGAGACTCAACTTGACACGACGTAGAGGGGTTCATGTAGCACTTCTCTGAAGCTTTTAGCGCCCTCGCAGATGTGTATGAAAAAAACAGAGGCAGTGACTGTCAGTGTTTGCAGAAGTGCTGGTGTAGAAGGAAGGATGAGAGGAGGCTTTCATGCCAAAGAAACGCTGACAAGATTCCCTCGCTTTGCATCTGTTTGACAGACAGACGGATGGGTGTTGGTGGTGGGACAACATGCCGAGTGTGAAGTATGTTTTTATCCACGACAACTACAAACATTTCAGGACAATTTCTATTAACTAATCAACGTTTATGACTCTAAATCAGGTTGTCCGATAATTCATCATACTCATACAGTGCCCATTTGACTCAATGTTGTTGGGCTCAAATGCTGCACAAATTTACTGTTTTGGGGCGTCGGATGGCCAAGTGGTTATGTAACACCCCGTGTGCTGAGGCTGTGGTCCTCCAGGTGGACGGCCCAGGTTCAGTCCAGCCTGTGGTTCCTTTCCTGCATGTCGTTCACCACTCTTTATCCCTGATTTCCGACTGTATTTTGACTGTTGTGTCAAATGTTTGCAAATCGGAAAAATGCTGAGAATCTGAACATTTTTCCCTTTTGTTTAAGCAAATGAGACGACAAAAGAAAAGTAGAAAATTGGAGGAACATTTTTAATTTAAGTTAAAACTACATATTTGATAACTAGTTTTTATCGGAACGTGCTTCTCTGTTAACATGTGGATTTTTCCGTTTCTATGATTTGATGTATTAATGCTACTGTGGAGGCAGCTAAGTTTGTGCAGCACTGGAGTCCAAAACAAATCCCCCCAAAAGGGGGAAATAAAGTGCATCATATTGTATCATACAATGTCGGTTTTGGCTGCATGTCTCAATGTCGGGGCGGTTATGTTGCACGCCTCATGTACGGGTGTTGTAGTCCTCTGTAGAAATATTTTTAAAAAATCCCAAGGTCTCTCCAAGTTTTCACCATGGCTCATGATTCCAGACGCTGCGAAATAATCATGAATTTTTGAATCCCTGTTATATGATTTTAAAACCAGAAACACAGTAATGCTATATATTAAGAGGATTTGAGCTTCCCATCCTAAGCACGATGTCAGAAGAAAATGGCCGACTTGTAAATATGGTTCACATGTAGAAGTACAATTGTGTGTCCAAATGTTAGAGTCTGCATTATACATGCTAGCTCACTTCTAACGGTATAAGTGTGTACGTCTCTATAAATGTAGCCAAAAACAATAACAACTTCTCATACATGGCTGTACTTTCTTCCCCCAGTTCTCTGATGGTGCGTTCACTGGCGTGACTGCAGTAAAGTTGCTGCACCTGGACAACAACAAGCTGCGGTTTCTCCCCAAAAGCTTCGAGTTCGGCACCATCACCAACCTCACCCTCTTCAACAACCCGTGGAACTGCATGTGCCAGCTAGCTCCACTGCGAAGGTAAAAGCTTCAACCTAACACTTTACAGCCACATTAGCAGCTCTTCATGGAGGTACTCAGGCACGCAATGCTAACAAATGCAAGCTAACATTGAAATGACATGGTAAGAATGGTAAAGTGTTACAGGCACAAGGTTTGCAGAATTCATCATGTTCCTGTGGTTGTTTGCATGCTTTCCACATCCACTGATGTCAGATAAGGTTGGTGAAAATTTGATCAGATTAGCAGTTTGGTCAAAAGGGGTTTGGATAAATTTTATTGACCATTTTTAGACCGTTACTACTCAAGTCCCTAAGGTGACATACAGCCATACATTTTATTTTCCTGCCTTTTCAACCAGAATCGACTCATTATCACAGAAAAAGAGGCGTAAAATAAAAAATAGGGATATGTGTCCTCTTAGGGCTTCTGTCCGTACCAGCAAATGTAGTAACTATAAAACTAAATATCATCTACAGGAGGCTATGCATTTTTATTTTGTACACCAGCAGCTTTTTCCTTTTGCTTAAAATGTTTAACTCTGAAGAAACAAAGTGCAAACTCTCTGCATATCTTTTGGTTTCTGCCCACAGGTGGATGGATTCTAGTGGTATCCGTCCAGACGCAGTGTGTGCGTCTCCGTCTCAGCAGAAAGGAAAGCAGGTCAGAGACAGTACGGCCCTCAGTGGCTGCGGAGTGAAGCCGAAGAAAGCGAGGACGGGCACGCGCTATAGAACTCGCAGCTTTTTCAGGTATCTGAGAACCGCCCCAACGCCAACCAATCATTATCACACTCTGACAACAAGGCGGTCTATTGAAACCATTCTGCCTCTCACTCCTCCTGCATCACATCCACTCTGCTGCTAGATACTGCCGTGCAATTCTCCCTCCACCACACCGACCTCCACCAGCTTCAGTCAGCACATTTTATATTCTAGGGTGAATTGTTTGCCTGTTATGTCTGCAAGATGTCAGTATCATTACATGCTCATTCAGGCTCTGTTCTGCATGTCTCCATGGGGGGAATTAAATGTCTGCGCTCTCAGTAAGATCTGTGCCATGCTGCACTGATGCTGCTGAGAGCGAAGAGAAAGAAATGCAACTACACCACGAGTGCAGTAAATGGTTAAATCTATGACGAGAGTCTTTCTGACTGAACTGTTGACACCTGGAGACCTTTGATCAAATGTTTGAGGAACCATTACATTTTAAATGTTTTGAAGTGACACCCTCTCTGATGACTACCTTTGTAAAAACCTGCTGGGTAGTTTTGTTCCTCTGTATGGTTAAAATCACATCCTTCCCCTGATGGTCTACCGTGAGGGTTTGCAGCCGGGTGTCTTTACAATAAGCACATTTGAAGCGGTTTTGAAATAGCCCACATTTGGCTTTGCGTGCTTGTTTTTTTTACTCCTCTCTTCCAAACCACAAAACTTCTTAGTCCTCTCCTCTGTCCCCGTCTGAACTTTTCCACGTTGGCCCTGGGGTCCAGTACACCGAGTTCAGGTCACAGGACTCCAATTGGAGGGCAGACTGTTTGATTTGGCTGCTGACTTTTTGTTTCTTTGCCACAGGACACCCTGAGGAGGAGCCTGTCCAGGCGACCGGCTGAACATGCAACTAAAGCAATGCTAGCTAACTCTACTTCAAGACTCTCAATCTTTTCATCCCCCGATGATGTCACAAGTATAAACACAGACTATACTCATACTCTCTGTCTGTCTCTGTCCCTCTCAAACGTATGTAAACCTTTACAGACTTCGTGTATATCAAAGTTGAAGAGTTTGAAGTGGAAATGTACAAAAATCAAATAACAACCCAAACAAACGATGCTGTCGAGTCAAACAAATGAATGTTTTCTTTCACTGATCATAGTGTCCTCGCTTAGGTTTTTCCACAATCATGAATATATTGTAAACTGTAAAAGTTTAACATTTCAGTAAATATGCTAACTCGCTTTCTTACAGATGAGTTTAATAAACCGAATAAGAACATTTTCATGTAGTAGCTCTGGTCAACCAGAAAGACAGAAAGAGGGGGAAACAGCTACCTGTGCTTCGGTTTCTCTTACTGCGACAAAATCTGCCTTACTGCACGTCTAAAGCTCGATAAATTAGCGATAGCTTCTTTGTTAAGAACGAGACTAACTAAACAGATGACTATATGTCAATTTAGAGGAGGTTACCTGCCGTGCATCATCAGTGTATTTCTCATTTTAATCTTCTCATCAAGCTCTATTAAAGGTCACATATTATGCAATATAAACTTCACCATGTTCCTCTAACACTAATATGTGTCTCTAGTCTGTCTACAAACCCCCCAATGATGAGAAAAGTCCATCCTCTCCGTCTTTTGCCTGCTCCACTTTTCAGAAAATGTGTGCTCAAACAGGCTGTTTGGAGATTTTCCCTTCATGACATCACAAAGGGCAGTAACCCCTCCCCCAGGTGGGTGACACTCCCACAGCTAGGTGTTTGTTCTGCCCTCTGAGTCTGCCTTCTCACCGTAAACAATAGGACATGGAGCGAGAAAGCCCGAGCCACCCAAGCCCTTCCAGAGAGGGGCGTGGTCAGACACAGCTCATTTACATTTAAAGCTACAGACACAGAAACAGCCTGTTCAGAGCAGGGCTGAAATAGAGGGGTTGATAGGCATGATCAAATACAGGATCAGAGTGGATTTAGAACAAGACACTTCACACACATGTTTTGCGGAGCTCTGAGACTTATTTAAACTGGTTGAAGAGGAGGAGAATATGTGACCTTTAAACCCCCCAGTAAGAGCTTTAACTGTACAAATAATAAATAACCAATCAGACGCAGAGAATCTCGACCTTAAGACTATGAAGAGCTGTCACTCTGGTGGTTGTCAATACTTTTTTGTACCCTCTTTTTAACCTTCTGATGTCAGCTTTAAAAACTTAAAGCAAACACTTAACAATGACCTCAAAAAGACACGAAGAGGACTCCAGACTTTGAAGATGTGGGTAAATTATTAAGCGGATCAGGCAAAGCCGCCTTTCATTTCACCCTCTTTGAATGTATTTTATAAACAGAATATTTGTATTTTCTCAACACTTCACCTCTAACCGGCAGAAAAAGTGAACCATTTGTCCCACACCATCTACGCAGGTTTCTGACATGTGCTGACTTTATGTTTATCTTCTGTATATTCAATATCTTTACATTTCCTGGACCTTTGGAGGTGGCATCCACTGCTCACATCCAATAAATATTTTACAACATGAAGCCTTCATTTGGTCTTAAAGACTTCTTTTTCTTCTCTACAAAATGCATAAATCGCAAGGATTTGTCTCCCCCTAGTGAGCGAACGCTGAACTGCATCATCCAATTTAGTGCACCTTGATTCCTGTTCTTGATTCCTGTTTAGTGTGAAGCGATCATTTAAACACAGTTATAATAAAGTTCAGGTGTACTCACAGTTATTTGTTTGATGCCCACGCCGATTATCTTCCTGATAAGTTCTGGAGGACAAGGGGAACCGGCCATGATGGCTGGAGTACAAAAACACATATAACAGCATGTGAAGTGTAACATCAACAGCTCTGCAGAAGATGTAATCAGAATATGGAAATGCTCTGCGACAAGGCAGAATATCAGCTGCAAAAGGCATTTAATTAATAAGTTCAGATTTATTTTGTGCATGGAGCTGTCCTGTCAGTAAAAAGAGATTACGAGTCTGTTTCTCACCTGCTTCAATGGAGGACAAATCGTATTTAGCAAAGTCCGGCTGGCTCAGCAGATCAACATACATGGTCGGGGTGCCGTAGATGAAGGTGCACCTGCGAGGGAAACCATAAAACTCATGTTGAGTTATCACTGGCAGTAATCGTCTTCAGTAGAAGAGAAGATTGAAACCACTCTTATGTCCTTTCATATAAAGCTTCTTCTTCTGCTTAGCTTAGCTCAACTTAGCACAAAGAAGAGACACAACAACAAATGAAAATTCAGTGGCAACCGCACTGCCTCTTCCTCAGAGTCAAGGCAGTGCGTCGAAATATTAGTCCCTTGCACCTTTATCAAATTTGCCTTAAGTGATTCGTGTGCTCCAGTATTCTCTTTGGTTCTCCTGAATGAGTTTTTGTACGTCTTCAGTCCTTCTCTGAGAGCACCGACCTCCATTTGTGGAGTGGATGAAGCGAAAGAGCTCCCTTCTACTTTGCTAGTATTTCGGAAACAACGACAAACATTGGTGCGGATGCAAAGGTAACAATATACACAAACTAACTCCTCTTCAGGTCACTGATTAATGTCAGACTTGGTTTGATTTACACAAAGACTGAGGCCTTAAAGGATGATTGTGAAAGGATTAAGTTACTTCTCTAAGTTTACGTTGTTTGTAAGTCTGTAAGTCTGTAACAGTGTCTTTACAGGTCTGCCTAAAACATCAGTCAGACAACTGCAGCTGATCCAGAACGCTGCTGCTAGAGTCCTCACCAAAACAAAGAGAATGGATCACATCAGTCCAGTTCTGAGGTCTTTACACTGGCTGCCAGTCTGTCAGAGAATAGATTTTAAAATCCTGCTGCTGGTTTATAAAGCACTGAATGGTTTAGGGCCAAAATACATTAGTGACCTCCTGATTAACTACGAACCATCCAGACCGCTCAGGTCGTCTGGTACAGGTCTGCTGTCTGTCCCCAGAGTCAGAACCAAACATGGAGAAGCAGCATTCAGTTTCTATGCTCCGTATATCTGGAACAAACTCCCAGAAAACTGCAGGTCTGCTGAAACTCTCAGCTCTTTTAAATCCAGGTTAAAGACTCACCTGTTTACAGCTGCATTTAAACAATCTTAATAAGATTTTAATCTTTCACTCTGCACTGTAACTTTTAATTCTTTTTATATTTATAATTTTATTTGAATTATTACATTGCACTTTTAACTTCTGCCTTTAATTAAACAATTTTAATAAGATTTTAATCTTTCACTCTGCACTGTAACTTTTAATTCTTTTTATATTTATAATTTTATTTGACTTATTTTTACTTGAACATATTTTCAGATTTAATAATTTCAGTGATTTTTAAATGTTCTATTTTAATACATTCCTTGGCATTTACTGTATCTGAAGTAAGATTTAAGCCTTAATCTTACGGAAATCCTAAGTATTGGATTTCAATCCTAAGTATTGGATTGTCTGGTTTGGCGTACAACCATAAAAATACGCATCCTGCAAAGACGTTTCCAGGATTCAGGGAAAATCTCACGTGAGTCTTTCAAACACAAGTATGGGGTCTGAAAGTAGTAAAAATGCCAAGGAATGTCCTCCAAAATTTCCAAAATTTCTATTGTCAATCTCTGTTTTTTAATTCTTGCATTTTCTTTCACTTTATTGTATGACATGTTGTGAAGTGAAGTGATGTGAAGCACTTTGAGTCTGCCTTGTGTATGAAAAGCGCTATACAAATAAACTTGCCTTGCCTTGCCTTGCCTAAGTCAACCCAGACTTCCTTCCCTCAGCAATGTTTTCCAGCTCCTCCTGGGGGATTCTGAGGCTATCCCAGGGTCTCCTCCCAGTCGGGCGTGCCTGGAAAACCTCCAAAGGGAGGCATCCTAATCAGATGCCCAAACCGGCTCTACTCCTAGCTCCCCCCGAATGTCTTAGCTCCTCGCCCTATTTAGACTGTGTGACCCTATAATCATTTTTTGTAAAGGTGAGAGTGCGTAAGAACACGATGTCCTCAGAACAAGAAATACCAAAGAAAAACTTCACAAAAGGTCTGTGCATGAAAAGGCCACAATTTAAGGCTTAAATCCAATCCCACCAATTACTACCCCTCACCCGTGGAGCTAGAAGTGTCATAAGAGATGTGGAACGAGTCTATTCAGGTCATGACTGACAATATAGACAAATAATCCTTTAAATGGCGGGAGTGAAAGTGGCTGTCGACTGCCTTCTGGGAGAGTGGACGTAGATAACATGCATCAGTTGTAAGAAACAAGTCCGAGCCTCTGAGTGAAACATAAACAGGGATGGTGACAAACCGATGTATTCTGAGGCTTTCCTCTTCATCCTTGAACAATAAAACAACACATGATATCCGATCCCTCTCAGGAAGTGTTCCTCCAATCAGAGGAGCCGACGCTAATGCTCAGCAGACACTGTAAAAATGTACCATGAAGCAGAACTAAATGTTTGAACTTAACCCCCTTTGTTTTTACTGAACTCACAAGCTGAGGCTCATTTCTCCTGCATGCAGCACATATCCTGATGTGCACAGTAAAAATATATGCATTGCATAAAGACCAAGAGATCCAAGAACAGGATTTCTGTCTGAATACAAAGTCCACTTCTTTTACCTGCAGCACTTTTAAAGGTTTGTTATTGGGCTTTCATGCCTTTATTCTGAAAGACAGGAAAGTGGATAGAGGCAGAAATCGGGAGCAAGAGAGAGGGGGACATGCTGGTAAAGAAGCCACAGGTCGGATTCGAACCTGGACCGCCAGCATGGAGGGACAAAGCCTCCGTACATGGGGCACACAGACTAATCACTACACTACTGGCGCCCCCATCTGCAGCACTTTCACAGTCCTCTGTGTTTGCACTCTGTGGTTGAATTATTCAGACCTTGAAGCCGGTTAATCCCGGCTAAGTTGCTGAATGTCTTCATTTTTTGATTTGAGGTAAGCTCCGATCACAAAGCAGTCCTTTCTTACCTTCGTATTACGGAGAGCAAAGGTACAATAGAGCTGCAGGTTTAATAGTGAATTCTTTCTGAGCACATTTAATCCTTTGTTAAAGGAAGCCTGAGCTTCCTCTGAATATCAAAGAACGCAGTTTCCTCATTTCAGTCCACAGAAAACCACAATACCTATTCTTTCTATACCAAAAGCAGGGCTGCCAATCGATTGAAAAAAAAGAGAGAGAGAGAGAGAGAGAGAGAGAGAGAGAGAGAGAGAGAGAGAGAGAGAGAGAGAGAGAGAGAGAGAGAGAGTGGGGAGCCACTTGGAGGGAAGGAGCTTCAGGTCGGATTCAAACCCCGACCGCCCCCTTCGAGGACTGCAGCCCCCGTACATGGGGTCACCAGTAGGCCACCAGCCTTGACTCTGTTCTTCATGTTATTAAGAGTGAATTCACAATTTACTTTAATCTGATCAAGTTGCTTCCCATAAGCTCACACACACACACACACACACACACACACACACACACACACACACACACACACACACACACACACACACACACACACACACACACACACACACACACACACACACACACACACACACACACACACACACACACACACACACACACACACACACACACACACACACACACACACACACACACACACCCTGTACCTCTGTTCTCTGCAGGCTGCTTGCCTCGCCCCTCTTTCACTCTCTCTCTCTCTCTCTCTTCATCGATGTTTTGTTTGTCTCAATAGTTTAGTGAATCCATTTTCAGAGCACGTGGGCCGTGCATGGAGGACGCTTCTTGTCAATGATTTAAGGAACTATTTGAAAAGAATGAACTCTTACGAGCTTTTGAAACAGCGACAGGAGCAGATTTGTATTAAACAGCAAAGACTGCACATCAATAGATGCATTCAAAGTTTGGAGATACCTCAGTGTGTCTCTGTATGTTTCTCAGTAAAGGCACGGGAGGAGAGATGGAGGGCAGACTCACAATAATCAGTGTCTGATGGGGTTGATCTCTCGGGTGGATAAAATAATAAATATCAGAAGTCTCTAACTTAGAGACCAAGATTTTAGACTGGTCAAGGATTTCCGATGTTACCTTTCACTCTCCACAGCTGCCAGGTTCGCCTTCCCATCATAGCCAGCAGAGGGAAACACCAGGGAGATTCCGTGCACGGCCATGCACAACCCTCCACCCACAGAGCCGAAGCAGTGATACAAGGGCACCGGCAGACAGATACGAGTGAGAGGCTGGGGGACAAAACCAGGAAGTAAAGGGTCAGGAGTACAGACTGCAACGGAGGAATATGTTACAGGAAGAAAGCTGACACGACAAATAAATATTGCTGACTCTTTTCTATGCAAGTTAAAACTGCTTCAACAGTTTGAGGAAAACAATCCCCTGTTTCAACATGGCAACAGATCCAGGCCTCTATTTCTTTAAAACAGTAACCTACAAACGTCCACCCGTCTGTGGGTCTGATCTCTTGGCTCAGTGGTTCCTACTGAGGTGCAGAAGTGTCGAGACTAAAGTGTAAATGTGCAGAAACAGTTCACAATAGGTGTTTTCTGTTGGAACCCTCCCCCCCTTTATGATTTGACACGGCAGGAACTCTTTTAGTTCCTAGAACTCATTAAGAGGAACCTTATAAGCTCCTACTTCAGAGGAGGTACTCTCCCAGCACAAGAGGGAATTTAAGTGACGTTAGTGCACAGTGATTGGTCCATATGTCAGTGTACATTGACTGATCGAACACAAGAGCCAATCCAGTACCACCAACCACCATTTTTAAATCCCAATGCACACGTTAGTTATTAAAAAAGTGAATAACAGTCAGTAAAAGCTCTTAAATCATTGAAAATGTGGAAAAAAAACACGGATAAATGGGTCAGTCGTGTAACGTAAGTGACGGTGCTCTAGCAGCTGTCAGCCAGCTTACGTCACTCTAAGGTTCACATCAGCTAGCATCATGGCGGTGTAAATGCAGACAGAAAACAAAGTCCCCATGGTCCGAGTGAACTCTCTAGTGGATAGTCCCTCTTCAAAAAGTCCCCAGAACTGTTTGGTTGGAAAACAACTAATACTGTATGTAGTTTGATTTCTCTGACTTCTTCGCTCGCTGTAATTTTAGGTAGAGGGAAATGGTATTCGTTTGGGACTATTTTCAGAGGCAGATTAACTCACAATGGAGCTCTAAAGCAAAGAGAAATACGATACAACAGATTAAGCAGGCTGATGACACACAGTAAATACTCGATGGTTGATCAACAGGTCGTTGGTTTTAGTCACGCTCACAATATAACTTCTCAGCTCAGTGTATGAAGAGTTTTGTGTCCATGAAATGCTCCCAGTATTTAAATAGAAGTGTCAGATGACACATGAGGGTTCTTATCAACATGTAAGTGAAGGCCCTCGTTGTTCAGACTCACCCTCCAGCCGTATCCCACTCTGAGGCCAGTATAGAAGGCGTTGTTGATGATGTTGTGATGAGACAAAGTGGCGCCCTTTGGAGCTCCAGTTGTGCCCTGGTAACACAAATTAAAAAACTATTAACCCCTGTACTGACAGATCCATTACACGGGTTTGTGGAGTTGATGATGCCAACAGACGGTGATGTAATAAACAGATGTAAGTGAAGCGTTTGCAGTTAAACTACTTATGAAAAATCTAAACTTCTTCTTAGAAAAAAAGTTTCTGTACATTGTAAGAGGAAAGAAAATCTATTGAGAGTTTAGTCCAGAAGGGAGACTTAGTGATATCTTATAATTCAGACTGACACGAAGATTAACCCAGCCTCTGTACACGGGCTGCACGCACTAACCACTAGGCTTCCGGCGCCTCATTTGACCTCACTGAGAGTAGGGAACGACATGCGGGACAGGAGCCACAGGTCGGGCTCTAACACAAGCTGCATGCTCTCAGGAACTCCGTACCTGGGGTGTGTGCATTAACCACCAGGCCACTTGTGCTGCTAAGATTATTTATATAGTCAATTAATCAACTGATTCTATTCTTACTTTATTTAAATGTATTTGGACACACCTGTTCTAAGGTTTTATCTTCAGAGTGTTCTGTATGATATGGGTATACAGTATTAGAGATAAATAACATTTTCAGACTCTGTTCAAATAATGACAAAGTGTTAAGATTATTTTAAAAAGTGTGCAGGCGTTTATTTCCCTGTTGAGGACTGACACGTTGCCTGTTCAGTAAAATACAGGTCAGGAGCTGGGATCCAGTTTGCAAACAGGAAATCCACCCGTAAAGGAGGAAAACTTCCACTTCCTTAAAACTGCAGATAAGAGCTCATATGTCAGCATGACCTCAGCAGAGTTCTTTGAGATTATTTCAGGTCAGCAGGAAATGTGAAACAGTTACCGAAGTGAACTGGATGTTTATGGGGTCGTCAAAGGAGATCTTCTTCTGCAGATCATGAAGCTGCTGAACGAACCGGCTGCTTCCCGCCTGCATCACGTCCTCCAAATGATGCATTCCTGGTTGTCGGCTGTCCAAAACAATCACAGTGCGGAGCTCTGGGAGTCTGAGGGGGAAAACCAGACGAACAGAAGAATGTGGGTCATGTTTTGTTGTGAGTTCAGTGGTTACAGTCTGCAGCTTTGACTCTGAGTCTCCCTGTAAAAAAATAAGTTTCTGTTTTATCTTTATGACCCGTTTATCCTAACTCGATGATATGAAGACTACAGAACATTACTCAAACTCAGCGCTGCACTTGGTGGCACCAGCTGTTTGTACATTTTCTCATAATTAACATAATCCATTTTTACATCTGCACTCCTGAAAATATCTAGATAATTTCAGGAGGACCGCTCCGGATATTCTTCTGACCTGGCTGTTCACATGTGCTCCTTACAGCGGGAGACTATCCCATGACAGTGACAGGTGGGACCCAGCTACTGTACCTGGGACTCCTGATGTCTCCTGGCGTGGACGTCTCGATCTCTGGACAAATCTTTCTCAGCATGTCACAGTACTTCTGAGTCTTAAACTGAGCAGGACACACAACAGCCTTACAGCCGGCCTGAGGAAGGACGAGCAGAGGGTTTACTGTTTTAAGATAAAGTTTCTACGTGTAACAACGAGTAAATCAGGGATATGTGTAAATGTCGCCCACCTTCCTCAACGCAAACTCCACCTCCTGCTGCTGGTACGCAGGGTTCACAGACACCTGTTGGTGAAAATAAAATCTTGATCAACTTGAAATTTCAGAAGAGCCGGAGCCAACGTGCATAAAGAAGAAAAACCAATGAGTCTAATTTAATGGTAGATGGACTTGAGTTTGTCGGGAGCAACTTGGGGTGAAGTGTCTTGCCCAAGGACACATCGGACATGTAGCTGTAGGAGCTGGGGATCGAACCCCTGACCTTCCAGTTAGGAGACGACCGACTCTACCGACTGAGCCACAGCCTTATAAAGGTGACCTTATCAAACATATACGTTATTTGTTATGTGCTGAAACGTCTCTTTATGTCCTCTATGTACAGCTGTTTGCACTCATAAGTGATTTTAAATGATTGCATTTGGTTACTGATGAATATTTGAACATCAGGGGTGAAAGTACTTTTTAAATCTTGCCGGTACTTTCACCACAGAAGAAGCAGAGTCAGGTTTTCTGGCACAACTTCACCAACTACCAAGGTGCACGGAGAGTTAAAGGCCTGAAGAGGTCAAAACCTCCCAGCAGCACTTGAAGTACAAAGATCGACTTTATTAACTTCAGTAGACCGATGTGTTCAGCTCGTGGCCTTCGTCAGGGTCATCTACTGTCAACACAACCTTCATGGTTCATATTGTTCACCTCTCCTCGACTTCATAAGTCCTTGAAAAAAAACATTTCAATATTTGTATACCTGTATGGAGTAGAAAGAAGTCAGAAACACCTGACAGTGTATACTAGCAAGAGATTTGTATTAATGCAAGAGCTGTGTTTAGGAAGTAAAGAAAGACGATAATCATTTTTTAGATCTCAACCATTCTGTATCAATTTATGTGCAATGTGAAGCTAAGAGCTAACTAAAGAGCGCTAACATTAGCCTGCTAATACAACAATGCAGGCCACAGGCAATTGCAGCTCGAGCTACTTGGTGAGAACGTGAGTGTAGAGGGGTTGGAGGTGTGTCGCTGGAGGAGAGCGGAGGCTTCAGAGTAGCAGAGGTGTGGCCAAACAGCAGTTTGTTTTGGTTTCGTGCTGGTGCTCAAGGGCGACATCTACTGGATCAAAAAGTCGCACATTCTCCCTTTAATGGTAAAGTCTCTCCTCGCCCGTGCTTTTCATCCTGCACATTCTGCTGCAGCTTTCACTCACCATTATAATACCAGCTTTAGCTGTGGCAAACTGGAACAGGATCCACTCATAAGTGTTTGGCCCCCACATACCGAGGCGGTCTCCTTTCGTCAAACCCAGCGCCAGCAACCCGGCTGCAGCCTGGTCCACCTACAGAGACAGTATAAGCAAGAGAGACGGGTCAAACAGGTCTGTGTTGACTGTACATTAAGATCAATTTCTGACCTTGAGAACACACGCGGTCTATAAAGTCTGAGGCTATTGAAGTAACTCATTCATCCACCATGTGACAATCACGGTCATATAGCTCCTTAAAATAAACAGAAATGAAACATAATTCATCTGAAATAGGAACAGGAATAACTTAAAAAGAAGACATTTAAGAAAATAAGAAATATTAACTTGAAAGAATAAAGAAAAATAAGCATTTTCAGTGAAAACACACAAGTAGGAAGCAACATTTTGACGCAGAGCTCAGGAGACCTTTTTGTGTTTTAACCAGTGAAGATGTTTGACGGCTACTCTGTGAACTTTGTGCCACTAAGCTCTGTCGCTTCGTGTTAGTGGCTCCACATGAGAAAATTCATCAGGTAACTGGGTCAGAGTTCACAGAGTGAACAGGACTGAACATGCAGTCTAACATGTCATAACTGTTAACGCTGACAAAGTTCCAGTGACCTTTTATTACAGCAATGTCAATATTTGCATGGACTGATTAGTCAGCAATAAAACAGAGAGGGAGGGGCTAAATTTAGATACCAAAGAGACAGGTGGTTATTTACGACTACAATCTTCTCATTATCATAGAAAACCAAAGACGTCTATAACTTCTTTAACCTTCATGTCATGGGGGTGTTATCCAACTTATCAGACCTATTTGGTTCTTTGAACCAGGCTGTAAATATGTCTGTTGTATAACTGACTCTTTTGAATGGGTGTGTATGTGACTTCCTGTGCATCTGCAGCCAGCCTCAAGTGGACACTCGATGAACTGCAGGAATATTTTTGACTCCAGCATCTGCTTTATTTTTCAATACTGGAGGTTGCCACTTGGGTAAATCTAATTATCAATGTTTGTATCAAGTCAGGCCCTCAATGCCGGTTAAATGTTGTGTCAGCTTCTGGCCACTAGCCGGTGCTGCAGCTCTGGCTAATGGCTCCTGCCATACAGCTCTACTACCCGGATGTAAACCAGAACAGTGGTCAGATGGCATCTCAAAGCGTGGAGCAGTTTAGCAGTATTTTGATCTAGTAAATGGAGATAAACTTGTAATTTGGCTGGCATGGAAAGACTAGACTAGAACGATGTGTAGCCACATTCAGCACAGGCTTGTGGACGTTAATCTGCGAGGAGAACTGAAGGCTGGTGGTGCTAGCACTGCTACATCATCCACACATAGCAAACCAGTTTGACATAATTTACCTGCTGATCCTGTGATCCCCTGCTCAGCTGTGATTTTCAATATTTTCTGAGTGTTTTCTTCACTTTAGACTCGTCGACTGGCCTGAATTTTAATTTGCTTTTCATTGACAGTGAAGTTACGGGCCTAGCAACGTCACTAGTTAATATATGTCACATTCAGTGAGCACGTTTGTTACTCGGTGTACTTTGAGGATAAAGAAGAGACTCACATCCTGCTGAAACTGTGCAAAGGTCTTGCGGACTCCGTCTTGTACAAAGACCATGGCCTCTCTGTCAGGCACCCGCTCCACGGTCCTCTGCAGGGCCTCTGCTACCGTGTAATGGAGGAGAGGTGAGGAAGAGGTGCCATGGGCGTAGCTGGAAGTGAGGGTGGGGATGTTGGGCGCAGAGTCCACATGAATGCCACTGCAGAGAGTAAAAAGATGCATTAGAGAGTAGGTTGGATTGTTAAACTGGGGGGCGCCCAGGCACCCTGCCTTACTCCACATATGTGTTTCTCATGTCTCCTCACCTTCGTCTCACCGTCCATCCTATCAGATTTCCATCTTACACAGTTACTATATTGGTATTTTCTTTTCAAATTAAAGAGGACACTTTGTGCACACACAAAATCTGAAGACCATCAAACGCTGGAATAACCTATTCTTGTAATCTCACTGACTTCCTGCAGTTAGTCTCTTGGAAATAAGCATCATGCTTTTTAGTGGACTGGTTGACCTGATCGTTAGTTAAACTGTTTGAATAGAGATGATAAAGGGTTGGCTTCACCTTTCACACAGAGAATACAACGACACTGACAACCTCGTTTCCAAGGTCCATTAGAGAATGTGATAAGGATTTAGATTCAAGACATAACCTTTCAAACCGTTTGGTCAGCCACGAATGTAAAAGCTAGATATGAGATCGAAAAGCAAAAAGCCTGTTGATACTTGAATACCACGGCAAAACAAATGCAAACAGATTTTTTCAGCACACCGGAGACATCACTGCAAAAGGACTGTGTGAAGATATTCACGTCAGGCGGGAATGGAGCCACAGGTTGGATCCGACCCTGGGCCCCCCACCTGGAGGACTACAGCCTCCATACACTAACCATTAGGCTACCATAGTCACTGAATTTGACATAAAGTTTGTTGATCTGCAACAAACTCCGACTCCCATGGTGCACCACTGAGCTCCAATTCAGTCTTGTGCTGCACTAAGAGAATACATTTTGTTACCTGCAGCTTCAGTAATTAGGGCCCGAGCACCGACCTCGGTCGAGGACCCTCTTAGAATGAAAGGAATTATTATTGATCTTTTATTTGATTTAATTCTCTTTTAGTGCTTTCACACTTGAACAAAACTCCGGAAGTTGTCAGGGTGAGCTGCGTATTTGATCGCAAACAGCCGAATTTCTCACTCTGACTTTATCTGGACTTCTTCCTGACAGACCCCAAGTATTCTTTCCACAGAGCGTCTGAGTGAGCTGATGAGAGAACACAGCAGGATAAAATCGGGAGAATTCACCTCGAGTGAGTGGAAGGGGGGATGATGTTTATTCTTTGTGGTCGTTGCACGACTATAGACTGTTTGCTTCGATAACATCCTCTGTAGCATTCACAGCTTTCTGATGTGTGTAAACCTGTAGATGACTGGGTCATTGTCATGGAGAGCCGTGTGTTTCTATGTCAAAGTTGAAATACAGCGTGAAGAAAAAAACCTTTCAGGAACCAGCAGTTCCTCCCACACATGCTCTGGGGGCCCCTCAGGTTCAGGGCAGCTGTCAGCTTTGTCTTCTGGTAATGCAGCCTTGTGCTCATGTGACCTACTTTTCTTTTCTTACAGTCACTCAATGAGTTAACATTATATAGCTGAAGCTTGCCCTGGGTGTAATTCTGCAGCAGGACTTGTTACATTCCCTCACCCCCTAGGGTTGGAATTCCGACCTGTGGCTTCTTTCTATCATTACCCGCTCTCTCTCTCTCCTCATTTCCAACTCTATATCCACCCTCCTGTCTCTCCAATAAAGGCACAAAAAGCCCCCAAAAATACAAATCTTGAAAAAAATGTCCTTGAGTGTCCAAACTACTCTAAACCTGACATGCACCTTCTTAAAAAGTGTAACGACGGGGTGCTAGTGTTTAGTTAAAAACCAGAAAGTTATTTGTCTTTGTCTTACTGCCAGTTGTTCCTGTTTGTAAAAACAAACAGCTTAAAGGCCGTGTTCACACTTAACTTCTTTTTTCAACTGCCAGCGCCTTTTTTACATACAACCCTATGGAAAAAGGAAAAAGGACGACATCTTTTTAGAAAGCGGACGCCTTTTCAAAAAGCGCTGCGCCCGACGCCTTTTTCAGTTGAATTCTTTTAACTTTTCAGAAAAGCGCTGTGTGACGTCAAGCGCCTTTGTGACAGCTGACCAATAAGTACGAGTCGAGTAGGTGCGCGTGTACCTTCCCTAGTAACCTACGTCCCTAGTTACCGGTGGCCAAAAAGATGTGGAGTAAATTGCGTGTCCGCTCCGGTCCGGTGTCCGTGCACCCTCGTCCGTCAACGGTCATTTTTCTGAACCGTCAAAACGAAGTGTTTTATTCTGAAAATAAACAGGAGGTTTTAATGTTGTATCAGTGTCTGACTTCCCATCCCGCTTGTTCTTTTCTAAAGTTGTATTTTTTGGTAGGGAATCATGGGAGTTCTCTCACTACTCATGTCCCCGATTAAATCGTACAATTTACATTTTTATCACAGCAGCACATACAGCAACAGTACGGTAGCTTAATTCCCGCTTCCTTGTGTAGCGGTTTCTGACGTTATATCTGGTGTTTCCACGGCAACGCAAAACATGTGTCTGTTAAGGTGGCCGCCACGAAAAGACACGTCCATTACAACTATAAAATTATGGATTTGTCTGGCTTTGATAAGTGTTGGAAATATCTGAGGTAATGTAATTAATCAACAAAATAAAATACATAACACATACGTTTAGTTAATTTAGTTATTTTAAGGTAAACATCGTCATAAAATTCTACATACAAATACGTTTTTTATTTAAAAGTTGAGAGGGGCACCAGGGGACCAGGGCACCCTGCCCCATTCCTCTGTCCGGCCCTGTTGAGTGCAAAACACCACATATGTGTCTCCTCCCCTTCCGTTCACCGTCCATACTATCAGATTTCCATCAAACATAGTTACGAGATGTTCTTTTTTTCAAACTAAAGAGGACATTAGGTGCACACAAAACAATCAGAAAACGAGCTGAGATTGTGCAAAACTTATAACATCATTATCTTCAAAATAAAAAATAGTCACGACAGTCGTTTCACCTCAGACTAACTCAAACAATCAAAAAGCAATAAAAACTCACCGACAAACAATGATTCATCTTTAAAGGAGTAGGATACGTTTGTTTTCATGACGAGCTTTTCCAGTTGAATGCAGGCACATGAGCTTCACTGTCAAAGTGATCTCGACCACCAGTGTAAAAAAGAACTTTATTGAGTGTAACTCACCGGCTCGCTGCAGAGAACCCTGTCCGACCAGTCCATGCTCTGTGCAGAACTTGCAGAGCTCCAGGAGCGGCACACTGGTTCCTCAGAGTCCGAGAGCAGAACGCAATCTTGGGGATCATTGTGTGCTGATGCAGCTCACCGCGCCCCTCTGCACTGACGGGTTTCCTGGAGAACTTCTTCTGAGCGCTGCAGGAAATATTCAGACTGATATTTAACACAAAACTGCTCCTTTAAAAGTGACCTGCAACTGTTGAATACTAGCAGTGTCTTCCTCGGACCCTGATCAGTCAACACTTGACTGCTGCACACCATAGACTGTAAATAGACTGTAAATAATACGGCAACCTCCGCCGCTGCACACACAATGTAGTCTATCGTGGGAGTCCTGCAGAGGAGTCCTGCAGAGCAGGCCTGGTGGTGGCGCTTTGCACTGCAAGGAAAACAGCATGCAATGAAACTAAAGAGAGCGTGATTCTTAGGGTTAGGGTTTAACCTAACCTAACCTGAGTTTACCCTCAATAAATGTGTGTGTTAATTTTTGTATTACTATATGATGTTTTAATTGTGACCTGCCGAAGGACTGCAGATGTAAACTAGCTCTGAGCTAACTCTGGTACAATGCATCAAATGTTAACATTTATGTTTAATATTGTACATGGTCCCTTTATAAATAAAAAGTTAAATAAATAAAAAAACTGTTTAAATTTTTAGGACCTAACATAAAAACAGAATAGCTTTACTTCAACCCCTCCAGCTTTAGAACAGGTATCCCATGAGTCCTCGTGTGTCCTGGTTATTAGTTTGTCAGTACGGACACCTTGCTCTTCAAACACGATGAAGACAGAAACATTAGAAAACTAAAATGATGACTTACTCAGACTAAAGTACAAAATGAAATCAACAGTGAGCGACAAAGGCGTTCACTTGAAGTATTTTTATTTGAATAAAAAAGGTCATTTAGAAACATACTTTCTCCATGAATGTGTAAACAAAAGCAGACGATATTCTCTTCCTGTCCGCTCCTCTTTTCTTTCCCTCTCCGTCTCTCTCTCTCTCTCTCTCTCTGGCATCTTTCTTTGATTTGAGCTGATTTATTATTTGTTACCACATTCATTTTTAGTCAGGACTGAAAAAAAGACACCATGAATAACTGTAAGACCTAACACTGTGTGCATTAAATGAGTTTCTCAGTGGAAATGTACATAAACAAGAGCACAGCGTCTTTCCCCAGACTTCACTCAGTGATTGTTGCTGCTGCAGTTCACTCGGTCTGGAGAAGAGCTTTGATACAGTTTGAAATCCTCTTTGCAGACTAAACGTTTTGTCCAAACAGTGAAACTCCTTTCACTGAGTGTCAGAGAACAGCTCCTCTTTCAGACGATGGTAGCGTCCTCTCTTGGCCATCAGTTCTTGGTGCGTCCCCTCCTCCACCACTTGGGCTTTCTCCATGAAGATGATGTGATCGGCCTTCTCCACGGTCTTCAGCTGATGAGCCACGACCAGCACCGTCCGACCGCAAGACAGAACCTCCCGCAGAACCTGGGGCACAGAAACAGACAATTTGCATCAATCTGTGTAAATGGAAGAAGAGCTGAAAATCATCATTTGTCCTCTTACAACCTCGGCTACATCGAGGGGTTAACTCTCAGTTACACTAGTGCAGAGGTTCAGACAACAACAGAGCACACACCGATAAAATAATCAGAGAAAGCTACAAGGAAGAAGTAAGAAAGGAAACATGGCTGAAACCAGAAAACTCTTAAAAAAAAGTGCAAAGGGGCAAAAATTAAGAATGAAATTGATAAAATACTCAGTGAAAACATTAAGGACAATTACAGTTTAAAAAGCAACAACTATTTAAAAAAGAAGCTAAAATCAGACGTTTGAATGTGTCTCAATAATATTCATGCGGTCTGCTGTCTGGAGCAAAATGTATTCAATAAGGTACTCTGGGCGTTTAAACTGAAAGCAGATCTTCATTATTCTGTGTGAACTTTGGGAACCTGCAGGGAGAGATATGACTGGGAACCTGTGTGGTGGCTACCAAGAAGCAACTTCCGGTGTTGAAAAATGAAGCCGACGCAGAAGTGCCAAAAACCTGCAGTTCATTGAGTGTCCACAAGAGGCTGGCTGCAGAAGCACAGGAAGTCACATACACACCCATTCTCAAAAGCCTGTTTTTACAGCTGACATTAACATGTTTACAGCCTGGTTCAAAAAAACAAATAGGTCTGATTAGCTGGTTTGGCTCACACTGTTTCTCATTTTAAGTACTCTTCTTTACATACAGTTCAAACCAGAGGTGAGGTCAGATTCTGAGGTGTGTCTCTGCTCTGTTTGGCTGCATTCCTGAGAAAGACACTCCCCTGACTAACTGTAAGATCTTTAAGTTCTAAAGATAAGATCCATGTTGTCTTCTCTGGCATGTTATCTTTAAATCAGTGAAGTTCACAGAGCCACGGGGAAATGTTTTTTTTTGTACTTCACATTACTGAGTAAAACCTGCCCTGCACAGCAGCTGCAGATTGGAGCTGAGCTCTTTAAGGGTTATACAAAGGGCCACTTAGCACTTCAATGTTTTTCATACACTAGAAGAAAAAGATGTTTAAAGGACCTTTTACATGTAAACACATTTAAGTCTCTGATCAATAGATTTTTTCAGGTCACTGTTCCCACGACTACAGTTAGATTTCTGCTGACATTCTTCCCATCATGCTCCTTGGGGGGAAGCGTACAAGAAAAAAAATGAACGCTGGAGCAGAAACAGAAACACAACCTGGGAAACAACTTGCCTCCATGTGTGTGCAGCTGTTTGTCATATTTTTAACCCAAAGCTGCCGCGAGCAGAACTGTCGAAAGTGTACAAAAACTTTGGCAACATTTCAGTGCTTAAACGCTGCCAACAGATATGTGTGATTTAGACACTGTGCAGATTCTTTGCATTTTTTGGTAGTAGAAAAAAACAATACTGGATTACTAGGCCTAGAAATGTGTATTTATTTATTGTAGGGCTTTCACACTTGCAGAAAACTCCTGATATTTCCCGGAGGAGCTGTATATGTGAACGCAAACATCCAGATTTTGAGTGGATCAAGTCTGAGTGAGCTGATGTGAGAACGCAGCAGGTTATTCTCAGAAGAATTCAGCTCGAGCCAATGTGAGGGGAGAGTGACGTTAATATACTGTGACTGCTGCATGATACATAGAGTGTCTGCTGCACGCGGTCGCTACGATCTCTGTGCACGTAATGAACCTGCTGCATTACGTTTTCTGTTCTCCAGTTTGTTGTTCTCCACTCTTTGTTCATATTGTGTTTCTGTTGGACTACACGTAGCATTGATATAAAGGCAAATATTCTCATTACAGCGTCGTATAGTGGACTATAGGAGGAGTTATATGTGAACAGCCAGGTCAGGAGAATATCTGGAGCAGTCCACCTGAAATGATCTAGATATTTTCAGGAGTGCAGATGTGAAAACAACTTTGGATTAGATAACTTCGGCCTCTTCGTGCTTTACATTTTCTACATGTCACAGTAGGATAAACACGAGTGTAAACGATAGAATCGATCTATTTCTGGTATCATATCACAGCCTCAGTCTCACAGTCTCTGTCTTGTGCGTGCAGCTCCACTGACGCCCTGTCAGAGCCTTTGTGTCGGTTGAGTTCTTCACTGAGCATGTGCTCTTAATAAACTGTCGACATTTTACTCACAGCATGCTGCACTTCCACGTCCAGTTTGCTGGTGGCCTCGTCCAGTATGATCACCTGAGGGTCTCGAACCAGAGCTCTGACGATAGCAATGGACTGCCGCTGTCCACCCGAGAGTCTGCCGCCACATTCCCCTATATCTGTATCGATCAAACCATCAGCATACAGATAAGACGATAAACAAATAACTTGAACTATAAACAAACATTGTCCCTGCATCACGAGATTTTAAATGCACTGTACCTGTGTCATACTCGTCCTCCAGTTCAGAGATGAACTTGTGTGCGTTGGCTTTCTTTGCAGCTTCTGTCACCGTCTCCATGCTGCAGTCCTTCAGGCCGTATTCAATGTTGTACCTCAGCGAACCAGAGAACAGCAAAGGATCCTGGGAAACCACGGACACCTAAGGAAATGTAGTAAAAACACAAACATCAACATGAAAGTGGTTCTTGTTGACAGGATTTGATTAGATGATTGTATAAATAGAGAGAGGGTAAAAATTAGGAACTATTTAATCCACAAATGAAGACGTGGGTCTCCTAAGAAGATCAGATACTGAATGCTGCGGATACAAACCTCCTCGTGTCAGATTTTATTTCTCACATAAAAAGATCAGTAGACACAAAAGATGAAAATATATAAATGATGTAAGTTACTTCAGGACACTTCACAAAAAGAGCAGGTCCAATTTAACGTCACCTACCTAGGTCGTCATTTTTATGACTACACTTATGCAGCCAAAGTCTGATTACAACATCTATCTTAAACAGAAATGTGAAAGATGTAAAGCGTCTAAAAGAGCCGAGCTGGAGCACAGATAGTCTAGCTGTAATTTTGCGTGCCCCATGTGCAGAGGCCGTGGTCCTCGTTGCAGCAGCCGTGGGTTCAAATCTGACCTCGACCCTTATCTGCATGTCTCTCCTCCCAACACTTCCTGTCTCTCTTCAGCTGTCCAATCCAATAAAGGCAAATAGGCCAAAAAAACAACTTAAGAAAACAAAAAGAGGATAGCTGCATTCAAAGATCAAACATTTGATTATCTGCATGGGTCAGATTTGAATGTTATCGTTAGTTTGCACTCAAATAAAAATCTCGTTCAAATTTTCTTGCAGAACTTGAAATAAGAAATGAGTCAGTCGAGCCTTTGGTTCATTTGTTTTAAATCATTTTTACCGTCTTTTAATGTCTACCACTTGAGTTGTGCTTTAGAGGAGGAACCTTTCTTTGGAGCAGATTTGATCTGCAAAGCATGCTGGGAGAACAGACAGACTTCACTGTTTAAGGCGGAGCTGTGAGAGGAACATGACACTTTGTGATGTTGTGAAATGTTAAACCATTCATCTCTGCTGTCTTTTAAACCAATGAGGGTCGAGCCCTTTCTGTGCATGACACGTAAATAAAACACAATCAGTCATGTTTAATTGGTCAGTCATATCTTCCAGCACATTTTGTACTCTGATGTAATGAGGCAAAGTTCTGTGGTGAAGTTTTATAACCAGTTTGTTGTTTTTCTTTTTGCCAAGTAGAAATATATAGCAGAGAAAGTTTAGAATTACAAATAGTTCACTGACACCACAGTCATTGACTGTTACCACACTTTAAAGGTCACATATTACGCAAAATCCTCTTCAACATGTTGTTCTAACACTAATATGTGTCCCTAGTCTGTCTACAAACCCCCCAATGATGAGAAAAGTCCATCCTCTCCGTCTTTTTCCTGCTCCACTTTTCAGAAAATGTGTGCTCAAACAGGCTGTTTGGAGATTTTCCCTTCATGACATCACAAAGGGCAGTAACCCCTCCCCCAGGTTGGTGACACTCCCACAGCTAGGTGTTTGTTCTGCCCTCTGAGTCTGCCTTCTCACCGTAAACAATAGGGCATGGAGCGAGAAAGCCCGAGCCATCCGAGCCCTTCCAGAGAGGGGCGTGGTCAGACACAGGTCATTTACATTTAAAGCTACAGACACAGAAACAGCCTGTTCTGAGCAGGGCTGAAATAGAGGGGTTTATAGGCATGATCAAATACAGGATCAGAGTGGATTTAGAACAAGACACTTCACACACATGTTTTGAGGAGCTCTGAGACTTATTTAAACTGGTTGAAGAGGAGGACAATATGTCACCTTTAGCGCAAAGATTCCCAAAGTGGGGCCCGTAGTTATGACACGGGGGATGCAGAAGGACTAAATAAAAACAATGCTACTGTTTTACTCTGCCAGCAATGCATGGCAAATTGTGTGAGAGGACTTCCAGGTTAACGAAAGGCTGACGATGAATCTACACCAGACGTTGTACAACGGTGGGTCATAAAGAGAGCCACACTCTTTTCTTTAGACACATCCTAACTGTGTGAGGTAAGCTTTTCTGCAGTCGCCTCAATCAATGCAAATTACAGATCAACGCTGGACATTAAAAATGAACTACAGTAAGAGCATCAGCATGAAAATGCTCCCAAAGGGGGGCCCAGGCAGAGAAAGTTTAGGAACCACTGCTTTAACGTCTGACATATGAAAGTAAGAAATAAATGAATAAATATGTTCTTTTAAACATAAATCCAAAACCTTCCTGCAGTGGGTTAAACGTGTGTACTCTGTTCTCTCTGTGCGTACCTTCTGATGGAGGTATTTGTGTTTATAGCGGTGCAGCGGTTCTCCATCCAGCAGGATTTCTCCCTCCTGAGGTTCATACAGCCTCTTCAGGAGACTCACACAGGACGTCTTTCCGCTGCCCGACGGACCCACCAGAGCGGTCATCTTTCCAGGCTGCAGCTCCAGAGAAACCGACTGTGCAGAACATTTGAATGATGAATTAACGGCTTTTCTCACTCTAGGTTAAAAACATAAATACAGAGCACGGTGTGACAATGTCTGACAGTTACCTTCAGAGCGGGTTTATCTTGAGGGGCTGAGGGATATGTGAAGGTGACGTTTTTGAAAACGATTCTTCCCTCCAGCTTCTCAGGAGCTAAATCTCCCTCCGGCTCACACTTTGGTTTTCTGTCCAGATAACTGAACACTTTTGAGATGACTCCAACTGTGGACACTGTCTCTCCGACAGAATACATAATCTCCTGTAAAGAAAATAAATCAGCTTTACTATAAACGGGATCAATGAACAATCAAAGGAAATGACATCAGTAAGTCAGCTCACCCTTAAATTGTACGACATGGGCTTTTGGTACAAGAGAAAGGACACGAGACCTCCGATGCTGAGGCGACCCGACGAGATGAGAGTGCGAGCCTCGACCAACATCAGAACTTTAATCCCCAGACTCACAAGCTGCATGGAGAGAGGACACACAGAGAGCTTTTACACACATTGTAGTTTGAACTTTAACTATCTAAGATGTTTCAAAAAAACATCAAAAACATCCTCTCTCATCTTGTTGCTGTGGTTATTTAAAGGAGCAATATCTAACTCTGACACCTAGTGTTTAAAATGGGTACTGCAGTTCAAATTCAAAACATTGCAGAGAGCTGCCTCCCCCCGCCCCCTCCTCTCTAGAGTCGATGCTCACGCAGGTTGCCATGTTGTGCACTTCTGTTCTCTTACCCTCCGTATGAAGCTGAAGGCCGAGCTGTAGATCCCTGATCGTGTTTTCACAGCAGACATTTGCTCCACCGCCTCGTCGTATCTCCTCAGTTCTTGTTTTTCTGCCTTGAAGCTGCGGACCGTGTGAATCTTACTGATGGTCTGAAACGCCAGGTCTTTGTTCTGAGCCTGGCACTCCTGCATCTGATCCTTCAGCTCCTGTTTGGTGAGGAATACAGATGTCAAGAATGATGCTGCATCCAGGTGATCACAGGTTAAGACCACAGCTGCAAGTCATTTTTAACGTTTCATGTTTTCAAAGCAGATCCCAAACTCTCATATTTAAGTGCACTTTAACATGAGCTTGTATATTTCTTTTGTAGTCTTCTGACTACTCAAAGCACTTTTACACCGCAGGTCACACCTACACATTCACACACTGATGGTAGAGGCTGCTGTGTAAATAGTCCATCAGAAGTAACTAATCCATTCATGCACATTAATACACCGCTGAAGAAGCAGCTTGGGGTTAAGTGTCTTCCCCAAAGACACAGCGGACATGTTGCTGCCGAAGCTGGGGATCAAACCCCTAACCTTCAGGTTGAGAGACGACTAACTCTACAACTGAGCCTAAACTGATTCAAGTAAAGGACGTCCTTTTTTTAAATACTTTTTGGTATAATTTGGTATCCTTCATTTAAATCCATCCTGCCTCGTCTTTTTGATTATGGGCGCGCTTCACCCCTAAAGTCCAGTTTGTTTGACAAGTGTGAGCGCTCCGATCTGTGCTCAAGCCCGGTACACTTCCTTGGCCCTGGCACGCTTCGAAGAGGTGTGCTTGGGCACGGTACAGTTCATGCACGAGCACGAGCACAAGCACGGGTACACAACGTGGACAGCCTTCATTATAGACAAGTCCTGCAGTGTTCTGGCTGTATCTGATTACATTGACTCAAAATAAGACACAAA
This sequence comes from Tautogolabrus adspersus, assembly GCA_020745685.1. Lineage (NCBI taxonomy): Eukaryota > Metazoa > Chordata > Actinopteri > Labriformes > Labridae > Tautogolabrus > Tautogolabrus adspersus. The sequence continues at coordinate 22,252,221 of CM036554.1, forward strand.
GTCGGTAAAGCAGCTGTCATGTTCTCCGTGTTGTCCCCAGACTCCACCGCCGCCTCCCTTTAATTTTTATTTTTTTAAGTTTTCGAGTCCTCCTGTCTTCTACACTAAGCACACTTCATGATCACGTCAAGCCATGCATGTGCTGTGTTACGACGTTACGTACAAGAGGTAACCGTGCTCAGGCGCGGTTAGTCCTGGAGCAGTGTGAGTGCAGGCAAGCAGGGGAATGAGGAGGGGGGGACAATCGGTACGTTTTCTGCTTTGTTTGTTATATAAGCGAACACAACAAAGACTGTGAACAGCTTTGAATGATAATAAACTATTCATTCTTTAATTCACTCCTATCTGGGACTTTAAGACACACTCCATCATCAAGTTGACTTGATTGCATTAAATCATTGCTTCCTCAGCTCTGCAGCGCCCCCCACTGGTGACTTAGAGCATTATTTTCATACTAACACTAAACATTTCTGTCGGCTTCTCGGTCAGGACTGATGTAATGACACCGACCTGAGACAAGATCCTGTATTTGTTCTGCATGATGGCTAACAGCGGCATCTCGATGCAGGTGAGCACGGTGAGCTCCCAGGACAGCTGTAACATCACGTTGAGCATGAGGATGGTTTTGACCGTGCTGCGGACCAGGGCGTTGGCGTTCAGCGCCACAGTGCGACCCATCCGGTCCACGTCAGAGTGCAGGCGGGAGGAGAGGCTCCCTGGAGAGACCACATTCAAGAGCATCAACAGGCAGCTGGATCTCCTTTGTTTACGTATTACAGTTCATGGGGAAAAAGAAAGCTTTCCTTCTTTTATTAATGTATTACCTCTTTGAGTAAACACAGAGACCTTCAAACAGATATTATATAAATATAAAATAATTGGATCCCTGGAATATATCTGCCATATCAAGAGTTTCTGACCTGGGTTGTTCTCGTCGAAGAAGTGCACTTCTTGCTGCAGGAGGGTGTGAAACAGAAGATGCTGCAGTCTGTTATTCAGTCTGGCCAGAGCGCACTTGAACATGCCTCCTCTTAAGCCGGAGAACAGAGCACTGAGAGGATGAAGACAATAAGAAGTGACTGAATTAATGTTCACCGAGACACATTGTTCTAACCAGAGAGGTGATACGTTAGTGTTCTTTTAATTACCTTCCTAGAGAGAAAAGAGCCAGCTGTCCAATCACATAACAGAAGCTGGTTTGCAGCATTGGACCGCTGAGCATGTCGATTACTTTCCCCTGATACAACGGGATGTATGTATCACCTGTTAGGATAGAGGGATGACACTGATTAGGAAAACAACCATGAATAAACTATCTATCTGTGACGTCAGCATTCAGATTGTTGTTTACTTACAGAAGACGCCTAAGATGAGAGAGCTGAAAGCTGCAACCAGATAAAGAGTGTCTGCTTTAAAGTATTTCAGCACCCTCAGAAGCAGCCGTCTGGAGTCCAGTTGGTCCTTTTTGACCTTCCCATCACCGCAGAGGCCCGTCTCCCAAATCACACAGACCAGCGAAGAGGACACGGCGCCCAGGAGCAGCATGCCGAGGTCAGGACACAGTGAGATGGACGGCCCTGAGGGAGGAGCCATGAGGATCTGTCCACTCTCAAACACGGGATAGAGAAGGCAGAGGAGGGCCACAAACCTGCGCAGCACAGCCGGCGGCTTTCCATCGGTCAGTGTGGAGGTGAAAACATGGAGGGCGACCCACTTCACTGCCCCGAAGGCCCAAACTGCTACTAGTCCACCACAGCTGGGGCATTTCAGCAGCATCAGTCCGACCCACAGCGCCAAACACAACACCCCGTCGAATAGAAGAATCATTAGTCCACATGTTGCAACTTCCCTCATTTTCATTCAGTGGGAAGGTCGTCCTGCAAGACGTGGAATCTGATCTAAAAGACAAATATTTATTTAGACATTTTATCTGACTCGTTAGAAAACCCAGAAGAGCAACACAAAGTTACAGACAGGATATTTAATACACACACACACACACACACACACACATCATCAGAAACAACACAAGTGACACTAGTGGTACAGTAGTCGTGTTTTCATGAAGGTTAAACCAGCAGGTCAATATCCTCAAGTACTGTAATAAACTATAATATACCTCTGAGACGAGCTAGAGAAGAAGAACACAGAAGTTTAAATTAATAGTCTCAAGTCAGCTTGAAACTTCTACAAGGAAAAGTCTTATAACCCCAAAGTAAGCAGGTTTCGTAAGACTGCGTCTCCCCCTCTGACAGGGTGGGACTGTAAGCTCCTCTTGTTCTAAGAGTTATAACTATTTGTGAAATAGGGATATATGCAAAGAACATAACGTTTAACAGAACTGTAGAAATGATTGCACACACTGATAATGGTGCCTCGGTCATTGGTGTGCTGTGCATTGAGACTTTTCCTTTACTGTCAGCTAACAAGCTCATAACTGCAATAACAACCTCGTGATAAGATGTTCGCCTGTTGCTGCTGCAGCTTAACATTCACCTGATTGAACTTAGGACACATTAATCATAAAGATGTGACTGACTTACCGTGTGGAACACCTCACAGTCCTCAGGTGAGCTAGCCTGCTAACTGCTAACGTTTGTTTACTTTTAGTTTCACTTTCATTTGGCTGACTCGTTAAAAATGGTGACGGCTGTATTTACACATGTACACCACTAGATGGCGGCAGTACACAATTCACTGTATGTAGAGATAGAAGGCAGAAGAAGAGTCTATCCATCTATTTTTTTTTACTGTAACATCTTAGATCTTCTACTTTACTTGGGGGGTCTGGGGGAGTTTGCCTTTATTGGGTAGGACGGTTGAAAGAGTAGGAAGACTCGGCCGTCTCTCAACCGGAAGGTCAGGGGTTCGATCCCCAGCTCCTGCAGCCACGTCTGATGTGTCCTTGGGCAAGACACTTAACCCCAAGTCGCTCTCGCTGCCTCATCAGCGTCTTATGAATGTGTATGAATGGATTAGTTTATACTGATGGACTCTTTCCATAGCAGCCTCTACCATCAGGGTGTGAATGTGTAGGTGTGACCTGCGGTGTAAAAGCGCTTCGAGTAGTCAGAAGACTAGAAAAGAACGATACAAGCTCAAGTCTATTTACCATGTACCATGCTGGAAAGGAGCCATAGGCCAGTCTCAAACACAGGCTGTACACCGCCTCTGTACATGAGGTGATACCTGAACTGCTAAAGGCCACCTGCCCTCAAAATATCAATTAATAAAGGTTTGTAAACACACTACAAGATGGGAATTAAAATCAAATCGACATAGTTGATATTGAAATATTTATTTCCCCCTGATCATGACATATAAATACAGTTTCTATAATAAAGGAAACATTTTGGCCCAGAAGCCTGAAATATTTCTGATAAATCCTCTCTTAGCTGAGAAGCCTCTGGTAACACTTCAATATACTGCAACACAGCTTTCACCTGAATGATTATTCAACTCAAATACATTTGTTCAAACCTGTGCAGGTGGAGTGATCCTCTCACTGTGTGTGTATCAAAAGTCCGTCACATTAAGTCTCTGATTTAAAGGCAGAGTTGGTAATTTTCTCCAGATCCACTTTTTAAGATTGTGGTTGAAATTGTCTTTAGGTCCTGACAGACATTAATAACTCATGTGCTCTGAAAAAGGAACAAAGAAAATCCTTCATCTGTAGCAGTTGTAATAATGTAAAAAACTTTGACCAATGTCTGCCACGAGGTACCAATCTGATGAACCAATCACAGCCTCCCTGTCTTCCTGCTCGCTCTCTACCTCTTGCGTGCTCTAGCCCACACTCAAAGCACGTCACCGATAATGAAGTTTATTCTGTGAGTTTACTTACCGCTGAATGAGACATGAGGCGACGTAGTTTCTACACAATGCAAGCGATGAGCTGAGGTCCGCTTCTGGAGCAACGGCGCTCGTGCATGTAAGTGAGGGGCGTGGCTTTAGAGGGAGCACAGAGGAGAGGGGGTGGGTGCAGACGGAGCACTGAGGGAATGCTACTTTCAAAGTCATGCTAGTTTTCAAAAATTACCAACCCTGCCTTTAAAGTGAAAGTCAAATCAGCATCTTATCACTCTTAACACTTGAGCTGCTGACTCCTCGGTACCTTTGACACACTATTCCCATGCAATGTGTTAAACTGCCGACAGAATATCAAGTGTTTTCTGTGATACTAAAATCTGGCTGTAGAGAAACACCAGTTCTTAAAAAAGGCACTGTTCCTTTAAGGAGTGAAAAAACATGCTAAACACACAAAAAAACATAAAACCTGCTCCTACATATTCATTGAAACACGTGGCGTGAACAACTAACAGTTTCAGCCTTTGACTTTTAAATGCATCATTAATGTTGTGAAGCATAAATACTCATAAACATGGTGTAACAGTTCAGTCTAAGTACGCGGTGTTAAATGCCTTCACATTAAAGATAAAGAGGATTAATCGACCTACTGTGAAGTTCACGAAGATGTTGTTAAACACTTCAAAAAGAATGCACGGGGTTATTTTCTATCTCCTGTTCTGACTTATTTAAGGCTTTCTGTAACTCGTAACTTCGACTGTTGATGATGTGAAATTAAGTCTGTTAATCTTTTCGGTGCTTGTTTTCAAATGTCCCTTAAAAAAAGACCAAAACCAACAATGCACGTATCATCTTACACGCTACATTTATCTTCTGTTGGTCTTGGTCTTTTGACATTTTAGCACCAGCCTTATTCTTCCCAATTTAAGGCCCAGCCCCTTTAGTAGCCTGGTGATGCTGCACATTTTGACATATTAAAGGCAGGTCTGGACTGAAGGCCCCTCTGCATTTAGTGAAGAATTATTTTGAAGATCAAGCCCAGGAGGCCGTGTCCCGGCAGCAGAAGCCACACTCTCGAGTAGACGGAGCTCCCCCAACCTTCAGCGAGGTGATCTGGCACTACTCCCACCCGACGTCGCTGATGCCCAGCCACAACCATCAGACTGTGCACGGCCTGCTACGACCTCCACCTCAGCGGCGAGGAAGTGTGGACTACAGGAACGCCAGGAATACAAAGGAGAAATCCTTCCCTGCATATTATCCCATATGCTCTTTTGTAAAGCGTCTCGAGATAACACTTGTTATGAATTGGCGCTATACAAATAATAATTGATTGAAAAATAAGAGGGAAAAGAAGTGCAGCAGGTTGGCATAGATGGGCTGTCCTACAAAGCAAAATCAAATTAGTGATTTCTAATTAGATTTTTTTAACAATACCCCATTGTGTACACAGTTAAATATACTTTCTGGCGTAAAATAACTAAAGGCCCGTCTGGTTTTGAAGCCCGTCCCAAATAATGGCAGGGTAATTTCATAGACTGAAGGAAATAAAAGCCGGTATATATCTTTTAATATACCTGGAAACGTCCTTATCGACTTTGTTTTTGTTCCACTTATTAAAAATACTTCTCATTGTGCATGATATTTGGCCTACTGTGTCAATGTTTGATATCAGATTCTCTACTCTCACTGACTTCCTGTCTCTCTACAAGATGATTAAACACTAATACACCTTTAAACCAGCACAACAGGAAACACCTGAAATGCACTTGGAGTGAATTTCTTCAAACACAGGATCCTGTGAGTCTCTTTGCTTGATAAAGAAGATACCTCATGTTTGATGAGATTGACGTGTTATGGATGAGATCAGCAGCATTTGACGATTAACAGTACAATCACACCGTAGCTGTAAGTGCACATCTGTTCGTTTTGGTATTTAGGAGCGAGTGTTTAACCTGGGTAAAGCAGAGCAAATGATTCACAGTGCTTGTTTGGACTTTTATGGCGCAGCAGATGGCAGCGGTAAGGTCGCAGGAGAGCAAACATCAGGTGCACCAAGCGAGCTGGCACAAACATTAGGAAATAACGTGCAGGTCTGTGTGACCCGCAGTGTGCTGTGTGTGTGTGTGTTTAGGATAAACCCCGCAGTGTGAGCAGGTTCAGACGCTGGTGATGTGCTCTGCCCCGTTAGCAGAGGCATTGTCTTTGTCTCCCTCTGTGGGCACGCTGCGATACTGACAGTCAGGAGCAACGTCCGCAGCGGGGAGTCTCGCCGGCTCAGGGAGGGCAGAGGGTTGAGTCTGCTTTGAAGACTTTCTGTCCTTTTTGTCCAGCCAGCAAAACGACACTATGAGGAACACGGCGGCAGAGGCAACGACGGCACTGCAGGCGAAGTAGACTTGGAAGTAATGACCCGTTCTGTCGATCAGGACTCCTACGACACAAGAAAAATCAAAGACAGCATGTTATTGTCTAAGCATTTTGACATTAGAGTTTTCCATTTTGACCTTATTTTACTTCATCCATACGTAAAATAAAGTCTAAAAGTTCAAGTGAGCAGTCTTCTCCTACGGACAACTTTCTCTACTGGTCTCTGTTTTACAGTACAACCTTTATCATATATAAAAAAAGGTCTTCTGCAGGTTGTGCCTATGTCTCTTCCTAACTACAATAACAGCAGCCTGTTGTGCGTAACACTGGGCTCCTGGATTAGCACCTTCCTTTCAAAGGTGTTAAATTCAGACACCGTCACAATTACAGCAATTTTTGCCAGGCTTGGTAAATCACAATGCGTGTACTAAATTAACTTATTTGCATTTTCTCCTCCCAGTAATTTGCACGCTACGGCAGAAACGCCCCATATTGCATATTCATTAAGGCAAACGTACTAAATGGACAATGCGTGTTGTTTTGCTCATATGAAAGACGCAATCCTCACTGCACGCTGTTGTAGATCAGATAGTAAATTTTTTGCTGGTGGTATCAAGTTTGCACACGTTTTAAGACACGCAAACATTTAGTAAATCAGGCCCTCAGTCTCCTTGATTCTGTTGTGACTTGTGTCTTTGGTTACATCACTGCCCGGCTACAGGAGCAGCCACATAAACAGACGAAGCATACCTGTAACCTGAGACCGGGAGCCTCTGCCCTTTACACACTCTGCTGAACACCACTCATCCAGAAGGAAGCACAGACCTACAGGGCTGTATTTAATCTGGTACTGACCTTAAAGGTCACATATTCTCCTCCTCTTCAACCAGTTTAAATAAGTCTCAGAGCTCCTCATAACATGTGTGTGAAGTGTCTTCTTCTAAATCCACTCTGATCCTGTATTTGATCATGCCTATAAACCCCTCTATTTCAGCCCTGCTCAGAACAGGCTGTTTCTGTGTCTGTAGCTTTAAATGTAAATGAGCTGTGTCTGACCACGCCCCTCTCTGGAAGGGCTTGGGTGGCTCGGGCTTTCTCGCTCCATGCCCTATTGTTTACGGTGAGAAGGCAGACTCAGAGGGCAGAACAAACACCTAGCTGTGGGAGTGTCACCCACCTGGGGGAGGGGTTACTGCCCTTTGTGATGTCATGAAGGGAAAATCCCAAACGGCCTGTTTGAGCACACATTTTCTGAAAAGTGGAGCAGGCAAAAGATGGAGAGGATGGACTTTTCTCATCATTGGGGGGTTTGTAGACAGACTAGGGACACATAAGTGTTAGAACAACATGGTAGTTGAGATTATATTACATTTTGTGTTTTACTAAAGTAATACTCGTCTCTTAATGGCAAAAATCTCTTGAGCTAATTTACTCTTCAAATTCTGATTGGATGGGTTTGATATGCATCACAAGAAAGCCTCATCACAGGGCTGATTTTCTGAGAGCATGTTGTTACAAAGACGTGAAGTTAACACGTATAAATGCAGCAGTGATATTATACTCAACTGTTGACACTTTTACTGGTGGTGGAGGACTTAATTTCTTACACCCCTGCAGACTTGTGTGTTTGTTGTCAGTTGATGCAGCAGCAGTGTATTTACAGCTGCAGCCTTGTGGAGGAGGAGGGCCAAACCTTCTATTCCTGCATGTCTGTCATTCACACATCACAGGAGCAGAGATGTACCGTATGCACCAAATGTAACGCGTGTGTATGTTACGTCTGCGTTCTGTTCTGGCTGAGAATGACAAATCAGGAGACAGTACAGACAGAGACTGTGCATCTATCTCAGCCTGTGGACTTTTTTGTGGCTACTTAGCCGAGTGGAATTGGTGAGCAGGTATCTCCTCTGCAATACTGAAAGTGAAATGAGACATTCAAAGATGCAGCAGCGTCATTCTCTTCCATCACTATGACGACAGGAACAGAAGGTTTACCTACAGTGTGCCTAAAAGGACAAAATAGCTTGTGATCAATGTGATTAAAATAAATGAATGCATTCATTTCAGAATTGCGATGAAGGTGTTTATGCTGACAGCCGTAGTTGTTTTTTTTTTTAAGATTACTTTTTTTGGGCTTTCCATGTTTCTTATAAGAGAGACAGGACAGTGGATAGAGTCAGAAATTGGGGAGAGAGATAGAGGAACGCCATGCGGGAAAGGAGTCATAGGTCAGATTTAAACCCGCGTGGCACAAACTGACCACTAGACCACCGGCGCGGCTCTTCTATTTATTGATTCTACTGTAGGGGCAGCTAAATGTCTGCAGAACTTGGAGTCCAAGAAACATTTCCAGAAAGGGTAACGGGGAATTTCAGTTTCACTTTAGTTAAATGAGAGGAGGGGAAGAATCAGACCTGTGAATGTAGGACATCACTCCCTGTAAGCACCAAACAGACGACGAGACTGCGACACAGCACTTATGAACATTGTTTCCTCCAGAGCAGCTCTCTCCGTAAACTTAAAAGTTTGAAGCTGAAACTTTAAACTTTCTTAACTGTGTAAAAACCTGCTGAGAAAAAATCTTTCTAGATTTTCTGATACTTATGTAAGTGTGCCCCACTTTTCTGTCACATCTGTGTTCGTTACCTGCCAGTGGAGGCCCGATGAGCAGCGTGATGCTCTCCATGATGGCGAGCAGTCCCAGAGATGAGGGGAAGCGGTTCATCTCCACGATATCCATGAGCACGGTGAACATCAGGGAGCCCACCACGCTCATGGACAGCCCGTAGATCACCACGTACACCAGCAGGACCGTGAAGCTGGGCCCGATGCAGGGGACACTGTTACTGATCCCGTTCACCAGCAGAGCAGCGGCGAAAACATAAATATGTCGCCCTTTGAACCACGGCATGCTGAAGATGATGCCAAACGGCGGCCGCACCACAATGTTGACAATGCCCAGGATGGAGAGCAGCATCGCAGCGCGGCCCTGCTCCATGTTGTTGGCTGTGGCGTAAGGGACCAGATAGATGAGCGGCACCACAAACCCCAGCATCATCCAGGTGATGCCGATGGAGAACACGCAGTAACGCGGGTTGTTGCAGAACTGATCAAAGGCCATGTGTTTGCTGAAAGAAGCCACCACGTAGCTCCATATCATCTTCGCCCACCCTGTTTCCTTCCTCACAGGTCCCTCCTCAGGTGAAGGGGGTCCTTGGTTCATCAGAGGCTGGCCCCGACGTACGGGGGGCTCAAGGGGCCTCATCACGGCTCCGCACACGCAGCAGTTTAAAAGAACAGCACCCAAAACCAAGAAGCTCCCTCTCCAGCCGAACTCCTCGTGGAGGTAGTTACCCAGGAAAGGCAGCGTGCACAGTCCCAGCGCGGTGCCCGTGGACGACATGGCGTTAGCAAACGCTCGACGACGCACAAAGTAGTGTCCGAGGATCGTCACGGCGGGCTGGAAGCTGAAGCAGAAACCAAGACCTGAAAGGTTGAAAGAAGATGGTCAGAGTTCATCAACAGGGAAAGCATTGAAGGTAGTTAAAAAGTAGTAGTTAAAAATACACACAAGAATTCTGAACAAAGGTCGACTTATAAGGCCTGTTTCCTGATTATTACTTGTTTTCTTCCTTGTGATTCCCATCTGAAAAAATAGGATTGGACAAGAGCCCCCCGCCCATCATGTTCTCCTTCAGGTGCACCATTCAGAGCGTCCTGACCAGCTGCATCACTAATGTGGTACAGGATCTGCTCCGCCCACAACCCTGCAACGTATAGTGAACACAACAGGAAAGATCATCGGGGTCTCACTCCACTCCCTTCTGGCTATTACAACACCCGCCTCACCCGCGAAGCATCCAGCGTTGTGTTTTACCCGTTTTACCCCAGCCACCCATCACACAGACTCTTCAGCCTCCTGCCATCTGGGAGACGGTACCAGAGCCTTTGGAGCCGGCTCCACCAGACTCAAGAACAGCTTCAACCACCAAGCTGTCAGGAAGCTGAACTCTCTCCCCTCTCCTCCACCTCTGCCCCCGTGGCCCTCTCAACTACCTGCACCACCACCCATCATGAAGCAGTACTCTCTCTGTCCTCTCTGTCTCACTGTCTCTCCCTGCCCCACCCTTTTGAATCTTTTATTCACGTTATATTTGCACTTTAGTATCTCTGCATTATTAAATGATCATTACTTGTGTCACATTTTAGAAACATTAGCGTTTATGTGACATCAGTTTATCCAGTGTTTATTATCTGGTCTCTCCTGACTCTTCTGCTGCCCCTCATCCTTCATCAGTTGTTCTCTGCGTGCTCCTTGCCGTGCAGGTTGTGTACTGATGTGTGTAACCACGCTCATCAGGTTACAGCACGGACAATAAATCAGTTTGGTGTTCGCTGACCTGTAATAACCCCGGCCGTGACGTACAGCTGGCCGATGGACTGGGTAAACGAACTGGCAGCCATTCCCAGCCCGCTCAGGACTCCGCCCAACATGACCGTCGCCCGGCAACCCAATCTCTCCACCAACACGCTGCAAAAGGGACCTGTGGACCAAATGTAATGCTCTTAGTTTAATGCATACCGAAGCACAAACGGGCAAAGGCTTACACAGCAGAGGCGGTGGTCGTTTTTTCTTAATCCTGCTGCAGTGTTTCACATAACTTGTGTTAAGCTGTAATCTGTTCAGGCTGAGTAAAAGCACTCAAAGCATGAGTAAAAGAAAACACATATTTGCTCTCCCACTTAGTGCTCACAGGGTATAGATCTATGGTGTAGCTCTGTGTTGACACATAGCACAGTTTTCTCACCATGACCACAAGTTTCAGGGTAAAATGACAGTTGCTAAACACATTTATTTGCTTTTATTGCTGCTTGTAAATTCTCTTTTGTCTGAAGAAGAAGTTTCACATGGTGTGTCCTGAAACGTCAGGACTTAATACAGACGGCTTTATTGGTAAAAGGTCGCCAACAGGGCTGGGAACTCCAACACATGCCGTAGTTGGTAAGGAAGAGATCTGCACGGTGCTGATGGAGATAATACCTGGACCTGCCTGAGCCCTCTGAGCCTCCTGTACATCAAAGGGAACCGTAGTTTAAGGTGTTTTTATTAATTAATTAAGCAACTTATTAACCTGGAGTTGTGTCTGTAACTGTTTCTATAATCTGGTTCCTCACTTAGCGACCTGTGCGTCCGCTGCTACGCTCTGGTTCATGTTGGTTAAACTGTTGTCAGTGACAGGTGGTGAACGTAAATGTCTGAATGCTGCTGAGACTTTTGGTGTTTGATTTCTTTCTTATAGAAGTCAGTAGGCTGTTAAACTGAATCGCCAGTCTGAGATAAATAGAGTTGGACATTTTTAATTTGGTAAACTGTAAATGGACTTGAGCTTGTAAATTTCTTTTCTAGCTGTCTGACTACTCAAAGCACTTTTACACCGCAGGTCACACCGACACATTCACACACTGATGGTAGAGGCTGCTGCAGTATGTAAAGTGACCATCAGAAGTTACTAATCACAATCAGCTGATGAAGCAGCGGGAGCAACTTGGGGTTAAGTGTCTTGCCCGCGGACACATCAGACATGTGGCTGCAGGAGCTGGGGATCGAACCCCCGACCTTCCAATTGAGAGATGATGACTCTTTTATTTGACGAATGGTCATTTGATTGCGTTTTTATCCAGTCTGCTTGATTACTAATCCGTCTGCTTAACGTTGGTATCTCCTTTTAGGCCCTGTTCTCTTTACTGTACGTCACTGTGTCTTTGTGTTTTTCTATGAACAAGCTACTCCAAAACATTTGTCCCAAGAGGAATGAATACAGTTGTTCAATTTGAATTTGAATGTCTCCTTCCATATCGACCCTCACGGAGTCTGAGTCTTTTTATTCAGACTATTATGTGTTCATTTGTAAGAGGTCAGGTCTGTATTTTAGTTCAAGCTCAAAGTTTCATTTTCTGCTGAGTTGCTTCTTCAAACCAGAAAAGTCACTCCGAGGTCCGCAGAGTTCATCGCTGCCCTGTGGACGTTTCCTGACGAGCGGCTCTCACTTGCGTGCTGCTTAATAACACTTATCCTGAGATTCTCGTCACATTTCTGTCACTTCAAGAACTTTTTCTAGGATCAAAGCATTCCAGTCTGAAAATCCATGAGATGGGTTTATGGTTATTATTACATCCAGCAGAAAAAAGGGGGAAGGTCCGCACACGGTTCAGCTCCCGATGAGCAACTGTATTAAGGGCCCTTAATGCATGTCCCTCAATAACAGAGTGTAAACCAGAACTTCCCTCAGGGATTCATAAAGTATGTAAAAGAGTTTAAAAATGTAAATGAATACATGCACCTCTTAAAGGACCCTAAATCATAACGCTTTCACTCCTGCACAAAACTCGTGAACAACTCCTGAAGTTTTCCGGGATGAGCTTCTTGTGTTTAATGCAAAAAGCTGAATGTTTAACTCTGACTTTACCCGGAGTTTCTCCTGCCAGCCCCTCTGGTATTTCTAAAGTCCAAGTGAGCTGATGTGAGAATATTATCAGGGGAATAACAAACTGTGCATCTTGCACAATTGGATCAAAGATGTCCCACTCAGTGTTACACACTTTGGTACAGAGAGATTTTTAAAACGCTCCGATTTCCCGTCTCTCTTTAGCTGTCCTATTAAACAAAAGGCCCAAAAAAACATAAACGGATGAGTTGGAAAGCTAGGCAGAAGAAAAATTCCTCCTCCAGATGGTTTGTCAGGACGGCAGGGAGGAAGGAGGGGCGTTAAATTCCTCTGTGATGGCACAGAGCAGCACTAACTGTCCAGGAGGGCATGACGGAGCACGGACAAAGTTCATCTCGTACTGTCACGTTTGAGGACAGAAACTTCTTTCTCTCTCTAAAAAATAAATATCCACGAGAGACGAGGATGTGTATCATTAAATGTGTAAGATGTGGCTGATAAGGGAGTGAGGAGTGATTGATTGTGTAAAGAGGGGGCGAAAAATGTTCAAACTAATCTGATCACGTTGAGATTTCACAGAACGTTGAGTCACTTTCATCCACCGTATTTCTCCACTACAGTCAGTGTAAGAAAGTGGAGTGACAAACTAACCACATTCCTGCAGGTTTGTGCAGCTCAGAGTTAGAGCTCCTGTCAATCCTATGCCTCTGTTGGATCAGTTTGAAGCGAACACTTGTCTCAAACTGGCTCTGAATGAAGAATTTGAAATACATCAATCTGCCTACAAATAGATGGAAAATAAAGTTACCAATTAAAAAGAGTGTATGTTTTATTCCCGTTTGCTTGCTCAGTTTACGACATTCATCCTCATACTCCGTATTGACTCTTTAAACGACTTCCCTGTTTCATGCACAGAACATAGACGGTCACCGTTGACATTGCTGCGTGGGCAGATAGCGGCTGTGTGCACAACAGAGACGTCTGGATATGTCACAAAGCTCCATGTAAGGATGGCGTTTCTTCCCTAACAAGGATCAACAGACTTTAACTTTTAGCACTTCTGCTGTTTTATTCTAAAGCCATCAAAGATTGGAATCATTAATCCCGGGAGAGGAAATTCAATTTTACCCTCTGTTGTTGAACATGCTACACACACACATGAACAAACAAGATCCTCTGGACATGCACTAATGGAGAGATGTCAGAGTGAGGGAGCTGCACACAGCGAGCGCTCCTGAGCTGGTGGGGGTCAGTGCCTTGCTCAAGGGCAACTTGGCATTTTTAAGGAAGTGAACTGACACCTGCTAACAGATCAATTTCCAGTCTTGGTCCGCAGCGGGACTTGGACTGGCGACGTTTCAGTTCACAACCACAGTCCCTACAGACTGAGCTACTGCCGCCCCTTTGCACAGACTTCCACACTTTTTCTCATGAAGTCAAAAAAAAGATTTTAAGGAACCAGTCTTGTCTGCATTAATTAGTCATCTCAACAACTTTTCTACAATTCAGGGAAATGTGAACTTAATGTTTTAATAGCCACAAGTGATGTTGCTCTGCCTCATCTGTACGTTTGCTGCACCCTGAAACTGGACTCCGTCATTACACTTTTAAAGACAAGTTTACAGCTCGCACAAGTACAAGGCAAATTTCCTCTAAGGGACGATAAATGTATCTAATTAAATCTAATAGTACACAGGTGCGGCTGTGGCTCAGTGGTTCAGTCAGTCATCTCTCAACTGGAAGGTCGGGGGTTAAATCCCCAGCTCTGCAGCAACATGTCCGATGTGTCCTTGAATTATTGAATTATTTCATAGCATGCTGAAGTCCCTCTGTGTTCTGTGTTTTAAAGCAGGCTACAGTTTCTCAGGGATGAATGTTCTTTGAATCAACACCGACACAGCAAGAGAGCTCAAAACAAACCTCAAGTCACTCTCTCGTGTTTCACGTTTTTCCTGAACAACAGCAGCAGGTAGGAACTTAAATTACACCGAGGCTCGGAGGCACTAAAGGTCAACTGGAACGTTACACCGCGAACAGATTTGCAAGTCATGGTGATGAAATAACAGAAGACGTAATGATGATAAAAGTCTGCTAAACTTCCTACATTCTGGTTTATTATAAAGAACTGGACTCAGTTATTACGATTAACCATTAACTTACTAAATAAATAACTCAATGGAGTCTGCTGACTTTACCTCCTGCATGCAGCACTGACGTCATGATGGACGGCACCCAGGACGTCTCACTGTTGGAGGCGTGAAACTCATTCTGCAGGTCCGTGTAAAAGATCCCCACACAAGACGGGAACGCCAGAGTCAGAGCCAGGACTAAGATGGTGGCAACCAGCACCACCCACCCCCAACCTCCGTCTGGAGCTGTGACCACCCCCGGTCCAGCCATGGAGTGTCTGCGTTCACCTGCGTGCCCCCCCCTCCTCGGACTCACAGTCCTGATCTTTGTCGTGCTCCACCCCGTTGGCCTGTTGCAGGACTCCGGAGGCCTCGGCGTGGAGGCAGCCATCACTCGTCCCTCTGATTCCATTTCTGTGAGTCATTGTCTGCTCCACAGTTCAGGCAAGGCTTCTGTGTTAGCTCTGCAGGTTGTGTAGTCACTCCTGTCGTCCATGTCACTGTGGCTGCAGCGACCTGAGGGACACCAAAACAAAGCAGACATCCGGTTTTTAACTCAGTGTAGATGTTTAATGTCCGTCTGTCACTTTGGTCAGGACATAAATCCCTTCATAACTATTGGGTAATTATGAAATGTGTACAATTATTCATGTCCCTCATAAGACGGTCCCTGAATACTTTCTTTAGCATGTACAGTCAGCTTAAGTTGACAATGTCGGAGTGTAGCTCCGCCCCATGGACGACCTCCGAGGTGCAGACCTCTGCTGAACGTCCTCCATTGTTGCCCTTTGTTGACTGTGTCGCGTTCTTCTTCTGGGTTGTTTTTTTTGGCAGCTACACTGTGTCGCACTGCTATGATGATCTTAGTAGTACTACGTAACTTTTTCTCCATAACTGTTTTTTGTGTCCTGGACTTTCCTTTGCATCTGAGCGAGGTTTGGAATTGTTAAAAAAACAAAAAAACAGTAAGGTAGGTTGTAACCAAAGTAAGCTAAGTAGAAGAGGAATGACTACTAAGCCAACACAGACATTTGAATGATTGTTTTTAACATCAAGATATTGATGAGAGTATCACTATAACAGTTTTAAAGGAGTCCTTTAGCAACATCAGCGGTAAAACGCCCTGTGGTCTCCAGCTTGTCTCCCCGCTGACTCTGAGAAAATCAGGAAAGACTAAATCAATAGTAAACAGGACAATGAAGTCCTGCTCAAAAACACAACATGATTTGTGCAAGTTGGACGCAATCAGCTAATTTCCGGTCACTCCAAGTTACAGTAATCCAAACTAAATGCATCCTAAGCTGGGAGAAAAGACTTAAACTTGGCTCTGGCTCCTGAGTTGGCAGATGGTGGACTTTGTTATGTGACCAACATGTTTAGAGAAACTTTATTCAAAGTCAAGTACGATCATAGAAGACTCCCTGTGCCCTGTAAAGACCGTAAACTCCCACTGGTCCCTGCAGCAGCTCGTCCTGCAGGAGCCTCAGGGTCGTAGACCATCGCTTTACCTTTTTTTTCACCAGAAAAATGTAAAATGAATATTAATGCTTCAAAGTCAGCAGGGTCAGACTGTGTAATGTGTTAACAAAGGAGAGGTCTGATGGGTGTACGAACAAATACTGTAAGCCTGTGTGGGAGGAAAGTTAATCTTGCCAGCATGAGACCAACATGCTCCTGTGAAAAATCCTTGAATGAAAAGCTCTCTGTGCAAAACTTCCAATGGGGTTTTGCCACCAGAGGCTCCGAGTAACATTTCCAGATGTACCAACTGCAGAGAAGAGAAACATGAATGAGATTATGATCCTGAAAATACAAATAAAGTACAGCAGTCTTCTCAAGGGCTGAACGATCGTGATGCAAAGCGCAAAACTCGCATGCAAATTCTAACCTTTAAACACTGAAGACAACATGCTGAGGCAGACAGACAGAAACCTTTCTGATAAGGGTTAACAACACAAAATGTATCAATCTGTTGAATACAAAATAATTTCTCTTTAAAAATGATAAAATCGTGACGTGAACCCATTATCGTGACACGCATCGTACCATATTGTATCGTATCGCATCGCATGGCACCGCGTCGTATCTTACGGTACCGCGTCGTATCTTACGGTACCGCATCATATCGTACAGTATCTTTTCGTACTGTATCATATCGTATTGTACCGTCTTATTCCATATCTTATCTTATCATATCGTACCGCAATCGTACCACATTGCACCGCGTCACATCGTATCCTACAGTACCTATCGTATGAGTTACGTAATGGTAAACTTCATGGCTGTTGTTGTTTTCTTCACTTTTGGACAGCTAGCTGTACCCCTCTGTTTCCAGTCTTTGTGCTAAGCTATGCTAATAACTTCCTTCCTCCAGCTTCCCGCTTACCGTACATGAACTTGTCATCAATCTTCTCATTCTTCTTCATTTAACTTTTAGAAAGAAAGCAAATGTGCATATGTTTTCGATTGCCAAACTTTCCATTAAGAAAGAAAGTCTTCTTCTGTGCATCACGCAGATTATTTCTTCACCTTCAAGGGCTCTTTGACGTCTCTGGAAATACTTTGAGAACAATGTTAGGAGTTAGTTAACCCGATCCAGACCTGGTGCTCAAGAAATTCTTTTAAAAACAGCTCCGGCTCAAATGTTATTGCGACACAGGAGTGGCACAAAACCATCCAAAAAAACAGCCCAGGAACAAAAGTACACAAAAGAAGTGGTGTGGTGTTTTACTATATCCTGAGTGTGTGACGGATCAGTGAGGGGGGAAAGGCCTCTTATATCTCTGCAATCTGAGCCATGACATCCTGTTTTTCTTTTTTATCTCCTGCAGCAGCAGGACCTCTTCCACAGAAAAAAACAAATCAATAAATGTTCCCTTAAAGGCTTAAAAACGAGGAAAAGATCTGTGATTCAATTTTGCATTTCTTCATTTCTAAATGAAAGTGATGCTGAGCAGCTGCTGGTGGGACAGCCCATGAAGGGATGAGACATGGCAGCTTGACATGGTCAGATAGCGGTATTTGTACACTGATATCGGACCACATTAGCTCAGCTTTATCACATTTAAATACTGACTCTCTCTCCACATTTAGCGCTGTTTTAACGGGAGCATATTGCCAGCTGACCCACGTGGCATCTCGTATTTATTTCGGTTTGTTTGTGTCTGAAAGCCCCCAAAATACAGATTTTTACTCCAAACACCATTACACCCCTGTTAGGTCTGATTTGAGCTTCCCTGGTGGCTTTAAAATAGAACTATCGCTTCACAAAAAGGCGAAATATTCTTATATTTGTGTCAATCACTGTTATTTTCATAACATATAAATACACGCTACTGCACATCACTTACTCCGCACTTTCGGAGCAACGAGGAAGCGATTTGAGCAGAAATTCAGATCAGTCTATTGCGTGGATATTTTTTGTTCTGGATAAAATCAATACAATTACCTTTCTTTAGCGTTGGTAGTGGTCTTGGGGTCGTCTGTCACGCTGCACAGGCGCGGTCGCTCCTTGTTGACAGCCGAGCAGCAGCGGCTGCAGTCCGGGGAGGTCTTTCTCTGCTGCTCGTCACGGAGCTCCAGCAGCCTGCGCCCGCCCGCCTGCGGGGGGAGGAGACTGATATGGCCGCCTGCGAGGGTCGGGGTGCGGGCTGTGCAGGCCCCAGTCCAACCAGAGAAGCCCAGCTGCCCTGCGACACCACGCACAGGCTGCCGAGAGGTGCTGAAAAGGGCCGGGACATGTAGGCTGTGGAGAGCCGTAATGGACGACACAAACAGACAGTGTGCTACAATGTGGGCCTGTATGAAAGGAGATGGTCACATAAAAATATAGGCTAATACAGGCTTTCCCAACCTAGGGGTCCCGACCCCATGTGGGGTCGTATAGAATTCAAATGAGGTCGTCTGAAATGTTTATTTATTGATCATTATATTTTAGGCGCTGCCACAGCAAGTATTTATTTTTTTTAACAATATCTACACTTGTGAATTTTTATGCAAAATGACAAAACTTGCATTTTGAGCAACAAACAATTGTTGCTCCACAGGGAGAAGGTTCCTGGTTCAAATCCCTGTCGGACAGGGGCCTCTCTGTGTGGAGTTTGCATGTTCTCCCCGTGCATGCGTGGGTTCTCTCCGGGTACTTCAGCTTCCTCCCACAGTCCAAAGACACGCTCGATAAGTTAATTGGTGACTCTAAAATTGCCCGTAGGTGTGAATGTGAGTGTGGCTGGATGTATGTCCCTATATGTCAGCCCTGTGATTGAATGGCGAACAGTCCAGGGTGAACCTAGCCTCTCGCACAATGGAAGCTGGGATCAGCTCCACCCCACTGGCTGCTGCTGTGGTTAAAGTTTGTGAGCCCTCAGGGGCCCCTTACTGGTCTGGGGCCCCAGGCAATTTCCTGCCTTGCCTGTTGCCAAGCAGCGCCTCTGATTATGATGTATATCAGAGGTCAACCAGACAAAATAATCTGCAGTCTATGAAACCCTAATTGCCAAACACACACCCTAAAGCGTTCCTCCTGCACTAGCAGGCGTGAGACGATCTCACTTACAACCAATCAGGATACATAAGCGTATAAATATTGTCACAGTCAGCTAAAAGCCAGCGATGAATGAGTGGAGGACATGAGGAGTTACTCTCAAAAAATAGCTTTACATTTATTCACAACCACATTAATTTAGTGTTCAATGAAGAGGCAGGGCCTCCTCTTATGGATTGGAGAACACCGGGTCCAGGTGTTTTTAATCCACGATGACCCAGCCTCACCCACTGGCACCTGAAACACACAAGGGCCAGCAGGGTCGTCACAGTATTTATCCACATACAAACTTCCACAGCCTTATGTTGTACAGTCTGCTGTTGATACTAAATGCACTTTTTTCCTGAATCCAGGACTTCTAACAGACGTTCGCCTTCATTTGAAGGAGATGTTGTTTCTGCTGACCTCCAGTGGTGCAACATCTCACCTTGTTGCAGTGACGTGCAGGTGAACACAAGGTCAAGCTGAAATCACTACTCATGCTACGGTGCCACGATTTGCAAACTGCATATTTTGCATTTATTACACATTAATTACATGTTTTTATTCGCAATTTTTTGGAGAAAAATTAGTTTTTTACAACTGATTTCTTAAGATTTTGTTTCTTTTTAATTTGCTGCTTTATAAATGGAGATGATCTATGGAAAAAAGCACATGTGAAATGAGTTTCTTTTGTATAAAACTCTTAATCTCAAATAAAAGCTTCAGGAGAACATACAGCATGCTGTTATCAAGTGGCTTTTTATCACATGTTCAAAAACACACATTGCATGTGAATGTATTCATTGTGAAAGTGTCTCACGTGATACTTTCTTATGTGCTTCTTATGTAAATAAAAATCACCCCATGTATTTATTGTAAAGCTTAAATTAGCAAATATTCTTGTTGCCATTTGATGAAGAAACTGTGCCTCATATTTGATATTATATTTGGTATTGTTTGCACAGGTTGAGCTTTCAGGCTTCTTCTTCTGATTTAATCATTTCATGTTTTGAGCTGCAGATCTACAGTTTCATTCGACTCTTTGCGTCCTTTAACATTGTATCTACTACGATGCAGTACTGGGAAATTAATCAGGTTTCAATTTCGATTACGATTTTGGCCTACGTGTTTGGCTTGTTTTGTCCAAAGGTTTGTGTGGAAAATGTTTCAAAGGAAAAGGAGCCAAAGGTCGGATTCAAACCCAGGCCGCCAGCTTGGAGGACCACAGCCTCCGTACATGGGGCGCACTCACTAACCACTATGCTACCGGCGCCCCATTGTGATTATATTTGCCATCATGGATTTTTGGGCTTTATGTGTCTTTATTAAAGGCAGGGTTGGTAATTTTTGAAAACTAGCATGATTTTAAAAGTAGCACTCCCTCAGTGCTCCGTCTACACCCACCCCCTCCCCTCTGTGCTCCCTCAAAAGCCACGCCCCTCACTTACATGCACGAGCGCTGTTGCTCCAGAAGCGGACCTCAGCTCATCGCTTGCATTGTGTAGAAACTACGTCGCCTCATGTCTCATTCAGCGGTAGGTAAACTCACAGTATAAACTCCGTCATCGGTGACGTGCTTTGAGTGTGGGCGAGTGCACGGAAGAGGTAGAGAACGAGCAGGGAGACAGGGAGGCTGTGATTGGTTCATCAGATTGGTACCTCGTGGCAGACATTGGTCAAAGTTTTTTACAGGCTTACAACTGCTACAGATGACGGATTTTCTTCGTTCCTTTTTCAGAGCACATGAGTTATTAATTTCTGTCAGGACCTAAAGACAATTTCAATGGAGGAAAATACCAACCCTGCCTTTAAAAGACAGGACAGTGGATGGAGTCAGAAATCAGGGAGAGAGAGAGAGTGGGGAACGATGGTTGGATTCAAACCCGGGCTGCCTGCCTCGAGGACCGAAGCCTCCGTACATGGGGGCGCACACTAACCACTAGGCTCCTCCTACGCACCTGTACATATAGCTTTTCCTTCAATTTGTTTTTGATTGATAAAGTTTAAGTTTGTAACAGAACCAACAAAGAGTCTGAGAGCCGCACTTTAAAACACAGACACATTTTATGATTAAAAACCAGACGGGGGTTTCGTTAAAGTCGTTACATGTAAAGAAACAACATTCGGTAGACAAAATTCAAAAAATATAAAATAAATAAAAGTGAAACAAACAATCAGACAAAATGTTTAGTCAGCTTCTGAACATTTCTCCACGGTCTCCGTTGACAATATTCACATTTGACATCAATACTGTTGATAAATGAACACAAAGGAATATTTGACATTTTCAATACGTCTAAATGAGCATACACGAGTGCATGTCCACAAACGCATGCAGATGTTTACAGAGACACCGGCAAAATGATTCATATGTTTTAAAAAATCTTTCTTTTGGGAGTTTTCCTGCAGGTAAATGCTGTATAAAGTGTGGTTTAGAGGGGCGGGGAGGCAGGACGGAGGAGGGGGGGGGAGGGGGGGTCTGCAGTCTGATTGGTTGGTTAATTTGTTTATCTTCTGTTAAATGACAAAGAGACAAAAACAAGAAAGAAACAGAAGGTGTGAGTAGAGAATCTGTCGACCTGTTCCACACATTAAATCTACACCTACACACCTTACACAGAGCCATGCCTTCCCTCTGCTCCCCCCCCACCCCCAACCCCCCCTCACCCCCCACCATGCAGCACATACACTTTGCACTAACACAGAGGTCAGACAAAATCCAGTACACAACATCGTAATCTCTACAACAAAGCATGCTCTCGTGTTCACGTGCCCAAACAACACAAGATATATCCATTTTTTGCAGATTGGTTAAAATTGCACATCATTTGTAGACTTAAGTAGTGCATGTGAGAGAATACAAACCAATTTTTTTTGTTTGTTTTTAAAAAATGGGTGCTTGATTTAAATGTTAATATAATCACACTAGAAAGTTCAACATGGTCAGTGGTTCCCAACCTCGTGGGCAGGGGCGTGTCCAGACCTTTTGGAATGGGGTGGCCCAACTGGGGCTCTGACTCGTGCAGGAGTGGCCTGATGTTCGTGTGCACAAATTAATAAGGAGCATTTATCAACCCCTTCTGTCTGCACTGACGATATCGACTTTTAAGCAACACAAGATAATGGCAGTGTATACTGTACATCTTCTAAGCTTAATTTTTCAAAGATATACGTCCAAAGTCACAATTTAGTATTTTAAAAAATGCAAACAGACATCTGCACACTGAAAACTATGAGCTGCCTTTTGCAACACAGCCTGAAAGGTGGATGTCAATATAAGTCCCACCTCTAACAGAGCAAATAGCCACTCAGAGTTCAGGATTTGGGGGTGGCACCTGGGGTGGCCAATGAGATTTCAAGGGGCCCCACGCCACCCCTCTGGACATGCCCCTGCTTGTAGGTACCCCTTGTCCGAGATTTTATAAAGCCCCGTTTCCACCAAGCGGTCCGGTTTGGTTTAGTACAGTTTGGTACGGTAACAAGGTGAACAAGGGATCCTTTAGGGTCGGATCGGTACCCTTGGCACCCCAACAGAAGGGTACCAAAAAAGTAGGACGGTACAGATCCCTTATTTTGGTACCATTCCCAACTTTTGACGGTGGAACAACAATAAATGTATAACGTACTGAACCGGACCACTTGGTGGAAACGGGGCTTAAGTCTACCAGTCGTGACCAGTTCAATCAAAGAGTCTCATTTTTCTTAACATTTTGTTTGATTCCTCAGGACGTAAAACTTTATAGAAGTCTACAGCCAAGCTAGCGGCTCTGTACGGCTGTGTCAAGGCGGCCATCTTATTTTATTATATAATAAAGAGTACAGTCTAGACCTGCTCTCTTTGTAAAGAGTCTCCAGATAACATTTGTTCTGAACACAAATAAACATTGATGGATTGATTTTAGAACCATTTGTTTCATTTTGTTTAATAAACACAGAGTAAGAAGAACAGCTGATGCTGACTGGAGAAGCACTAGTTTTGCAAGTCACTGAAAAATAAAAAAATTAGCAAGCTAACATTTGCTAGTAAGCGCCTCATCAATGTACAGTTTAGGATTCTTTGAATCAGTCTTTTAAAAAGTATTCATGGTGCCACTAAAGGAAAGATCATCAGTCAGTCAGTCCGTGGGGTTCATCCTCAGGGGCCTTTAAACGTCTATACAAGTTTGGATCATTGATTAATTTACTGTTGGCATCGCCGTCCATACAGCCTGACTGCTAGCATAGACAGGCTAACACAAAGACACGTTGGAATGAAGACTAAACATTTAGAAAGTGAAGTCAAGTCCAGGAAATGTAAGGTCGTTTTCTTGCTGACTATCTTGTGACCTCCTGTGGGGGTCCTGACTCGCCCTCCGTTTGGGAACCACTGACCTGAACACTGAACCATCAAGGTTAGGTTAAAACTGGGATCACAAAGGTGACAGGTATAATAAGTGCTTCAAGGTTAATAACACATCTAAAAACAATTTAATCATCAGGGATTGCTTCAGCATGCAACTCAGGGAAGAAGCAAAAGAGGCCGAACGACGGCGAGTTTGAAGTCAGATTGATTTCTGTTTACAAGTGCACTGCCGGAGTTTTACTAAGATAAGAGCAGAGGAGAGACACCTGCTTCGACTGGTCTTCCTGCTTTCCTCCCATTAAGTAGCAAACACAGTAACAAACAACCGTCATCAGTGTTCACAGTAGATTCAGACACAGTTTTAAATGATGTGATTGTGGCTTGATTTAGCTTGAAAGCAATGGCACAAGAAGAGTTTTTAGCATAACGTGAATATAAAACAGAGGGTCGATGGATTTGTTGGCTCGCCTCTTACTGAAACACGAACAGAACAAACCAAGCTAAAGACCGCATTAAACATTACACCTCAGGTAAGTGCCTCCGGGGTTTTATTTAAGGTACGAGAGGCGCCTTGTGATAAGAGGGGAGAACAACTGTGCACAACACAGGTCAAAGGCACAACACTGGACACGAGGGGACGAGGGGAAACAACACCCAAGGTGCTTTGCAAAGGCCCAGAGGACGACAAGGGAGAAACAAAAAGTGCTCCTAGATGAGACGTTTGGGCGTCTTTAGCAGCACGCGGTCTGCTCACGACTCAGCAGAATATAACTGCACAACACACAGCCGAGAGGAAAAACTACAAAATAAAAAAACAACAAAGAAGTCACATCAAAGTTCAGAGCTCTGACGCCTGACTGAACACGGTCAGGGGAGCATGACGACAACTAAAGGTATAGGTTTTTTTTCTGGCATTCTTTTAGTTCATGCTGATATAAATTAACTTTATACAAACGATGGTGTATCAAAGTGATTCAAGCGATAGAATATCTGACGCCTCCTTTCACTTTCAGGGGCAGTGATAATAACGGGAGTTCAGTCGGCACAATGGGCGCAGTGAAATGTTTAAACTCTCCACCTGATACGTTCCGATACGACTTAAAGTTGGCATTAAGTTGCTCATGTGACACGGCTGCATTCACACCAGTAACAACAATCGTTTACCATTTTGTTTCTGCAGAGATAAGTCGATTAACCAAGAAGTCTAAAAGCAGGGGGTTTTGTAAAGATAGTTTTTTGGGCCATTGTTGCCTTTTTCTGAAGGACAGCTGAAGAGATGTTTGGAGCAGAGAGTGAGGGATGACATGCAGCAAAGGGCCGAGGTCGGATTTGAACCCACAGCCGCTGCAATGAAGACTACAGCCTCTGTAAATGGGGCGCGAAACTTGTCATTAAAGATTGACTGGATATTTCACTGCTCTAACTTTTGGTGAATGCACGTTTTAAGTAGAAGCCAATTCATGCTAGCATTTTGCACATCACTTAAAAATACCGTTGTGCATATTCAGGCAGCTGTTTGGTTCCTCCAACACGTAAAGCGTCCTTGAAAGGCGCGATATAAAATCAATCTATTATTATAATTATGACCTTTTTTAACCATTAACTCACTTTGCTGAGATCCAGGCGTGTAAATTGTTATCTCATGTTGCTCCAATGCTGTTAAAAGTCTTCAAATCAGCGCGTGTCACATAAGCCGCTTAATGCCACCTATAAATATATCTAGAGAAATAAACTTCAGCCAATCTACCGGCACGAAAAAACAACAACTTAACATCTGAAATAAAAGCTTCACTCCGAAGCTCGGAAAGATGGCGACACTTGTCACTTTGCAGGTTCTGATCATGTAAATATCTATGAACGTGTAATCTCAAGTGTTTGAGGGCTTTAAGTACGATAAGCTCGATTCAGCTTTACGCCACAGTTGCTACAAGTGCTGCAAGATGAGAGGAAACACAGTTATTAAGGTTTTAAAGCGAGGAGTGGCAACAGAGGCAGCTGCAAAGTCACGATTATAAAGCATGAGAGAGAGAGAGATATGAGTGACTCAGGTGTTATGAGGCAGCGTTTAAACTGGCCACAGTCTAATCTCCGCCATGCCAAACGGCGATGACGATTCACCTTCCTCATCCCTAATTACAATTTTAAGATATGCAAGAAGTGGGATATTCAAGAGAGACCATGTTGATGATATCTGGAGTTTGTTTGAGTAACACAACAGAAAACGTGCAGCTGCGATGTTTCCGTCACGCACAGAAAGCAGAGAGGCACCGCAAACACAAACTCACATCCATGACACCAGGCGGGAAACCTTCGATTAAACGGAAAAATACGATATTCTCTCTGTCCTTTAAATAGATCGACCCACCAGAATATGTAAATATATGACAACTATGATACAGAAATCAATAAGTACACCATTTTGCATTCGATTTTTTTCATATAATTTCATCATGTAGCCTATATCGAGTTATATAGATTCCTCACATGCCTTGACAAATTGTACACAGGTTAAGTCTTTTTGAGTCTTCTGCTTTCGTTAGCGCGAAAAAATCCAGAATTATTTTTTTTTGATCCAGAGATCGAGTTGAGCCCCTAAACCAGGAAACAGAAGAAGTGTCGAAACAAGTCCACGTGTGTGTGTGTATAAGATGTTTGTCTTTGAATACTCAGAAAGCGGAGGAGACGCTGCACCAGAAGGCTCAAACGCAGCAATCCCGTTCTGCTCCTGGCTCGGTTTGAAGCGACGCAGTTTACGTCAGACGTCAGCCAAGGATTCCGGGAGTGCACGGAGGGAGACGCCGGGCGTCGACGCTCCCTCGCACAGAAAGAAGAAGCTCCGCCAGAGGAGTTGTGTTCGTTCCTTTGTGTCCTGCTGTGAGAGTCCTGAGGAGATTTCTGCTGAGTTGACAGAGCCGAGCGTATCAGAGAGAGGACGTAACCCGTCGGTTAAAAGCGCAGATGATAACGATGAAGATGTTTTCGTAGTACATCCATCCACTGATAACAATAAGGGGCTACAATCAGCACCATATCCACACTGACCATCAAAAAGCTGCTGTGAAGAAAAACCTCTCACTTGTAATTCCTTTTTTTTTTTTTTTTTAATCCTCCCAAGTGTCCCACAGCCTGCGATGGAGGAGGACAAACGAGGAGACAAGCCTGGCTCCCGTCGCAGCTCTGAAGGAGGAGGACTGACGAGGAAGGAAGGAGGCGTCAGGGAGGCGTCGCCGCTGTGGAAAGGCACACCAGAGGAGGAGGCGAGGTCATGATGATGATGATGATGATGCCGGTTGATAAAAACTGGGGGAAATGTTCTTGTTGTTCTTTTGTTGTTGTTGATTAAGTGTGTTTGAGCTCAGGATCAGGGTCTCCTTACATCCGCGAGCCTCGCTCCTGAAGGATCTGTGAGGACAAGAGAGGAAATGCGTCACTTAAGGACACAGGAATCCCTTTGTAACATTTGATCCTTCCTGACTATGATGTAAGCACTAAGATCAACTTCTTCAGAACGCCCTGTCTCTGTTTCGTCCCATCACTCTCGTTGAAAGCGTTGATGCAAATGAGACAGGACTGCTACACTTTGTTTCGCCTCACACGGTTGGGGGAGTTTGTCACGCCAATACGCCATCATTGAAAGGTAGTAAAAGTGGTGAAATGGCACCAACATACATGTCGGAGCCTGCAGGACGCTACAGGGTTGTGTGTGTGTGATTGCATCTGTGTTTGTGTATATGTGAAGCTTGCACTCTCACATGCATCTCATGATTCCACAACGCCGTAACACACAGATCAAAATCTCACGCTTGGACATTCATTTAACAGCATTGCGAGGTTCAACTTCAAAATAAAAAGACGTCGTTACAGTGGAGCTTTTTGTTACGGTACCAATGTAAGGTAAGGGGATATCAACTTATTCTACAAGAGAAACCGAAATATGGAGGCCGCTGTGCTGATTGAAGGGAGGTCACCAAGGAGACGGAGGTTTCACGTCATTTATTTTTGTGCATGTTTGTTTTTCTGTTTTGAGCCTGGTGATAAGATTCTTGCCCTTTGTTTCTTTTTAATCTCATTTCCAGTGAAGTAACAAAAGATTTGTCAGGATATCAAACATATTTTCTTCAGTTTGAAAACTGTAAACGAAAGAAGGGAGACTGTTCGCCTGTCGTTTCTACAAAGACGGTCTCATCTGCAGTCTGATACAGAGCACATGTTGGATGGTTGGTTCACACGACGCTGCAGAGTGCGTGTTTAAAAGAATCTCTTCGGGCACACTTTGACACACAGTAAATAAATAACTTTTTTTAAATCTCTCTCTTACTAGCTGGATGTTTATTTGTTTATTTAATGCTTAATGTCACTTGTATGCACACTGATGCTCACATTACTCTGCTGCTAATCAAACCATGTCACCTTATCTCACACTTTGTCACCTTATCTCACACTTTGTCACCTTATCTGATAATTGTCACTTTATCTCATAACCGGTCACTTTAACTTTAACTTGCCTCTTACTGCACAACATGTCTGAATGTCCCGTACAAGATTTTGTCTTCTCTTACTTAAGTCTCTCCTGGTTGAAAATGGGTGTAAAGTTGACTTTATACTTACTGGTTAAAAGTTGTAAATACATTTTTACTCTAATTTTATTTGCACTCGTATGCACGCTCGGAAATGACAACATCGGAGACACCAGAGAGCCGCTACAACAATGGTGGAAGGTTCTTTTCGTGGGAAAAAAGAAAGATATCTTCAGCCGTGTCCTTTGACGTGACTCGTGTCCAGCTGATTTCTCACCTTGGCCTTCTCGGTGGGCTCGATGACGATGCCGTTGGTGGAGTTGTTGAGTTCCCTGGAAACCACACATAGAAACTCCGCCTGGTCCTCGTTTCCGTAGTTATAAGAAGAGCCGATGCTTATGAGCTGTGGACCGGGCAAAAAGGCAAAAGATATTAAATATTGGGGTTACAGCCACGAAAGAAATGTGGCTGGAATTTTTGGTTACTGTTTTAGTTTAAGCCTTTTAAAGGTCACATATCATCCTCCTTTTCAACCAGTTTAAATAAGTCTCAGAGCTTCCTTAAACATGTCTGTGAAGTTTCTTATTATTTCAACCATAGTTTGAGGCCCATCTCCAAATTAAGGCCTGAAACAGTCGATTTGAAACAACTGAAGCATAAGCTTAAAAAAAACAACATAGAAAAAACAAGCTTTATTTTCTGCACCTGCTCAAACTTCCAACCGTCCGACATGGTGGAGACCATCTGTGTAAGTTCCTCCTCTTGGCACTGTAGTACTCGATACACGTGCTTCACGGGGCCCTGAGGGACGAGACACAACAACACCAAAAATCTGCACAAACAGATAAAAAAGCTATTTTTGGTTCTGTTTGTCCTAGAGGTAGTTCTGGTTTACAGATTCATCCTCCAGTTCTATTCTCAGTCCTCTGACCCTGCTCCCGCCTCTGTTTCTGTACCTGAGAGGTCCGATTCTCGTTGTCCCGTATCCTCTCTTTCACCAGCCTCACCAAAGACGCGATGTTGTAGAACTCGGCTTCTTCAAGAACACCTGACATGGAAAAAGACAGTTAGACTTCGTATTTGGGTCTCTTCCCTGAAAAAGGGGGCTCACTGTTTCTGCAGACTAAACACCCGGGTGCTGGCAGGAGAAACTCTGGATAAAGTCAAATTGAAAAATCGGCTGTTTGCGTTCACACATGCAGCTCACCCTCAAAACATCAGGAGTTTTTCAGGAGTTCTGTTCAAGTGTGAAAGCCCTAAAAAATCTAACACCAGGCAACAAAACATTTTACCTTCCTCAGCCAGATTTTTATCCATGATCAGTTTCCCGTGTCGGAGGTAATTCAGGATGGGGCCAAAGTACGTGGGGTCCCTGTCGATCAGGTAGGCTCCTGTCTCATCCTGCAAGGAGAAAACAGAGGGTTGAGATTTTAAGGACGATCCAGAAAAAGAAATGTCCAGAAAATAAAGGAAAGAAGAAGTTAAAATTATCAAAAAATCTAAAACTTTGGTGGCTCATTTTTATTTTTAGCCTTCCTGCATTGAGGTCGATCAATAAGGAAGAAGAAATATCACGAGTCTCGATCTAGGTGCTGCCCTGACTTTATTTCCTTGTTTTGTTTTTTGTTGTTGCTGTTTTGCATTTTCACAGAGATGCCAAAGAAATGTCCGAGTTAGGTTGGTTGAAAATTACTGAGCAGAAAAAAAGATGCTCACATACAAATCGCATACAAACGTTTAGGTCTCGTACGACATTTCTCGAGAGTGTTTTAAACTTTTAGTGTTAGAAATAATGATAATGAGCGAGTGTTCAATGTGCTGAGTTTGTCTCTGCAGTGACTAGGGCTGGGCGATATATGTACATTTTATCACACCAAACTCGATAAACGATTTAATCGATTCTTTCTTCTTCTAAAAAAACGAACAACAAATGATAAAGAAATGACTAAAAACAAGTTTCGCTTTAATTTTATCAATTAAAGTTAACTCTAGCAAACTAAATTTCCTTTTTGGGGATTTATAAAGTTCTCTGAATTTCTCTTCTGGGGTTACAGTGCACGCTGTAAACTGTTTCAGGGTGCAGCAAACGTACGGATGAGGCAGAGCGTCTTCACGACATACTTGTGGATGAGTGGCACATACCTGGGGTCACCCAGCCACTCTGTAGGAAGTAAACAAGGAGGGGAGGATGTGAACTACGGGAGTCCAAGGGGAGCAGCGGAAGAAGTTATTTTTGAAAATCCTGATTTTCCAAAAACCTGATTTATTGATAAAACTGATTCATTGCCCAGCCCCAGTGGAGACAGATTCTGTCTAGAGCTCCTGTCTTTGAGAAAACCATGTGAGCGAACATCTCTTGTAAAATGTGCTCCTGTTTGTAATCGTGTTATATCTAGATCAAATGGGTATTGGTCAAAATAATGAGCTTTGATTCTTGAAAGCTCTCAAATATTACGCTTCATAAATCTAGTTTGGGTTTCTCTCTAGTGAAATTGTGCCTTGGACTTTTGACTGTTCATACAATTACGTTACTTAAAAAATATCTAAGCTTAAAGAAAAAGATACAACTATTTGATCAGACAGATGCGTAGGAAAGAAAATAATCCCCCCAAAATTGAAGGCAAATTCCCGCACGCTGTCTAAGAATTGAACAAACTTGTTGTTGCCACAGTTTTTGTGCAGTATAGACATTAAGACGCCGTTTGTCTGTGAATTGTATTCATTAAAATACTCAATATCAGGCGACTAGGACCACAATTTATGTCTCAATGTTAGAGAACAGGATTTATTTTTTTACAAAGACACTGAAGACCCAAACAAGTTTAAAAAAAAAATATATAATTTGCACACAAGAATACTAACGTGTGTGCATAACATCATGTCTTGTGTGCACAAGATTATTATTTGTGAAATATAATTTTTTTTAATTTTTGGGACTTCAGGGGCTCCGTAGATTTGTACTGGAATCGTATCGAAGTTTTTTATTCAAGTATCGTGACAACTCTAATTCAAACTATGAAACACAATCACGTTGAGCTCATATCTGTGACTTTGTGTACTCACTTTATCAGAGTCCAGGTCCGGGTCTTCCTGACACAGTCTGAACAGGAAAGATTTGGGGTCCCTGCACAGCGTCTGTTTGGTCGTGACGAAATATGTCCCACCGACGTTCAGGCGAACCCAGCGTGAGCCCGGCTTGTCTGCCGAATCGGACGGGGAGTTTGGGTTGCTCTTCCCCGGGAACCCGAACAACGACCGTCCGCCGCTGCCGCCACTTCCGCTCGACACCCCGCCGGGACTGAGCTGGCTGCCCCGCGGAGGAACCATGAGAGTGGGCGAAGCCAGGCGCATAGAGCCGCGGACGTCACGGTGCTCGGGCTGCTCTATGGTGCCAGTGCCGCTCTGTTCCACAACATGCAGTTCAGCCATGTTTTTCTTTTCGTCTGATATACACTCACACAACCGCACGATTAGCTGACGACCCTCTGCGGGGAAATAATTTCTCTCGGTCGATTTGTAAACACGGCGAGGATATTTTTCTCCGACTGGGCGGCTCTCATCGGGGCGTTGCTGCTC
The DNA here is from genome assembly GCA_020745685.1 of Tautogolabrus adspersus. NCBI lineage: Eukaryota > Metazoa > Chordata > Actinopteri > Labriformes > Labridae > Tautogolabrus > Tautogolabrus adspersus. The sequence continues at coordinate 22,283,933 of CM036554.1, forward strand.
ACAGTCGACCGCCTCCGCCTCAAACGACAAAGATTAGGACACAAATACGATAATTAAAGACTGACCGATGTTAGCAGCATCGCGTTTAATCGTTTCTTCAGGAGATAAATTGCTCATTCTTGTCTATTCAAAACGTTAATCGGAGAAAGGCAATACTTCCGGGTTGTAACGTGATTACTATTTACTTCCGCCAAGTCCTTCAAAATAAAAGCAGATACAGATGAGATAACTAAATCTCATTTCATAACTAAAAATGTTTTAAAACAAAATCATAATAAATCGAAATGATTCCGGATTGCAATTATACAAAGAATTTATATATTTTTTATTATTAACGTAGTCCAGCATTAAAATAGTGTGATCCGTTGTGTCTGTGACCCTCATTTTTTATCTATTTTAAAATTAAATAATTTTTACACAATTGTACAAAAAAACACACTGCAGGAAGAAGGAGAAAATTCAGAATGCTTTTATTAAGCCTTGAACTTATTAACGTTAACATTTCTCAAAATTAAAGAAACACATAATTGACATACAGAAATTAACAAAAACACATAATAAAACCATACAGAAAATATGAATTTAATAGGGACAGAAGAGGATTAGGGCCAGTAATGAGAAATAAATAATGAGAGGAGTAAGATTTAAAAAGTTCATTATGCACTTTGAGGAAAAGTCTTAATGTCGAGAATAAAGTCCAAATGTAAAAACTCAATGTAAACTCAAAATTTTGAAAAGAGTGTTAAGGTTGAGAATAAAGTTGAAATTTCACAAAATTGTATTTCGATTTTGTTTTTTTAGTTTATTCTTGACATAAGGACTTTTTTTTAATCGACATTTCCACTTTATTTCCGACTTTACGTCGTTATTGTCAACATTAGAACTTTATTCTTAACATTAGGATTTTTTTCTGGACATTTTGACTTTTTTTCTTGAGATTTCGACTTTTTTTCGAAGTGCATACTGCAAAAAAACATCTTCCTCCTTTCTTATGTATTGGCCAGGACGCTCTTGTAAAATAGATTCTTAATCTCAGTGAGGCTTTTCCTGGTTAAATATAGATTAAATAAATAAATAAATAAAAATCCTCATGCCTGGTCCAAATCCTCTCCCGTAGAGTTCCAACTCATTGGTAAGTTGGTCATAAAATGAAAACGAAAATATCAACTTGTTAAATTCAACTGGCCTGTACCGCCTGTACCTAAAAAAACAAGAAATCCTACTCTCCTGCGGGGGGCAGCATTACACTCCCCAGCGTTTAGCCTGCCGGAATTCCATTAGTAGAAGAAGAATCATTTGACTGCTGGTAGGCGCGTTTATCGCTTGTTTCTGCGTCGGTGTTTGATGTTGTATTGAACAAAACACAGCTGACAGGTACAGTGCAGATACTTGTGTAACATGCGAGAAGGATTACGATCAAGGAGTTGTGATATTTTAGCTCTATAATGATCATTTTAATGTGGAAGTATCTAGCATCGCAGTTAGCATCCTCATCCCTCACCCAGTTCATTCTTTTGGCTTTTTAGCTAGTTAGCAAGATAGCATCAAGTGACGTCACCTCTTATTACTACATGTACTCAGCTCTGTCATGGGCTGGCTAAGCTCTTGATTACACTTGTTTTTATTTGTAAAGGGACCATGTACAAAGTGTGTTGTTATTGCAGCTGCCTGAGCCATGAGTGAGTTCAGGATCCACCACGATGTGAACGAGCTGCTCAGCCTGCTGCATGTCCGAGGAGGAGATGGAGCAGAGGGCTACATAGATCTGCTGCAGAAACACAGGACCCCCTATGTAACCACGACAGTCTCTTCTCACAGTGCCAAGGTGGGTAATAATACACACAGTCAGAATGCCTTTACACAACTTCACAGGTAAGGAAAACAAACAATACAAAGGGTACAAAAAGTTATGTACTTTTACTCACATCTTTGTGCTTTTGGATTAATAAAGAAAGTGTTTTAATCACAATCCGGTCTGGAATCCAATCATGTGTAAAGGTTGATTGCAAGCAGGGGCCAAGTGAGTCAGTGAGGTCAATCCTGGATCAAGCATGTCAATGGTTCGGTACTAGACTGACCTCCATTAACACTAAATGTTTATGACACTGCCCTCAAATGATTAATACTATATTGGTGGGTTTAGTTGCTTTTTTTCAGTTATCATTTTTTCATTGTCTATGTGTAAATGCATTGCTAACAGGTTTTTTCTTGATATTTGCTGTTTATTCACCATTTTCAGGTCAAATTAGCAGAGTTCTCCAAAACCCCCGAGGACTTCTTGAGGAAGTACGAGGAGCTCAAGTCCAAAAATGTCAGAAACCTGGACCCTCTTGTCTATCTGCTCTCCAAACTCTGTGAGGATAAAGAGGTCAATACACACTCTCCAAGCAGCTCATTGTGTAGTTTAACTTTATTATCACTCTGCATGGAATCATAGGATTGTTGTACTATTTTCTGTAGACACTCCAGTGTCTGCAACAGAATGCCAAAGAGCGGGCTGAGTCCTTATCAAACACGACATCCACGACTACCACCAGTTACACTCTGCCTCAGACCAGCACCAAAATGTCCATGCAGGAACTGGATGAGCTGAGAAAGAAGCTCGGCAATGTGACGGCCAGCTCCAACGCTCCTCTGGTGGGTATCTCTTGAACAAAGTATTCACACAGGGGTGACCTTAACTGCTCAGTAGTACGTTTAAATTGAATGTCCTCTGCAGTCTGATGCTGTCTTACTCTGTCTGTTAATTTTCTCTGCAGCCTGCTGAAGTCACCCGCAAGATGCTGAGAGACAAACACAATAAAAAGAACCCGACTCAGCCCAACCCCGTGTTTCCTAACTGGGTGTATGAACGACCGGCTCTCCTTGGAGACTTCATCATCAGCCCGACTCCTCCAGGAGATCCAGCTGTGGCCATCGGTAAAGGAAGTTCACAATTCTTTTCTTCAAAATGCATACTGCTGCTCAGTAGGAATACAAGTTAAGGTTGCAGGAATTATGTCCTCCAGCTGTTTGTTGTTGGTAGAGTTTGTAAGAGTATTACCTGTGCTCAGGTACGTTGCCGCCGGCTGGTCAGGAACAAGCTCTGGTGGAGGATCTGCTGTTTGTCCTGGTGGGGGTTGATGGGCGAGACATCACAGCTCAGCCTGTGCTGGGGAGACAGAACCGCTCCTTCATTGTCGACTCAACGCTGGACATGTCCGTCAAAGAGCTGGTCAACAGGATACTACCTGTAGCTTCGTATTACTCCACTATAACACGGTCAGTGTAGTCAGCGCATCAGTTCACACATTTATAACTGTGTGTACAAATAACTACATGGTGGTTTTGTGTTTGTCCTCCAGCTTCATTGAGGAGAAGTCGTCTTTTGAGTACGGTCAGGTGAACCACGCGCTGACGGCGGCGATGAGGACTCTGATGAAGGAGTACCTTATTCTGGTCACACAGCTGGAGCACCTGCAGCGACAGGGCCTGCTGTCCCTGCAGAAGCTCTGGTTTTACATCCAGCCCACCATGAGGACCATGGAGATACTGGCCTCCATCGGTAAGAGTCTGAACATCAACACAAACTACTCATTCCAATCACAACAGCTGCAATAAAGTATGCAACAATAACATGTGTGCTACAACTCCCATGTAAGTGAGTGCAAAGAAAAAGTCACACTTCGGGAAAGGTAAACAAAGAGTTTTTGCCTACTCACTGTCTTAGTGCTGCTCAGTCACAGTTTTAGATTGTCTATCCTGATAAACGATTAGTCGTCATCGGCGTAAAGCGTCATCACACAGCTGTAAAGTCCACAAGTCTGCAAATCCTAGTAGGTAGTTGACTTTTTTAATCTAAATGTACCCAAAGAAACCCGTGATTTTCACCAGTGAGTAAATACTTAGAAACTATTAAATAAACACAAATACAAAAGAAGACTCTGAAGAAAATGCTTTACATAGTTCCTTTTTTAGTAAAACCTTTTCCACTTTTTCCACAGCGTCCTCGGTGGATAAAGGAGAGTGTATGGGTGGGTCGACACTGAGTCTTCTTCACGATCGAACCTTCAACTACACCGGGGACAGCCAGGCTCAGGAGCTGTGTCTCTACCTCACCAAAGCAGCCAGCGTCCCTTATTTTGAGTTCCTGGAGAAGTGGATCTACAGAGGCATCATCAAAGATCCGTACAGGTAGGACAATCAACACAACCTTAAGAATAACATACACTTGTAAACCACTGTAACTGGTTTGTTTAAAAAAAAAACATCTGTTTTCATCTTTCATGTTGCATCCTCTCAGTGAGTTCATGGTGGAGGAGCATGAGCTGCAGAAAGAGAAAATCCAGGAGGACTACAATGACAAGTACTGGGATCAGAGATACACAATCGTGCAACATCGGATTCCCTCCTTTCTGCAGAAAATGGCAGACAAAATATTAAACACAGGTAAACAAGAAAAAAAAAAACAACAACAATTGGAAGCTTTAATCAGAGCATTTCTTAAACAGAAAAATTCTTTCCATTCTGTTAATCGTAGGCAAATACCTAAATGTGGTGCGGGAGTGCGGCCGCGATGTGACTTGTCCTGATGCTAAGGAGGTCCTGTACACGCTGAAGGAGCGGGCGTATGTGGAGCAGATAGAGAAAGCTTACAACTACGCCAGCAAGGTGCTGTTAGCCTTCCTCATGGAGGAGAAGGAGCTGGTTTCACGCCTCAGGTAAATAGATTTTCATGTCGTTTCCAATGATGGTGGCAGGTTTGCTTCAACAATAACATTTCTTGTAACTGTGTTGTTTTTCTTAGATCCATCAAGCACTACTTTTTCATGGACAAAGGCGATTTCTTTGTGCACTTCATGGACCTGACAGAGGAGGAGCTGAAGAAACCAGTGGACGACATCGTTCCTCCCAGACTCGAGGCGCTCCTGGAGCTGGCTCTCAGGATGAGCACGGCCAACACAGACCCCTTCAAAGACGACCTCAAGGTGAGTGGAAATAAGATAGTAGATGTAAGAAGGCTCGTAGTTTTCCTGCACTCACAGATTGATCTCACGAGTTGTCTCCTCTCCTCTTCTCTCCACAGATCGACTTGATGCCTCATGACGTCATCACGCAGCTGCTGCGAGTTCTCGCCATCGAGACCAAACAGGAGAAAGCCATCATCAACGCAGAACCGACAGACACAACTCTCAGCGGGCTGGAGGCGTTCTCCTTCGACTACATCGTCAAATGGCCGCTCTCACTCATCATCAACAGGTTCTGCTGTGCTGATTTTGTTTTTTAAATACTTTCAGTCATGACTTTTTTACATATCTCTCTTGATATTCATCGTGTTCTGCCTTCAGAGAACATAACCCTAACCCAACAACCGACTTTCAGAGCACAGATGGTTATTTATGATTAAGTGAGATTTTAAAGAGGGCATTCATTGGGACTTTGTAGGTTGAGGAGATGCATTTAAAATAAATGTAGCCAGAGGCAACTCAATCCTAAAATAACCAAACAGAAATAAAAAGGGAGAAAATAAACTTCTGTAATAATTCCCTTAAAATCAATCAAAACTTCATCACAGACTCAGGGTCCAAATAAATCACTGAATGAATAAACACAATGTCCTCAGAGGACACAACTGTACCAGTGTTTCCATATCTTGGATTGATAGCGTGTAGCGCTGCACGAGATGATTGTCAAGGCCAGGATGATTTCATCTTGTGAGTTATCGGGGTTTCTCAAAATGGCTTGCAGCGTATCGTATCGACGCCTGCAGCCACAAATATTTCACTGGCACTTCACCAAGGTCATCTAAGCAACATTCTCATTGCATCATTGTTTGCTACTTGAAGTTTATGCAAACTTGCTTTATTGTAGTCAGACCACAAGTGGGCAGTATAGAGAGGAGTACAATGTGCTCTGAATAAAGACTCCTTCACATCATCTGTACAAACATCGACCTTATGGAGCAGAGTGTTCGCCTGAACCTACATCATTCAGCACTGCCCGTAGATGTCTTCATCATCCGTCATTTGATCTGTAATGAAATGTCCAAATCACTAACCGTCAAATTACTGTCAGTTAATTTGAAAATGGGAAATGTCAGACATTTGTCCTCTTTAGTTCTGCAAAGCATGACAACGCTTTTGTCTGCATTGTCCTTGATGTCATGATTTACACCATACACACAGCATACATTAAGAAATACATTAAAAACAAACATAAATGCTGTTTTCTGCTGGTGATAATCTCGTTAAAGTAAGGTCAATGTCTCCTCTCCCCCCAGGAAAGCTCTGACGAGGTACCAGATGTTGTTCCGACACATGTTTTACTGCAAACATGTCGAGCGGCTCCTCTGCAACGTGTGGATCAGCAACAAAGACTTCAAGCAGTACTCCGTACCTTCTCCAAAATGGTGGGTTAATGTTGAACCTGTAAATGTACCTTCTTTTTATTTTAAGTCAAGCAGCAGAATATCTTCACTCTCTGTTCATGCTCTACATGCACAGGTTTGCTGCTGCGTTCGCCCTGCGACAGCGCATGCTGAACTTTGTGCAGAACATCCAGTACTACATGATGTTTGAGGTGATGGAGCCCACCTGGCACATCATGGAGAACAACCTGAAAACAGTGAGTCTTGATTACTAGCTGTTACAGAGACCTGCTGTACAGAATGAGCCCACTGTTCCTGATGATGTTTTAGGGTCACTGCACTTGTTAGTGAGTTACTTTAATGCAAGACAGTCTCATGATTCTATAGAAACTGATCTTTACGTTTATTTCCCCGACCGTCTCCCTCTTCTTTTTCTCCAGGCGTCAAACATCGATGACGTGCTCTGCCACCACACCAGCTTCCTGGACAACTGCCTGAAGGACTGCATGCTGACCAACCCTGAGCTTCTCAGGATCTTCTCCAAACTCATGGCCGTGTGCGTCAAGTTCACAAACTGCATGCAGGTTTGTTGACATGATCAAACCTAGTTGAGTTGACTTAATGTGAGAGAGTTGTAAACAGGGATAATTAATAAAAATGCACGATAAAACATAGTGGCAGAATAACGGTGTCCATGGTTGTTAAAAGACGTTCTTGATAAATGCATCGAGGCAAAAACAAAAACAGGGTGTACTGTTTAAGATCTGAAAAAGACCAGGCTGTTAAAATACTAAAGCAATATTGAAATATTAAAACCAAGTAGAGCAAACATCACAAACATGCAGGACATTTACAAAATTGTACATGGCTTTCAAACCCCAAACTGAATCTACCAGACGTTTACACGTATCGTTTTGTTTTCTTGTGACCTTTTCAGCGTTTCACTCAGAGCATGAGGTTAGAGCGTCTCTCTCTGGAGCAAGGGACCATGGACGCTCCTTCCGCACAGAGCGAACATGCTGAAGAGGCAGAGAAGAAGAGACGAACCACAAAGGTATTTCCAAAATCAACATAACTTCACCTCGTCAAAAAAACAAACTGATACTTGAAGTCTGTGCTCTGTACGAGATGTCCAGCTTCCTTCTTTGACATCCAGGAATGTAAACATGTAATGAAAGGTCATCAACATTGCATCAAAGCCAGAAAACAATTCTTTTACAACTGGCAGAGAGAAATGCTGCAGAGGTCAGGTTTGAACATGTTGTGTTTTTTTGTCTTCTTCAGTTACTAGCGGAGTACGTGGACACCCTGCACTCAGACGCAGGCTTTGAAGCCACAATCAGCAAGTTTGACAGTAACTTCAGCATGCTGCTGCTGGACCTGCTGGACAAACTGAGCATCTACAGCACCAACGACTGTGAGCACAGCATGATCAGCATCATCTACAGGTATGACCACCTTTTTGTGCGGTCGCCCCGAGTGCTCAAGTTGAACATCTTTCAACTTTTCAGAAATGTGCTGTTGACGTCAGCGGCGCTCTTTTCCAAATGTTTTATATTTATCATATTTTTGCCGCCTTCGCATCTTGTCTTGTACCCGCATCCTCTTTGCTCGGTGTCTGTTTGGGTAAAAAGGACCTCAAATAAAAAACATACAGTAAAAAGCAACGAAGCAGTGTCGGTCATCCGGCGGCTGCTGTCAACAGACTGTCGTCATAGAGACAGGATGGACGTGCATGCATGCGCTCCCCAATTTGAAGGCAGCGGTTTCCTGCCCGGGAAACAGCTAGTTGGACACGGGCCCTTTGAATGTTTTGTTGTCTATTAGTTATCTGTTTTGATTATATGTCAACAAGCTACTCTCATCATGTTTGTTTCCAACTGTGTGTTTAGTGAAAAAGCTCTGATTCACACACTGCACTCGACCTGCTCAGCTCCAAACTATTTAAAGTCAGTTAGCATAGAGCAGCAACAGATACTGATTGATCAAGGACAAACTGAAGCTGAAAGGCTGAAAGATATGAACCAGAAACATGTTACAAATTGATTTAGGTCTGATGGTATGTTAAAAGTGTGTTCTGCTGCCCCCCTGTGGCTAAAAATATCCATAAATAGAGCCTTAAAGGTTATGATACAGACAGATATACTTATAGAAAGATTGTAAATATGGCTTAGTGTGTTAGCACGTTGTGGTTGTGGAGAGAGCCACAGATCTATGTATTTATTCAAACAAATTAAAACTCAAATAGACCTGATTACCTTGGGTAGTTGCACTGTATTCAATGTATTTCTGTTTGCATTAACAATGTCATGTTTTTTTATACTTGACTCACACTGCTCTTGTGATTTCACAGGCTGGATTTCAATGGTTTCTACACCGAGCGACTCGAGAGGATGGCCATAGAGCGCAGTCAGAAAGCAGCGGCGTAGCATGTTATATCTCTCTGTGTCATTCAGGAGTAAAAACGTCCTTCCATCATGTGTCTCCATCACTCACACCGCCCAGATCAGTACCAGACAGACGCTGGCTGTGGAGTCACATAGCTAAAGCTTCAGTGTGTATATTATATAAAGTGTATGTATGAAATGTAGAGTTAAAGTCTAAAGTTTGCAAGCTCATTTCAATGCTTCAAATTGTACATTTAAAAAAAGTGGAACTAGGATGTTTAATCTGCTCTGAACGTGTAAGTCATGACACTCCGTATGGGAAACTGTAAAATGAAAATGTATGTTTGTATTCATTAAAGCGAGACTTTGCTGACTGAATCAAAGCGTCACACCTTTTTAACTGAACAGAAACAAGCAGACAGACTTTCATTTTCCCTAAAGGTTTTGATTGGTTATGCATATTTTTGTGTGTAAATCTATTTATTCTCTGCTCCTCAAAGGTAGTAGGAAGTTTAGAATTGCATAGGACACTTTTAAAATGAACAATATAACAGTAGGCTATTATATCAAAAACTACAGCGGTTAATTGGTTGTGTAAGATAGTAAATTAATGTTGTAAGTGTTACAATGACTGACAGTTGAACATTTTTTGTATGCTAAATTAGCGAGATTTACCAGAGTCAGACTGGAAACTGATGACACTATTCAAAACAGCATCAGGGGCGCTGCTTGTGAGAAGGCAGGGCAGCGCTTGGGGCCCCTTGAAGGCGACAAACTTAAACCAAAGCAGTGGCCCAAAATGTGCACATTTTGCAAAGACAGTAGGCCCCATCTGACCACTCACTGGTGTTGCCCCGCTAAGCTTTGCATGCACGATTGCTGTGAAAACCAGAGTTTGTCAATGAAAGTCAACAAAGAAAAATGAAGAGGAAGTTTCTAGAGGAGAGAAAAAAGAAACAGGAAAAGTGGAAGAGGAATATACATCGTTACGCTGGCAGACATGATGGTGATGAACGCTGGTCAGAGGAACTTTTGCCTAAGGCCCCAACAGACAGAATCACCACTGAGTAACCTGTCAGAAAATGGTAGAAATATTGATGTATATATATATTTATATTTAAGTTTATCATATTTGCTCATAGATTTGTGCGAGTTGTTAAATTGATCATTTTGGGGGTTTGTGAACAGATTTTTGTTGGTTACGGTAATTAAAGAAAAAATCATTCTAGGTTTTTAACCTAGAATGATTTTTTTTAATTAATGACTCATATACATATTTTAATATTTTAAACATGTCAGTAGCCTCATTATAAACGCTTACGATACGGATAGTAAGGATAAAACTGTTTAAAATTTGATTCCTTACAATTTAAAATATAATTTTCAAGAAATAGACGGAGCCGCGCACTGCACACAGTGGGGCGTGATGGCTCAAGTGGACAATTTCAGGAAATAGACGGGGCCACAAATGTATTCGACAACGCTCAAATATGTGTGATTATTTTTTTAGTACCTTTAACCCGCACTAAGGTAAAAATAAGTAACGTTTTGATCTGTTTTTAAACAGTTTCTGTGGGTTATGATCGGTGTGATGTGCAGCGACATCTTAATTTTAAAAGTTGTCATGGCAACGGAAGTCTGTTCGAGTATATTTTTGTTATCCTAGCTCGCTTGACCAGTTGTTTCCGGTAAATATGTGAGGCGGTGACAGCAGCGAACCGGAGGCGGAGCTTTAACGGAACAGCTGCCTCACGGTGACTCACGCTGAAGTAACGGGAGAAGGAGGGTAGAGCCCGGCCAGAGAGCATCAACATGGGAGCCAGCACGGTCTCGCTGTGGCTGACATGGGGTAAGTTTAGACTTTTTAATGCGGACATTGTTTCAGAAAATGTCCCGGTTGATGATAACATGAATCCGCCTATATGCTATAACGGGACACTTCGGTTAAATATGTGTTTATGTGTGTGTAGTTTGTCTCGTGCACAGCTCGTGGATGCTCCCTCACGTGGACAGGTATGAGGTTGTCAGACCTCAGAGAGTTCCTGGGAGACAGAAGAGGAGTCTGCAGGACTCACAGGTGAACACACCTTACCTGCCTCACCCATCCATCACACCTGACACTGACACAGTGGTCAGCTCACTGGGAAAATGAGCCATTTTGTCTTCCGTGTTTTAATCTACCAGCTTTATTAATGTATTTATTTTCGCAAACAAAGACGATTAAAAGCTTATGAAATAGTTTGTTAAATACCAAACAGCCTATAGGAGTGCAGCTGAAACAACTTGGCTATTAATCAGAAAATGGCAAATATTCCTGGTCAACTATTTAACTCTTCTTTTGATCATTTAATAATACAATATTTAGTGAATAAGTAAGTTCTTAATAAGTAGAAATGGAGAGGTTTTGATGCTTGGTAGGAAAAAACAAGGCATGTAATGGTGTCATGGTAGGCTGTGGCTCAGTTGGTAGACCCAGTCAGGGGTTCGATCCCCAGCTCCTGCAGCTACATGTCCGATGTGTCCTTGGGCAAAACACTTAACCCCAAGTTGCTCCCTCTGTTATGTGAATGTGTATGAATGTGATAGTTACTTCTGATGGTCTCTATACACAGCAGCCTCTACCATCAGTGTGTGAAAGTGTCGGTGTGACCTGCGGTGTGAAAGCGCTTTGAGTATTCAGAAGACTAGAAACGACGACCCTATTTCTTAATATTTTCAGGGTTTCTACAAAACCCTGAAAATGTATGTTTGTATTCATTAAAGCGAGACTTTGCTGACTGAATCAAAGCGTCACACCTTTTTAACTGAACATAAACCAGCCTTTGTTATTGATTTACTACTAAATAGTGGAGGAAGGAGTTGACTTCTCTTTGCTTTGGCTCCATGTAAGAGAGACATGTGATCGCACATTTGTATTTAAGTGAAATAATTGCAAAAAAGACGTAACTACGGTTATATTACATCGCTCTGAAAAGGTGATATTCTGCTCCATGATTTTTCTCTGGATACACGGCTTACTTAGCCTCTACTATAGAACATTTATGACTGTGATTTTTCTACTTCTACCTACGTTAGAATATTTTAACATCTTCTGTTTTCTAATTGGTGTAAATGTTACAACTACCAATCGTTTCTGTTCGACTGATGAGTCACTTTTTTTAACAGCTGTATCCTGATACGGTTCAGTATGAGCTGGCCATTGAAGGGAGGAACCACACAATTCACCTGGAAAAAAACAGGTATACATGTTTTATTTTAAATAAGGAGATGATTGCAACAAATAGGGATTTAATGCTTTAATTATAAGAGAAAGGAAACCTCCTGCTTCAGCCTTTTCTGTCTGTATTTTTAAGGAATCTGATTGGGAAAGAGTACACTGAAACACATTATTCAGAAGATGGAAAACGGGTGACGTCATCTCCAAACCAGGTGAGATTATACTTCCATTTACCTCTGAGTAGTGTTGTAGTCAAGACCACACTAACCGAGACCAAGACATACCCGAGACCAGAGTGCTCCAAGACCGAGACAAGACCAAGACATTTAGGGATCGAGACCGAGTCAAGACCAAGACCATAAATATCACTGAAAAAACTGAGTTTAGCAGGCGTGTCACTTACTAAGACCGTAACACCGGGAAGGTGGCGGGCGTAACCAGGGGGGGGAATCAAAAAGAATTGAAGTTATTTGTTCTTTTGGAAAGAGGTGTTGTCCTTCTAATCACAGTTATGAAGAGGAGAAATCAGCCGATCAGTGGTGGCCTTGAAACAAGACCGAGTAAAAATGCTTTCGATTCCGAGACGAGATCGAGACCTTCAAGAAGTGGTCTTGAGACCAAGACCAATTTCAAGTACTACAACACTACCTCTGAGGCGTTCAGTTACGGACAGTTTCCAGACAGATAATAGCTAAGAGTTGGGGAATTATCTTCATTACGATGTTTTCTGACTTCTTATGTGCAGAAGAAACCCACCATGATTAACTTCCCCGTACTCAAGTCACTGTCAGCTTCAGTGTGTTTCTTCCTATACCTCTAACTATCATTTTTCCCAATCTCTACTTTGATAATCAGGGTACTTAAACCATTAGCATGTTGCGTCAGCTGCTCTACTTCCTGCAGAGAAGTGAATATTTAATATGTCATCAGACACATGGACGTCACCTGATAACAGGAGCCATAATGAACGTCTTTAAACTGTGACATGTCACCTTATCAGTGTGTAGCTTCAGTGACTCAAACATGATACAGATCTAACATTCCTCTCGTGTTATTCATACTTTCATAGGAGATAAGAAACAACTGAGAAGAATGTGAAGTAATCTAGTGGATGTTTTGTGTTTATCCAGGAGCACTGCTTCTATCACGGCCACGTCAGAGGCATGAAGGACTCCTCAGTCAGTGTTGGGATCTGTTCAGGAATCAGGTGAGAACATCAGATTGATTCTGGTTGTAATTTTCCACTTTCACTCTGTACAGAAAACTTCCTCAGATACTTGAGAAACCTGTTACTTCCTGATATTCAGTAATCAAGCTGCTTGTAAATGTGTTGTTGTTACTACATGTCTGTTTCCTTTGTCGAATGTTAGAGAATATCTCCTGTGACATCTTTGTACCTTCTTACCTGAAACTCAATGTCTCCGTCTTTTTAATCGACATCATTTCCCCTTTACTTTGGTCGCACATTTCTTCAGCTTAGTAAAGAGCTTTGAATCGCCTCTGTGTCATACAGATAAGTCTGCCTTGCCTCGTAGAAAGCTTACACGTTATCTAAACGAAGGAATATTCACAGACGTCCTGAAATCAAACTTTTTTCCCGTGCACATAGAATCAACTTTATTCTATTTTATTTGTCTGCTGCATCACTTTTAAGAAAGTAACACTGCAGGTCTGTAAGGAAACACAGTGAATGTGAAATGAAGCAACTCGTAGGTGCATTCAGTGCTGACGTTAACTTAGATGAAAGGCATTGACAGATATCGGGGGAGCTGTTAAAGAAATTGTACTAAAGAATCATTTTGAATTTGTATGGAGAAGGCAAGTTAATTTATGTAGCACCTTTCAGACACCAGGGAATTCAAAATGCTTTTTTTGGTTTCACTTTTTTCTCTCTCTAATTCTTAAAGAGCTGACTGACCTCAGAACATCTCAAATAAAGCATCTGTCTTCTTGTTTTTCTGTATTTTCAGCGGTTTCTTGCGAGCGCAGCAGCAGGTTTACCTGATCGAGCCTCTGGGACGCTCTGACGATGGAGATCATGCAGTCTACAGACGGGAGCACCTGAAGATCAGCGGTGATGTCAGCTGTGGCTCCTCCTCCAACACTAACACCACTACACCTTATGACCAGGACCAGGACCCGCGCCCCGCTGCCCTCTTCAGGTCCAGATCATGGGTAGGTGACTTATTTAACATAATTGAGATGGGAAGACATAAGAGTTTTTTTTCTATAGTTCATTTTTTAGACGCTTTTATCCAAAGTCACTACATCAGAGTAAGAACAACACAAGCAAGGATCTAGAGAGGAGGAGACAATGTCAGGAAGTGCAAACAAACAGCTCAGACACACAGGTGCTGGTCCTTTTTTTAACTAATTAAAGTTAATATATCATCTGCAACAACAACATCGACAGCAGCTCTCTAGAGTTCTCATCAGCATGCGTAGGTGTTCATGAAAGAGCTGCGTCTTTAGCAAGCGTAAAACCAAGGTGTTGAACCATGAAGCCGGTGTGGAAGTGCAAAACCCTGCAGTTCCTCGAGTGTCCACTAGAGGCTGGCTGCAGAAGCACCAGAAGCCACATACACAACCATTCAAAAAAACGTTTTTTTACAGCAGAAATGAACATGTTTACAGCCTGGTACAAAAAACTAAACTGGTATGATAGCGCATGTCTCGATCGGCACACGCTGTACGGGGGGGAATTTCATTATAACTCATCTGTTTTGATTTTATGAAGGATAAAAGTTATTCACAATAAGACAGGTAGCTGACCTGATTGGCGGACATGCTTTGGTGGTTTGTAGAGAGGCTTCAAACACGCCTCAGCTCCAGCTCTCAGTCTGTCATTAGGTCGACTGAAAGTTAGGCTGAAACAGCATTTCCAGCATGGAGACCGCCATCGATGGGACTCCAGCGCCCCCTGCAGGAACAGATGTGTGACGTCACTTAGGCTTGGGCCATTCATATTTTCAGTCTATTGTCTTTAGCTTTTTCTTAAAGGTGCAAAGGGACTCTGCGGATCGAATGGAGTTTGGTAGTTAGTTCCATCATCGGGAGGCGACAGAGGAGAAGAGTCTAGTTCTCTTCTCCTCTGTCGCTGAGTTGAGTGGAAGATCAAATCGTACAAAGCATTTTAGAGTGTACACTTTAAAAACGTAAAACCAGACAAACAAACAAGCAAACAACTGTAAAAGCAGAATCAAACAGACACATGAGTCAATGTGGAGCAGGGAGCCAGGAGAGCTCTTTGTCTGAGATCAGTTCTTTACGTTTATCATAAACATCACTCCTGGGTCTCAAAGTCCTCTTCAAATGAAGCTGAACATTAACACTGTAACACCCTCATACAGTATAACATACAAACTCAAAGTGAAAATAACGTAGCTCAACCTACCCAAAGCCTTGTGGGTATAAGAATAAAGTAGAAACAACAATCTTTGTTAAACAAATGTTTGATTTTGTTGAATAAAAAACAGCTCCGAGCACATTTCAACGAGTTGTTCGTCATTGTCAGCCCTCCTGAACTTCTCACACGCATCATCTGAGGACATGGATGACTTCAAAGGATTGTAGGAAAGATAACTAACTCACAAGAACATCCTGTTCACAGCCAGCATGCAGCATACAGTCATCATTTATGCTGTTCCAATCGATGCAATCTGCATGCTTGACTTCAACAAACGGGAAAGAGCTGTCACGCCAACATGTGCCCGTTTTTACCCCGTGCCAAAAGGACACGTCCGTCCCTATAAAGCTTCCCCCCTAAAGTCTATTTCTACCTGCGTGTAATAAGGTGCCTAACTTCTTAATGTTGGACTTATCCCATTGGTTTGTGAAGCTTTTGTGGCATTTTATTTATCCCTGCTTTTTTTACTGTCGACCACTGTTACAAATCAATGACCACGGCTGTCTCATTGTTTTTGTGATGAAGCTCTTTAAAGCACTGGGTTTCATTTGTTGGTTTGGGCCTGAAAATACACAATTTAACACACTACATGAAATGCAAAGTGGAGGAATATTTGAACCGTGTTGCCCCCCCCTCAGTCCTTGATAAACAAATACTGTCTGGACATGATTATGAAATGTATTTCAAAGTTTACAGTAACACATTTAAAAAATGCTGTCCATGCAAAGTAGAGAGTGAAGCAATGAACAACAGGTCAAAGAAACAAAGTGACTTTTTTCATAGAGTAGTCATGAAAACAAAAAGCTGGGTTCTGGTTGTGTCAGTGGTTGTACCGTTACGCATTCGCACATCACATCGTCGCTCAGCTCTTGAATGAACGTTGTTTCTGTTTCCCTTTCTTTCCTTTCAGAAAACAAAAGCAGTCTCAGGTCCACAGAGGTTTGTCGAGCTGTTCGTGGTGGTGGACAACGCCGAGGTAAATATCTCAGAATTGATTTACAACAATGGCTTCTGTCGCTGGATTCCTCTGATCATTTTATCCCTCTCTTGTCCTCCAGTATAAACGATATGGAAGTGAGACTCGATCCCGAATCCTTGGGGTTGTAAATCACATTGATAAGGTATTTTTTTCTCTGTGTGAGCTCTTGTGTTGGATGCTTTTTGCTCTCAGCTTCCGATGCATTCACTCCTGATGCTCTCCTCCTCTGCCAACAGCTGTATCGGACTCTGAACATCCGCGTCATGCTGGTGGGTTTGGAGATTTGGACGAACAGAGACTACATTGATGTTGACGATAATTCAGAGACTACTCTGGACCACTTCCTCTTGTGGCGTCAGTCTGATCTGCTGCGGAGGGCGAAGCATGACAACGCTCAGTTTGTGACGTGAGGATTAGTTTTTGAATAACTTAGCACATGTTAAACTCAGTGATGATGCCAGTTGGACCGGATGTTTGACTTTTTCTCTCTCAACAGGGGCAAAGATTTTGAAGGAGACACAGTTGGACTTGCAAATAAGTTCGCCATGTGTACTGAAAACTCAGGTGGAGTCAATCAGGTATGCACAACCTGGATTGTTTTAGTATGTATGATATGTTCTGCTGAATTTAAAGCAATAATTCTGTGTTTCTCTTCCAGGATCATCACAGTAACCCGATAGGACTCGCCTCCACCATCGCTCATGAGATGGGGCATAACTTTGGCTTGTCTCATGACGCTGCAGGTTGTGTTTGTGGTCCGTCTTACAGCATGGGGAACTGTGTGATGGCAGATAAGCTCAGGTAAGGACACCTTTATATGTCTGAAAAATAAGAAAATGATGTGGATACTCCTAATCTTTGATTTGGGTTTGGCAGATAATTGAAGGTCAAATTAAGATTATTGAAAGCATCCTCCACATCCGGGCGAAAGCCCAAAAACCAGCCCCAGTGTACCACATGCACATCAATGTTTGATGTTAGTCCATGTGTTGTTTTAGCTCCCTCTTATCCATCTTCATCTTGTCGTTGAGTTTGTTGCAGTTCTGAAATCCCTTTTGTTCCTCTTCAGGACAGGGACTCAGGCGTTCCCGGAGTTTTTCAGCAGCTGCAGCGTGGAGCAGCTGGCTGAATTCATGGAGCGAGCTCAGCCCAGCTGTTTGACCAGACCCAGCTCTGTTAGGACCATCGCTGTGGGCCCTCGCTGTGGAAACGCCCTGCTGGACCCTGGAGAGGAGTGTGACTGTGGCACTGTGGAGGTAAAACCTTCAGCTGAGGGTTAATGACCCAGATTACTCTTATTTTTCCCTTGGACCTTGGAAAGTTTAAATGCATCCTTTAGCTGACTGGTGTGGTTTCCTGTGTGTGTGAGGTTGCAGCTAATAAAAGAGAAGGCAGTGGTGATTCAGGGCATTCAGAACTGGAGTTTGGCCTCCAAATTAAAATAGTTTTCCTCTGTGCTCATGTTTAATCACAGCGCACTGTTCTTGGCAGAGAGGTTGCTTGTTTGAGGAGTTTTGGCTTTGCGATTATAACTGCAATTCATGTTTGGGGTGTATCTGGATACACAAGCATGACAGAACTGATAAAAAATGTTTTTATAGGAATGCAAGAACCCTTGTTGTGATGCATCGACGTGTCGTCTTACTGAAGGATCTCAATGTGCCCATGGACAATGCTGCGACAACTGCCAGGTAATCCTGCCACCCTGATATATTGAATGTGCATTTGTAAATGGCTCTCTTATGATAATCAGCTGAAAACAGAGAGTAAAATCATGTTTTATAAACCGGAGGTTGAACAAGACGACAGATCTGTTGGCATGTTAGCATCTCTGTGAGGCTGCATGGACGTGCTCTCAGCTGAATACTCATGTCAGCATGCTATCATGATCACATCGATCATGTTAAACTGCTGGTGATTAGCCAGTCACATGTTGACCACATTCTCCATCTTAGTTCAGAGTGTTAGCTTATAATTGCTGATTAGCACTAAAGAGGAAGTAAAGATGACGTCATTTGTTTTAGTCATCAGCATTAATATTTGGAAAAGTCTCAGAGATTCAAATTGATCCCCTGATTGACATGAACGACTGAACAGAATCTGATAGCAATTGATCTGGCTCGAAGTCCCGAGATACACACATGCACAAACAGGACCTGTGGACATGCGATAGTGAAGAGATGTCAGAGTGAGGCTGCTACACACTGCTACACAGGGAGACACCAGAGCTGTTGAGGGTTTGGTGCCTTGCACAAGGGCACCTCGGCAGTACTCGGGAAGTGGCCTAGCACCTCTAAAGCTACCAGACCAACTTGAATATTTTGGTCCGCACCAGGACTGGAACCGGCACTCCTCTGGTTCCCAACCCAAGTCCCTAGAGACTACTGCTGCCCCAAGTCGACCGTAGTGGGAGTACCAAAGTCAGCGGGATTTATCCTCTGGAAGCACAAATGTCTTCAACAAATTTCATGACCATGTGTGTCAAGACACTTTAATAAAAACCTCTCGACTGCTCAGGAGGAAAAGTGTGAAATCACCAGGGTCAAGTGAAGGATTCATCCTCTGGGAACATGAATGTCTTCATGAACTTCTGTACCAGTCCATACAGTCCAAGTGTTGAAATATTTCACATTGGATAAAGGAAAAAAAATCATGGCGGCCCAAGAGAAAAAGTCATCAAAGACAAATGAATCCATCTATCCAGCAGTTGTTTCAACAGGATCTCCGGGGACAGCACAGTAACAATAAACTCATAAATAAAATCCAGATCAGCTCCAGCGTCAGTGACCCGAGTGCAGGCAACAGACAGGCTTCATCATGCAGACACACCCTGCTGCTGTGGGCATTAAAAATCGCTCCAGGAGAAGGTTACTCTCCAATCCACAGGGAAACAGCAGCAGTTCAATAATAACAGGAAACAGGGCGATATGCTGCTGACTCCATGTAACTCACCACATCCTTCCTCTAATGACAATTTCAAAGAATGGAAAAGGTGGTGCAAGTCATGAAACACCACTCAAATACACAAGATAATTATATAAACTGTAACTTCTGCTTTTGCTTACTCACTTTAATTCACATGAAATCCTTTAATCCACAGTTTGCAGTGTCTGGAAGTGTGTGCAGAAAGTCGTCCGGAGACTGTGACCTGCCTGAGTACTGCACCGGAGTGTCGGAGGATTGTCCTGAAGACAGCTTTGAGATGAACGGCAAACCGTGCTACGCGCAGGCACAGGGCTACTGCTACAATGGCCAGTGTCCCACATACGAGCAGCACTGCTGGAGGCTGTTTGGACAAGGTACACTTCACATGCTTTACACTGAAAACATAATAACAAGAGTTTTAGTGTTTCCTTTTTTTTCCTTGAATACATACGATGAGGCTCAAAGAGCTGTAGATACACATCTTTCTAGTTATTTCTGTAAATGTCAGTGTCGCATGGAGGCTCATTCGCACTGTTACAGTTATAGTGGATTTGTATCTAGAGAACCACAGATCATTTAATGAATAGCACTCTCAGAAAGTTTTCGGTTGTGCTTTTACAAGGAAGTGTATTTAAAGTGTATGCATGTCCAAGTTTGAGATCTTTCTGAGATCCTCAAAGATCATAATCTAAATCTTTGACGGGAAAACATCTCCTGAAAACAAGCCGAGAGCAGAGACACAGCTCTCACTTGAGTCATTTAAGGATGGGATCGCGTGAAGCTACGGCCTCGGTATCCTCAGTATTGCAGGGAAAACGTTATGAGCTTTTCTGAGTCAGTAAAACACATATTGACTGGACATGCAGACTCCAGGTCACCTAATTACACCCTTTTAGGGAGGCTGTGCATGTTTTGGAGTGTTGTCAAAACAGACAAACGAAGTCCAAAATCTTCAGCAAGTCCGGGCAGATCTCATCTACACCTGAGGAGCTTCTGAACTACTTCAGAGACCTCAGCCAGGGATATGGGTGAGGCTTCTCCTGAATCTTAAAACTCCTCCACAGAGGAGACATGGGTCAGATTCAGGAGCTGTGAAGAGGTATTTCTGAAGTGCTGTCCCTATTTGAGTCCTCTAACAGTTTTTTTAGGGCATAACTCTCCCCGCCTCCAATAACTCCTACAGCCCGGTATGCTTTGGTGAACACCAGGCTGCAACCCTTCATAGCTCCCTGTATCTGTCTGCTGCTTCAAGTGGTCCTTGGACGACCTGCCCTAAAGACCCCCTCCTTTAGCCTGAAATCCTCCTCCACAGCCTGCATCCTAAGTTTAAGGTCATGCCCGACACTCCGGTCGTTCAATGTGAGCACATTATTCATGAGCTTTGGTCGTGCATCGTAAATGATTCAGTGTGAGCTGACATTCCACAACGGCCTTTCAACAATCGTACAGTGTGAGCACATTATTCATGAGCTTTAAACAATCGGACAGTGTGTAGGACGTCCATGATTACCAGTGTTTCCCCTGCCATTATTTTAGGGGGGGTTTCATATTAGCTGATATTATGACTACAGACTCATGCTGTATTGTCAAAAAGTAATATTAACTAAACTTTGATCAACAAAATAAAAATGCTGACCTAATCCTTGTGACTTTTGATTTACACTGACAGCTCTATTTTTAACGCTGCTGACTTTTAAATCTCTTTTAACGGGCTTCTGTTGGTTTAAGAGTGTATCTATTAGGGCTTTCACACTTGCAGAAAACTCCTGAAAAACTCCGGATATTTCCAGGAGGAGCTGCATGTGTGAACGCAAACAGCCACATTTTTCACTCGGACTTCACCCAGATTTTTTGTATGCAGCAATTCCGAGTGAGCTGATGTGAGAACTCAGCAGGATATTCTCAGGAGAATTCACCTCGAGCCAATAGGAGAGGGGGGTGAAGTTTATATCCTGTGACTGCTGCACGGTGCATAGAGTGTCTGCACGCGACCGCTACGATCTCTGTGCACGTAATTAAACTGCTGCATTACGTTTTCTGTTCTCCAGTATGCTGTTCTCTGCTCTTTTGTTAATTCCGTCAAAATACACGTAGCATTGATATAAAGGCAAATTATTCTCATTATATCATTGTGTAGCGGACTCTGTTCGCTGTCTGCTACTTCTGCGTCTTTTTTTTCCGTCACGTCTTACCCCGGGAGACCCCCCGCCCCCCTCTCCTGTCTGACAGGGATAGTCTCCCGCTGTGAGGAGCATATATGAACAGCCAGGTCTGGAGAATATCGGGAGCAGTCCTCCTGAAATGATCTAGATATTTTCAGGAGTGCAGATGTGAAAACGGCTTAAGAGTGTCTCTTTTTCTTCAGGGGCCAGAGTTGGACCAGATATGTGTTTTGACCTGAACAAACGAGGCGAAGAAGGTGCTAACTGTGGGAGGAGCAAATCAGGCTACATCTCCTGTGCTAGACAGTACGTGTCATCAAAATATACACTGTTTAGCTCGTTTGTTTTTTTATTCAGAATAAATCACAAAATGACCCTGAATGAGATGTGGCACCGAGACAAATGAACTTAAGAAAAGTCTCGACAAGTACTTGATCCTGTTGTTAATCTTTCTTTCTTGTAGGAATCTTAAGTGTGGATCAATGTTTTGTATCGGAGGGGGAGAGTCCATCACAGGTAAAAGAGCTTCATACACTGTGTACGGCCTCGAATGTAAAGTAGCTGTGGACGACGACAAAACCAGAAACATGGACACGGTGCCAAAAGGAACCAGATGTGGACCAAATAAGGTAAAACATTCAGCATGGAGACGCATTGCATGAAGTTTAGTTGTTCCTGTTGGATGTTTTGCTCATGATCAAATGTTTGTGCTCAGGTTTGCTCAGACAACAGATGTGTGGATGTGTCCGTTTACGGCAAGAAGGAGGACTGTGCAAAGAAATGCAACAACAACGGGGTGAGAGAGTTATTGAAGAAAACACATGTAGCTGTTTTCATTTAGATTCTTCTGCACAAATGTTCTGGATTCTTGTCTCAGTATGTGTTGTTGCATTTTATCTGTAGGTGTGTAATCACAAGGAGGAGTGCAGCTGTGACCCTGGCTGGGCCCCACCGCACTGCGACATCCAGTATGCAGATTTACCTCAAGGTACACGACACTTTTCTTTAGGATGAATTGAAACGTATGCAGAGTTATGAGCAGGTTTATGAAGGTCAGAAAAACCAGGTCACAGCTGGTTGAATCATTCTTCCAGTTAGAAACATGAATGATTCATCATGACTGATCTCAGGGTTCTTCCAGCGCTGACCTCATCCAGTGCTCATGTTATATCTTAAAAGTGACCTCGGCCAAACCATTTTTCCTTAGTGTGTTTTCACATTAGGCACGATTGTTTCGTACCGTGCCCGAGAACGATTGCTCCTCCCTCCCCTCTCCCCCGTTGGTCCGTGTTCACATTAGTAGAGTACACTTGTGTAAGTTCACAGTCCGATACAGCAGGTGGCGGTATGCACATAGTTGGTTTGCAAATCCGCCAAAAAGCAGAAAGAAGAAGAAGCAACCATGGCAACGAGTGTTGGGATGAGTCCGTCCTGCTAACTGTGGATGATTTTGTTATTTCTGAGATGCTTCCTACTTCCCCATTTACCGTGCAGCTCAGAGGATGAAACGGGCCCCGTGCTGCACGGATACGTCGGTTTTTAAAGTGACAGAAGCCAATTAGAATGACGTCATATAGGACTCTGGCACGGTACCTGAGTACAGTAAGAGTACAGTACGTTTGTGTTCACACTGATCAAATGAGTCGGACTTTGGGGTCAGGCGTATTCGTATCTGGGCCCAGGTCCCTTATGTGAAACCACCTTTTTTGAAGATTTAAGTTAACCCACCCTGTATATCAACTTTAAAAAAACAACAGAATATACAGTACTAGTTGATTCTCTTGTGAGATCATTTGCACAAGGAGCGAGAAGCTGCAGCACAAAATTCAAAAGCATGCCGAGTGGTTGAGCAACTGTTCAAAGTAAACAGCTGAACTAGAATGAAGGAGGAAGAAGAGACTTTAAACCACAGAGCAGCAAATATTGTGAAATTCTTTAGAACAGCGAGTTTTTCTCACCAGAAAAAAGAAACAAACTAGTGAAATCTGAGAGCCCGGCAGCTTTTTGTTTCTGCATTTTACTAAATAATGATGAGATTCAAATGAACACAACAACAATCATGTCTGACACAGCTTTTTCACATTAACAGAATAACAGTATTCTTCATTTTCACAGGCATGTAGTCTAACAGCATTTTCATTTTGCTGTCAGTCAATCAATCAATCTTGGATTTGTATATTCCAATTTATATCAAATGTTATCTTAAGACTATACTCTTTATTGTATTATTTAAAAGTCACAACATTATTCCACCATGACAAAAACACTCAGCAACATTTAGAAAAACGTTCTAATGTGCAGAAACGTCGAGCAGAACCAGACTCATCAGACATCTGCTGAGACTCTGTGTCAGGCTCCAGGAAAGAGACAAACCAACAGGGAGACAAGACAAAACAAAAACCTTTAAAAAAGAGAGAATCCATTGACTTTTTTTTAGGTTTATTTTTTGGCTTTTTAAGCTTTTATTGTAGAGATAGGACGGTGGATAGAGTCAGAAATCAGGGAAAGAGAGAGAGTGGGAGTGAGGAATGATGTGCGTACAAAAGGAGCAACAGTTCGGACCTGAACCCAGGCCGCCCTCTTGGAGGATATGCTGTAGCCTCTGTACATGGGGCGCACACACTAACCACTAGGCTACAGACGTCCCGAGAATACTTTTGACCAAAAATATAAAAAGTATGACGGGACTATTTGTTATAATGACGTATGACTTTATCTGGTTTGAATCCTTCTTATTTCAAACCATCGGGGTGTCTTGTGAAAACCAGGAGAAGTCTTTGTCGTAACCTGACGTGTCAGATGTTTTTATACTGAAGAAAAGATCTATTCATCGACTAAAGAGACAAGGACAACAACATTCAGCTTCAAGAGAAAGTGTGGAGATATTTGCAGTGATTTGGCTGCACAGTGAAGTGCCTCTTTTTTATGTATCAGGAGAACTAGAAGAATTATTTACATAAGATTCTCGTGCCAGGACAAAAGTCTGCGGCCATGCTAGCTGCTCAGTGAGGCGGAAATGTGCTGCATTGATGCTTTGAGCTTAATGCTAGGTGTTGCATGCTAACGTTGCTAATGTAAATGTATACTAATGTTTAATATTCACCATCTTAGTTTAGCATGTTAGCTTGCAAAGATTTGCCAATTAGCACTGAAAGCAGCACAGTGGGAATATCAGGAGTCTTTTTTTTTGCTTGTATTGATTGTACAGCCGACGAGAGACAGGAAATATGAGGAGGGGAAAGAGGGGCAGACATGCAGGAGGGCAGCAGTCTAACCAGCAGCTTGTGCTGAGACGACTGGTGCCCCATCATTAATTCATTTGGACCTGATGAAAAGTTACAGGCTCATGAAAAGTAATAACAGTTCATCCTCTGAGGACGTGTAATGTCTGCACCAAAGATCCTGGAAATCCATGACATGGTTTTTAAGGTATTTCAGTGAGAGCCACAGGACTGGACTGAATCAGCCACATTTTTATCCTTACAAAACCACAGCAAGCATGGCTAACAATGAGCTCATATATGAAAGACGTGCCTATAAATAAACATGAATGCAGTAAATCAAGAGTTTTATAGACATAAAGCAGCACAAGATAAAAAAAGGCACAAACAACAGAAGGGTTAGTGTTTATAATGCAGTTAAATTCCCCCCTCGTCTGTGTCTGCAGGCCAGAGTGTGATCATCGCTGGTGTGTGTGCAGTCCTCTCCGTCCTGCTGCTGATCACTGCTGTGATCGCAGGGCTGATGTGCTGCAAAAAGGACAAAAAGGACAACTACATCTCCAAAAGGTAGCGTGCTTTCTCATTGAAGCTCTGTCCTTGTGTACCTGCTGGTTTCATCCTTTCACACCTGAACACATCTTTTCACTACAGGAAAGTGCACTCAGCCCCGGGGAAGTTGAACCCGATGTTCCAGGAGCCGAGTGTGAAAGACAGACCTCAGATCAGTCTGCCCACCTTCATGGAGTCAACAGCAACACAAGTGTGCACTCCTCTGATGGTAACTGTGTCTCCCTGCAGACCAGCTCCACAGGTACAGAGAGTACATTCATGTTAGGTATTACTGTGTGTGCAGGTTACAGATCTACCACTTCAAATACAAAGTGCTGTTATAGTTATGGTGTGTTTCCTTTTCACAGCCACCAAAGAAATCATCTGCAGCGTCGTCTACCTCGCAGACTGAGCCGGTAAGCTTTAAAAAAAACAAGAAGATGCAATGTGATCTGATGATTTATGCAAGCTGAGGATCGCATTCAGAGTTGGCAACATAAGTCTGCTGCTAAAGTTGGAAAGGCAAATTAAATAAAACATGGAGGAACTTATCTGCATTCACGTAATCATTTGGTGTTCAACAGCTTAAAGGATCACGCCGGTTTAATTCCATAAAATTCCACAAAAAAGACCAAAAACCAACCAACACGTTCTGACCTCCAAACCCTTTTATACACATTGTTCCTGCTAAATGTTTACATTTAAAAAAGCATCACAAGTATTAAAGCGTACTGCTTAATAAAGGCTCAGAAGTAGCTGAAATAGAAGCTCACTGCAGATTATTTTCAAACAGAGAAAATAATGGATTTACTATTTTTAGCAGATTAATCCACGCAAGTTTTTTTTGTCTGCAGCAGTATGCAGCATGTGAACAACGGCAAGACCCGCAGTCTGTTAAAACCACCTGGATGTTGTACTGATTTAGGAAAAATGTACAATATGCATCAGACCAGTCTCCCTCGTGTTGTCTCCCCATCATAAAAGGGGAAATAATCACAACCACACCAAACCACACAAAGATTCCACCATTTACCTGTTTCAGTTTATCATGAAATCAAAATGAAAAACATGAACGTCCTCTTTTTCAGACCGGAACCAGCTCACCACAGCCTGGCCGTTATACTACGGTGGGTATTTTGCAAGCTTGGCCGAGCTGGTTTTTGGTCTGATGAAATGAGGAAGGAAACAACAGCCCAGCTGACGACAAACATGTCATAGTGTAGCATCCACTGAGAAAGCTGACTGTGATTCTTTTTGATTTCCATGATTTAGAGAATTGGCGGTTTGTTTGAAAGGCACCCGACAAACTCTGAGCAGGGAGCTTTCCTTTCAGTGAACCCTGAGGGGAGTGTAACGTTGTTCATATTTCACAGTGATACACAGCTGGGTTAAAAATGTCTCCTTTAACACAAGACTCTCTGGAAACAAATCTTAGTAAGTTTGTTTCAAATAAAAAAGTCTAACACGGTAACTTTGCATCTCTTTTTCTCCACAGACTAAACCTCAACCTCCGTGTAAACCTTTACCCCCTCTGAGTCAAACACAGGTGAGTCACGTTGACAGCTGCCCTCCCTCAGAGCTTTAGTTCCTGGGTTGGGTTGTTCGTTGTAAGTAGTGGAAATGTGTCTGGAGTTCTTTTGTAAGACTGAGATGTATGTTGATCTTTAATTTTCTACTTCTGCTTTAAAGTCAAGTTTACTGCTGCAGCACATTTCAGCAACAAGGCGACTCAAAGTGCTGCACACACGACTTCAAAACATCTCGACGAAGAGAGAAAGAAACATTACAACAGAACAATTGAACTATCACGCATTGACAACCACAGAGAAGATTCAATATGAACATGTGTAAAAAATAAGATCCAAAAGAAACAAAAAAATATGTGATTAAGCGAAAAATAATACAACATATATAAATAACCTCAAATTCATAACGGTGATGTCATCTGCTCTGCACGTCTTTCAATGTTTTGGAGCTCTGAAGGCCCCGACTACACAGAGTCTCATCTTCCCGACGGGCACAGAGTCATCTTCAGGTCTCGCCTTATTGAGAAAGATTTAGTCTCGGTTTACTCCGTCTGTGTCGAGCACAGCTCTAAGGTGCCCTGGAAACCCCGCCCAGGGGTGTTGTGGTGGTGAAATCCACCCTCAGGCGTTACAGTTCAACGCTACACATATTAGTTATGGAGGATTGTGTTGGCTCTGTGAATAATAGTGAACGATTCCTATAAGTAATCAGCTTTGCGTGCACGCTGAAGTGACCACAGAGTCTTTAAAGAACTTGTTCAGTCCCTCCCCCTGAAGCTGCATGTATGTGAACAGTCGACTCTGTTAGCAGAATCTTTACATCGTATGTGTCCCTGCATGCTCCTGAAGGTCAAACACTTTAGTCTTCATCTGCACCCTAAGGACAGGCTCGGTCTAATCATTCATTCATTTGAAATTCTTGTTAATCCACTTCCTGTTTCTCTAAAGTGCTGCAACACGAGTTTCCCCTCTAGGGATCATTAAAGTCTTATCTTAAAGCTGCAGCCCATTTCTCTGTCATGGGTCAGACCGCTGTTTGTTTTACTGCAACTAAGACCTCAACACTTTTTCTAAATCGCCACGGTGAAAAGAGCAGAAGAAGCCACTTCCCATGTTGTTAACGTGTGTAACATTCATCTCTTTTGTTTGGTTTTCAGTGTAATGCATCAAAACCAGGTCCTCCTCCTGTACCTCCGGTCAAGCCCAGCCCTCATGCTGCCAGACCCAAACCGTGCGCTCCTCCGCTGCCCCCCGCGAAGCCACAACCTCACAAACCAGCATGAAACTCTTTAAAAGAATCCAGTTTTAGCAAAGCAGAGGACACCCACACTGAAGATGTACATTCAGAGAGAGAGCGGGATCAAGGTCATGTGAGTCACAAAGTGACTGAGAGCCTTAAAGATGATGTGCGTGATCCCGGCTCCTCACACTGAGTACCTCTTTGATGACATGAGACCAAAGAATCACAGCTGCAGGGGAGACTCTGCATGAACTGGTGCTGCAGCTTCCTTTGTTGTTTGTTCTTAAACATTTGGTCTACTGTATGTTTCCTTTGTATTTTAACCTTAAGTTATTCTTCACTTTTATACCAATGAGCAAAAACATGCTCACATGATGTTTCCTGTTCTATTTATTTAATGTTACACAAGGGACTGTACAAACACTTAGAGAAGAAACGGACAAAGGAGGAGAGTCTATGCAGTGTTCTCCTGCTCTGCTCAGGTATGAGTAAACGTTTACTACGGCAAAAGATAGATGACGAACGACGAGAATCCTAAAACAAGTCGTAAACCAGAGTAACAAAGTCATGTGACGTTCAGGTGAATAAGGCCCCGTGTCCACCTAGCGATTTTCCGGAGAAGAAAAGCGCTGGCTGTGAGCTCGGGAGCTCCTGCATGAAGTGTTTGTGCACAGAGAACAAAAGCGCTGCACGTCCGTCCTGTCTCTATGACAACAGTCTGTTGACAACGGCTGCTGTATGACCGACACTGCGCCGTTATTTTTACTGTATGTTTTATAGTTTAGATCGTTTATTTCCCGATCAGACACGGAGCGAGGAGGATGTGGGTACAAGAAACGATCTGTAGGCGGCAGAAATACGGGGGAATATCATACATTTGGAAAAGAGCGCCGGTGACGTCAACCGCGCCTTTCTGAAAAGTTAAATGATTTTTAGCTAGAGCGCTCGGAGCGGCCGCACAAAAAAGGTGGAGCGCTCGGAAAAAAGACGCTGTGGTGCCGAGCTTTTTCTCCGGGGGCCGCTTTCTGCTGAAAACACTCTACTCGCTGAAAACAATTAGAAAAATTACGCTGGCGCTCAGAAAAAAACGCTAGGTGGACACGGAGCCTAAGAAAAGCCAACGCCCTCAGTCAGGACGCTGTTTAGAGACAAACAGTTACTGATCACACTTCAGGTGTTTCTGAAGAACAGAGATCGTACAGATCGAAAAGGGGCTCTAGTGAGTATTCTTCATAATGGTCTACAGATTCTCTTTTCATCAAAAACAAGAATATGTTGACGACGTTTTCTGCACGTAGAGATGTGTTTTTTATTCTGTTCTTTCTTTTAGCTCTGTTTTTAGTCTCCACCACCTCCTGAGTCACACTATCTGTCTCTTTATCCGCTCAATGCTGCACTGTTTTCCCCAGTTCATTTATTTTAGTGTAATGAACTGTGACTTTTGTACTACGGCATGTCTTCATGTTTATTTGTCAAATAATGACAATTAAACATTTTTCCACTTTTATTGAAAAATGAGCTGACGCTGCAGATTCAGGTAATCCTTTTCCACGAGTTCTCCACCAATAAGTTTTCTTACAATCCCTAAAGCTGGCCACACACTAGATGATTTTAGGCCCAAATTCCCCCCCCGACATCGATCGGGGACGTGGCCCAATTTGAAGCTTGTCGTATCAGATTTTTTTGTCCAAAAAATGATTACTTATTTATTATTATTTTACTGCTCCCCATCAAGTCGAGCCTCCCCAATCTGGAATTGTAAATATCGAACATGTTTGATATTTACGATTCCAGATGGGACGGCCTCCGACGGAATACTCGAAGCAGCCAATGAGAGCAAGCATACCTGGAAGTGTCACCGACTGGACGTTGCGTACTCTGGCATCTCACCCTCAGCTCGCGCTGCAAACTGTATAAAGCCGCACATGATCCGTCTTCTCAGCCAGAATTTCATACTGTGTTGTTTTTCTCATTTTCATATTTTTCGCTGTAAACTAAACTCGGCAGGAGAACCAGCAGGCGATGTCTGTCATCCTTTGTTTTTCTTCTGAAGTCACGTTTGATCACGCGAGTTTCTGTGAGATCTCGTCTGTAAAAATCGTTACTACAAACTGCGGGTGTGTGGTCTCTCTGTCTGGCTGAGTCGTGTGTGTGCGTTTGGAGGATTTGGATTTTAAAAACCGGTTGAAAGTGTCGTCATGTCTTTGGTCTCGTCGAGTGTGTGGCCAGCTTTAACTGTCTAAAGCCAGTCTGTGCCTTCTACGCGTTTATTTCTTTGCACTGTACTTGAAAACCAATGAATGGTACACTCTGTGTGGGAGGCTTTGCACACTTCAGATGATCTGTGTGTCTTCAGGTTGATAGCACCTCGAGGAGCCAGTATTTCCTTCCTCTTTTTTACTGCACTGATAACTTCTAGATGAAAGGTCACACAGTGTTTATACCTTGTAGGTGTCTCTTCCAACAAGAGGGTCCTTTGTTGCAACAAATAAAGAGTTGTGTTGATTATCAAAGGATTGATTATCTGCTGATGTTGATGATGTGAGTTGCGTAATGATTAAACATTTCCTCTCTATGGAGTCTGTTGTTTCTGCTTCTCTGTGCTCTGTTTTCGTCTTTTCCTGAGAAATGTTTTTATTAACCGTCTGAGGATTCTTCTATTGTCCTGTTGTGTCTACATGTGTTGGCTGATAGTAAAGATTTGTCCGTCTCCAGTGAGAGGGTTGGAGGAAACACGCTGAGAAGCAGCAGTGAGTCAGATCTGCTCAGACTCTTTGTGTGTGAGCTCCCATCAGCTGGACATCCTGCTCAGGCCTCTTAAACAGCTGGATAAAAAAAGGCTCATGGGCTTTTTTTTTTGTTTGCGATGTTACTCAGACTCTCAGCAGTCATGGGAAGCAAACGAAGAGCTAATGAAAGAAGCACCTTAAAGCTACTGTGAGAAACTTTCTCTTTCTATTGATTTTGGCGCCCCCTGTGGCCAAACTGTCTGGTACATGTGAAAATAGTTCTGTGTATCAAAAACAATCTCATCCTGCTTTCTTTTAACAGTCGATGTATCACTCGCGGTGAATCCTCGCTGTGGAAATGTTACAGTCTGTTTCTGCAGCGCTCTGTTCATCACTTTAGCCCTTTACTGTCCCGCTGCGATTCCACAACAGAGCCGTAATGAAGGACAGCCATCCTTATGCCTCAGCACTTGTCTGTGCGCCGTATTCCGTCAGCGCAGCGCACTACAGCGACGTTTCTCTACCACGCTAGTCGACGATTGTGTTTCCACAGCACGCACCGTGATCCGTCTCAGCGCCACTTTGCTGTGCTCCATTTCAAATACGCACATAGTATACTTCTGATGGAGCACGCTGCAAGCACACGTCAATCTGGACAGAATAGATCGACCCGGACAGGAAGTCAGACAAGAAAACGCACGCATCGGGTTAATTTCAAAATAAAACACAATATACGGACTCAGTCGTATATTCCCTCGATTTATCAACCATACGTTAAAAGAGGCTCCGAATGAACAACTAATCAACCTCAGAAAGACAAAGCAACATGTTGTTTGCATGTTTTTCTCTTTATTCCCGCGTGATCTTGTAGTTCTCCTGTGACCTTGGGAACCCGTGTGTACAGCTGCGCCAAGCTGCGCTCCAAAAAAAAAAGACCAAGTGGGATAGAGCGTGTGCTTTCGGACAGGGTAAAAAACATGGCGCTGACAGAATGCAGTACGCTTTGACTATGTGGAAATTGCAGGTTACACATTGCATCCAAAGCGGCGTGATCATGGTGTCCCAGCGTGTGTTGTTTCAATTACGTTGCGGAAGTGGGAGATACACCTCGCCACTGTCTTCTCCCTATTACGCCTCTGTAACTACCTCCAATGGCGGATCAGAGGAAGTATGGTGGAACACTTTGCAGGCTAGGCGGAACGGGCGAAATTAATCAAAAAATCGCGCTCTCCCTCAAAAATAAAGCTGATGAAGCCATTAGCTTGTGTTATAAAGTAGATCTGATTGGTGACTTTAGAAAGGGTAAATGATTGATCATCACACTTCAGGCCACCCCTGCATCAGTCAGTACCACCGTTGGGCCACCCCAGTCAAAAAAGCGTGGACACGCCCCTGCTTAGATGTATAACTGTAACTGTAAGGTGCAAATAGGCGAGACAAGGATCTGAAACACGGGTGCAGCTCAGATTTCAATTAGGGGGAGTTGAGTGTTGAGGAATGTTGGCCTGAGCTCGGGGTTGGTTTCTCACCAAGAACTCGACTGATTCACTCTGAATCACGAGCCAAGCAGCTAATAAAACAACACAGTTTACAATGAGTGTGGCTTGTTCGCCAGCAGAGCTCTGCCTGGGCTTGTCTCCCGCCAGGATTAGAGTATTTACAGGGATGATTCCTCACAACACCCCTCAACTTCTGAGGTGTGTGTGTGTGTGTGTGTGTGTGTGTGGGGGGGGGAGTTAGTCAAACTTGCAGCCATCTGTGGTCGTCCAAAGATTTGAATTCTAGATTCAGAAAAATGCACAAGAAAACCACCAGACTTTCCATCCCTGGAGAACTAATGCAGAACAACGAAATGTCTTTGTGTGGTCACTCAGCGTTTATTTTTAAGTTCTTTTGGTGTTTCAAGGCTTTCGGCTGTGAATGTTTCTCACTCAATGACAAATATTCTTAGACTTCAGACGAGACACATCGGCTCATTATTAGTGTTTTCTCTGGAGGAGAATATAAAGACAGTCATCTTCATTTTCCCAGAGACAAACTGCATGAAACACTCGACAAATCACTTCCTGACAGGATTTTGTTTTACAGACGAGCTTGGCTGAAAGTGAGTCCTCAAGTGACCCAGAAACCTCTTAAACAAAGGTCATGAGAAGGAAAGGAAGAAGTGAACGAGATAATCTCAGCAGCTCAGTGACTCAATGTTAATCACTCGACTTTAAAGGCCGACAAACTGTTAAAACATGTGAGTCAGATTAACTCGATTGTTTGCAACTCTTTCATACGGAGACAAACTGCAACTGTGCCCGACCAAAATAATCCTCCATTGTGTCCAAATGTGTTCGTAGAGACAGAAGAGCTGTGACAGCAGGTGTGTCATAACTAGTGTTGAAGTCAAGACCACAGAGACCAAGACGTACCCGAGACCAGAGTGCTCAGAGACCGAGACAAGACCAAGACATTTAGGGATCGAGACCGAGACAAGACCAAGACATTTAGGGATCGAGACCGAGACAAGACCAAGACATTTAGGGATCGAGACCGAGACAAGACCAAGACATTTAGGGATCGAGACCGAGACAAGACCAAGACATTTAGGGATCGAGACCGAGACAAGACCAAGACATTTAGGGATCGAGACCGAGACAAGACATTTAGGGATCGAGACCGAGACAAGACCAAGACATTTAGGGATCGAGACCAAGACAAGACCAAGACATTTAGGGATCGAGACCGAGACAAGACCAAGACATTTAGGGATCGAGACCGAGACAAGACCAAGACATTTAGGGATCGAGACCGAGACAAGACATTTAGGGATCGAGACCGAGACAAGACCAAGACATTTAGGGATCGAGACCAAGACAAGACCAAGACATTTAGGGATCGAGACCGAGACAAGACCAAGACATTTAGGGATCGAGACTGAGACAAGACCAAGACCATACATGTCACTGAAAAATCATCATCTTGTGTGCAGGGGGCGTGTCACTCACTTAGGCCGTAACACCGAGAAGGTTGTGGACGTAACTGGGGGAGTAAAAATCAAACTAGTTATATAAACAGGTTTTTATGTTCTCTTAGAAAGAGGTGTTTTCCTTCTTATCACAGTAATGACGTGGAGAAATAGCCTCTCAGTGGTGGTCTTGACCGGCCTTGAATAAAAATTTGGGTTAGGGTTAGTAAAAAAACATTTCGATTCTGAGACGAGACCGAGACCTTTTGGGAAAATTGTGGAATGGGGGGGGAGGGGCCTCCAACCAGCGTTCATCTCCGTTATCTCTGCCAGTGTCCCTTCCTCCTCTACTTCTTTTTTCTCTCCTATAGACGGATGATTCTCCTTAAATTTTCTTTGTTGACTTTCATTGACAAACTTTTAGTTTCTACTGCAATAATGCATGCAACACTTATTAAAACGAGCGCTGTCAGATGGGGCCCCTTTAGGGAGGATTCCTACTGTCCCCCCTCAGGGGCCCCCTACTGGTCTGGGGCCCACAGCTGTTGCCTGCCTTGCCTGTTGACCAGCAGCGCCTCTGGCTGTTGGACTGAATTACAGATTGACTCTGCCCACCATCAAATTAAAAGGAGTTCATGTATCATAACTGTATTTTTTAAAACTCAAATAATGTCGTTACGAGAAAACAGAAACATCCGAATCATGCCAAAGTCATTTTATTTCTTTACCAGGCAAACATTTGATCTTTATACAACGACATATTACAAATCAAACATTCAGAAACCATCAGATGGAAACAAACACAGAACTGAAAAGAAAACATAATACATATATAATACAATATACAAAAACAGAATCTGTTTCTTCCATTGCACTTTACCTGCATAAATACAACCTTTAGAGAGTTTAGACCTGTGAGACTTTTCTCCACCAGCTGACGGAGTAACTGCAGTACATTCAAACATTCACCACCCCGCTTGCCTGTGAGCGTCCCACATCCCATCATTCACAGATACTTCGCTGTGGAGCAATCGTTGAAGTTTGTAATGTTGCATTGAGTTTTCATGACGACCAGGTGACGTCACACCTCCATAAATAAAGCCGCGTTCATGTCATACAGGAGGAAAAATAAAGAGAGAGAGGCTCTTGTAACGATCATTTGAGTGAAAGATTTTAAACGTGCTGTCGTTTGTTCTGCCGTTTACGTGGTTATTCTGTGTTTTAGTGCAGTGGTCCTCCTATGGTGGGTCGGGGGCCCAGAA
Organism: Tautogolabrus adspersus; assembly: GCA_020745685.1. Taxonomy (NCBI): domain Eukaryota; kingdom Metazoa; phylum Chordata; class Actinopteri; order Labriformes; family Labridae; genus Tautogolabrus; species Tautogolabrus adspersus. The sequence continues at coordinate 22,318,835 of CM036554.1, forward strand.
GTGGACGCCATTTTCCATCGGCCTATGGGGAAAAAAGTGCCAAAGTCTGTGCTTTCTGAAAATGTTTTGTTCCCGTCTGAGCTCCGAACGGCAGAGTTTTTATTACATTAATTTGACTGGTAGAAAAATGTCAGAAATGTTTTTTTGCATTTATTTGAAAGGACGGTCGATGGAGAAGGAAACAGTAGAGACATGCAGGAGAGGAGCCACAGGACGGACTTGAACCAGGGCTGCCCGCTTTAAGGACAAGAGCCTGCTACATGTGTCGCGACCTAACCGCTAGGCCATCTGCGCCCCATTCCTTTTTAAAATTGTTTAATCGCAGGCCGTTTATCTCATAAAATAATTTAACTGCACAGTCGAGGATGAAAACGAATCATTAGGCGACCTCAAGGTCATTTGTCTAAAAGCGTCGGTGTCACAATGTACTGTAGCGTTGACTCCATATGACATGAACGCAGCTCAAACCTTACAGTGGAACACTTTGTTCTCTAAAATGAGACCAACAAACCGCCGCTGACGTTAAAAAAGAGCGACGTACAGTAAAGACGTTTTTAGGAACATGATGGCACAGCCACGTCCGTCACACATTTCATAACCAAAGAGCTCTCTGCCTGGGATATACCACACTTTATTTTAGAAATAAAACGTAAATCAACAGAACATGGACACAGAATCTAAACCCCAGACTGATTCATTAAACTGATTATTAAATGATTCTGCCTCGTCTGTAAATCCTGCGACAGTTTTGGCAGCCTGGAAAATTTCGTGTGGAACAACAGAGAGGATACATGGGAGTATCAAAGTGCTGTTTGCTTGATTGTAATTTCCTCCTCGCCCCCCCCCTCCCCCCATCCCACCCCCTGACCACATCCTGTGTTTTCCTTTTATGTCTCGTGTTTAAACTAGTTCCCATGTTTCTGTCCGATTCTCTGCGATGTGATCAATCACCCTCAAACGCTCACGTCTGGTGCTACAGTTTGCTCGTTTTAGAAATGAGTATTATGAATAATGACACAGCAGAAAGGAAAAACCAGTGAAGTGACATGGTGTCATGTAATATGTCCACCATGTTAGACTACAGGAGTGCACACCACTGAGCATGTGCTAACTCCGTCTTTTTCTTTCTCCCCCCCCCCAAAGATGATCAGGAGAGTCGTTGTAAGGAGAACATCTGGAGTCCAGGTACATCTGTTCGACGCGTGACATCACTCTGCTGTGTGTTTGAACAGCTGACAGTCTTTAGTGTTACTCGGAGCGCAGGCGGGGGGAGATGGAGGACACGAGCGGGTTTACGCATTTCTCTTTTTTAATTTTGTCGATAAAGTTTCGTATTTCGTCCAGCTCCAGTCTTGGTCCTTGAGAGAAAAAAAACGAGGTGTTAAGAGTTGAAAAAATAAACCAGGACTACACCAGAAATCTTCAAACATGCTGTAGGATGTAAAACTGTGATTCCTGCATTAAAGGAAGGAAATATTTAATGTCTTTGTGAACATATTTTTTTTATACTTAATAGGCTTGTTGAGGTTTCAACTTTAAGAAACAGTTTGCATACGAAGGAGCACACATCAGAGGCTCGTTTCAGAGAGCAGGTTTAGTGCAAACACTGAGTCTGTTAACCCTGAAATGAGGGAAACTCGGGGTTCTCCGTTTCAGAGAGGGAGGTCACTCAAACCCGAGAAAGAGGGGAAACATATGTTGCATTCATGTGGCGTCAGACACATCGGAAAAACGGGTTTCCGAGTTGTAAAATGCAAGTGAACACCTGCTGAAGTTGGATCAACTCGGAAAAGAATTAGGTGCCGACTTGACGTCAGAATCGTCATCACGAGGGGCAAAATATGTTTTGTTAATGTTAAGATACTTTTTATTAATTATACGTAGTGCACATCAACTTTTTGCTCAAATATAACTTGTGACAGAGACATTCACACGTCTTCTTCGTAGCATCCAAAGCTGTTTGTTGCTGTCGTTACAACATTCAGACTTTCCGAACTGAAATCACGTGAACTCACTGAAGTCGGAATAAGAACGACTTCCCAACTCGGAAACTGGGACCATCTGAGGTGCACCTGAATGCAGCATCAAGTCCGGTCCAGAGGAAGAGGTGACTTTAGCTCTGAGTCTGTTACTATGGTAACCGTGTGTTCGTATGAAGATGTATATTTCGAGAGGACCTCTTTTTTGTCACCTGTTGCCATGGTGAATCGTAGTATCGGGGCTACGTTGATGTTGTCTTTTTATCCTCATGGTGCACGCGCTGAACACAGAGTGAACCTACTGAGAGTTGATTTAATGAGTTTCCCACCTGAGGGCTCGGGGTTAGACTGAGAGTTTGTTGAACCTTCTTTCTGAAACGGGCCCCAGGTTGGAAGTGGAGCATGTAAAAGACGGAGAGGATGGACTTTTCTCATGATTGGGGGGTTTGTAGACAGACTAGAGACACTTTTGCACATTATGTGACCTTTAAGAGATTCCATGTCATTTCCATTAGCGTTAAAAAGGTCGAGGACGAATGAATCACCACAAGTTCAAAGTAAATCAAACTCACCACTATGCTCTTGGTCTGTTCGTCAGCCGCCTCCTGCATCAGGCTGGTCAGCTGACTGAGGTACTTCTGGTTCTCCTGCAGCAGACGCGGTGCAGCGTCACTGAAGAAAACACACACAGAGACCTCTTAGCAAGATTTATTAATGTGACACCTTCATCTTATGTTCAGTGTGTTCATGTTTGACAGAAAAGAACCTTCCTAATGTTCATGTGCACGGTGTTGTTACAGTAACTCAGGATGAAATCCTTCATGGCAGATTTTGTCATATGATCTCCAGAACTAATTGATCCTTGAAATTGACGTTCAGGCCGTATTGAGTATGGAGGGGGGGCCGCCAGTTGCCCTCCCCTATTGTAATAAATAAACTGTGGCTTCTGCAGCATCCTTTTAGCATCATGTCCTTCCTCCTGACACTCATCTCTCACCCATTACCTCCCCTGTATGACGTATTAGAGGGCAATTCTGGAATTCTTGAGGGGCAGATGGTCCTGAGATGTTCAGGAAAAAGTCAGGAGTGCATGTGTGAAAGGTGCTATAGAGTGGGTTACCTGTCGTTTGGCCCAGGTAGGGATGTGAGTGGATGTGGGGAGCTGACTGGTTGTGCCGACTGCGACCACTGAGAGACCTGCAGCAGGTTGGACGACTCGGGACTCGCTGCTATCGAGCTCCTTGACGAGTTTTGAGCCTTGAAGAGCGAAAGAGAGAAGAGAGAGAAATATTGGCACATGCACGAACAACTAACACGTGTCGTTTGTCTCCTACGCACAAGAATCAAGCAGCACATCCTCCCTCTGTCGATGGTTATTCAGAGCTGACATAGTAATGAGTTCAATGTGTTTCAAGGCATAATGCTGAACATTCCTCCGCTCCAGCTCCTCGGCTGTGAAGACTCCCTGTTTTTATTTCTCTAATGAGACAACAATCTGAATCTTTTACGGTTTCAGACTGTTGGTCTCCATGAAGATATCGCTGTCTTCAGGGCCTTTTGTTATATCTTATGACATTTTGTGGACTAATAGTTTAATCAGTTAATTGAGAAAATACTCCACAGAGAAGCCAAAACCAGAATCAATCAATGTGAGCAGCCGCAAACCAGTACACAATGTTTTTATGAAGTTACAGTCGATTATTCCGAGAAAAACACAGAGCCCTCAGAGAATCCAAACACATTGTGAAGTTTTGCATCATACTCTGTATACAAGAATAAACAAACTCTAATGAGAGCTGTGAGGAAAAATGCAGGGTGACTTACGCAGGCGATCTTGAGTAAATGCCAGAACTCTCTCTGTCTCTTGATCTGCATCTGCATCACCGTGTTGTCGGCGTCTTTAATGTTCTCCAGAGTTTTCTCAATGCGAGGAAACAAGTCGATGATCTTCTGTTTGCTGATCAGGATCTTACTGTCAGGAGTCGAGACGTAAACATGACAGTATATGAGCAATCACAGGAGCTGTTTTCATACTGGAGAATCTTTAATTAAGACAAGAGGACAGCCTGACATCTGACATTCACAGAAATATCAAAACCTTGAATGTCTTTACCTGAGGTGGGTGTAGAGGTCTTTGAGGACCTTGTCCTGGTTCTGGACGGTTTGAATGATCGCCTTCACCATCTCAGAGCTGTCACTGCTCACATCCATCTCAGGTGCTGAGAGAAAAACAGCAGATAAACGACTGACTGCATGTTTCACTTTAACTCAGGGAAAGTAAACGATCACATGTGACTGAGAATTCTTTATTTAAATGTGTCTTACTTTTGCATTTCATCTTCAGTTGCTTGTAAAGCTCGATCGCCTTGTCTTCTCTGCAAGAAGATAAACAAGTTAGATATGAACATCTGTCTTCTTGTCCTTTTTTCCTTTTGTTTGTGTAGGTTAAATTTTTGCAGTGTTTAACTCCATGAACACTCACAGCTGTTCCATCTTGTCCCCTTGGCGACGAGCGTACGGACTCCTCTGAAGCTCCACGATCTCAGAGTGCAGAGCCATGATCTCGTCGTCCAGATGGCTCACCTCTGCCACCTGCAGGACAAACCAGGAATCATGCAAGGACTGCAGCTTCTGGCATCCACACTGAAGAATGTGAAGCTCATCTAAATGTCCAAATATTTGTTGTGAAAACATTCATTACCTGTGCGAAAGCAGCGGCCCTCTCCTCGTTCTCCTGCCAGGCTTTCAGCATCTTCTCAGAGGCTGCAGACAAACACACACAGCTCATCAAAACAAACAACATCTTGCTCGGCGCTATAAAAATATTCACATATGTAAATGTTCCCTGTGTGAGGGGTCTCGTATGGAGGGGGAAAAAAACAGCTGCCGGTAAACACTCACATATGCCGTAGTGCATCTGATCGCTGTATTTCTCCAGGTCGTACTGGATGCTGCTCTTGAAGAAGTCCAGCTTGGCCTTGAGCTGCTGAGAGAAGCCGAACATGCTGTTCTTACACCTGGTCAGGTTGGTGTTGTAGCGCAGGAGACTCAACCTGGAGAGGAACAAAGGAGAGACCATGAAGTGTTTGAAAGGAGGCTCATAAGCTCTAAAGGCCTGGGTGCTGCTGGTGTGGCTGGTCGCCTGATAAAGAAAATGACCCTCAGCTACAGGTGGGCAGCCCGGAGAGCAGCTGGAGGACTGTATGAGCTTCTTCTGCTCAGAATAAAGACAGACTTGTCCAGTAGAAAGAAAGATTATGTGCCTGCAAACACAGCACATGAATGTACAAACAGGATCTTTCAGGCTTATTTGTGGTGGAGATAAAATCAGCTCGGCCTTCATCAAACAATCAAAACTATCAGAATTTTAAACACCTGCTGAAGCTTTTTTATTCCAGGAAACTACAATCAACACTTTTAAAGGTCACATATTCTCCTCCTCTTCAGTGTAAATAAGTCTCAGAGCTCCGCAAAACATGTCTGGGAAGTTTCTTGTTCTAAATCCGCTCGGAAGAATCACATCCCTGATTTGTAGTCATAATTGAAAAAGATTTTTAATGTGTTGAGAAAAACACAAAATTCTGATTTCTTGAGCCCCCCTCCCCCTCCAATCAAATGGCACCTTCATGTTTTTGTGCTACAACAAAAGTAGCAGCTTACATATGTTTATAAAGTGACTCACATAGCAGCCCTTTGTCCTTGGAAAAGTCTGCTGTAGTCATCTTTTAGGCCGCAGATGTAGCTCACTGCTTCACCCCAAACCTTCTTCAAGTCGACCAAGGGGAGCTGAGTCTTGGCTTCTTGCACTACAAAGGTTAAAAAAAAAAAAACAAGCATGTCAGCTGCTTTATAAAGTGTTGAAACAGAAAGGACACAGGCGACACCGCCGTTGGTAAAACGAAAAATTGATGCATAAAGGAATACGTAACAGATTCCTGTCCTATGATCTGCAGGGAGTACTGGAGATAAACTCACCGATAGTGTTGACTTTATCGGGCAGTTGTCTGGCGCTGAACGGCCCGGAGTACTTGGTGATGCTCCTGTCAAACAGGTAGACGATGTAGCTGTCCCAGCCTCTCTGCACAGGAGAGAATAAAATCATTACTTACAGCGCCTGAAAACTCTGTTCGTGTCACCCAGAGGAGAATAAACGAGTCCCTGATCACACATTCAGGGAGTGTGTGTGAGTCATAATATGCACATACAGCCTTTTTCTCCATCATTATAGCTTCCTGAGCAACGAGACACGTCTTCTACACACCTACTACTCTTTGTAAATGTTCCAATGGGAGATATTAATGTTTGCTTTATCAGCAAGACGACACAGTGGACAGGGTTTGACTCTAATTTTGGGATCTTGCAAAATTGATGTTCGTGTTTTAAACCCTAGAACCACTTAGACCCTCTCTCAACTCTTTGGGCTCTGAGTCTTAACGTCAATACAAGTGTAAAGAGAAAAATCGAGTAAGTACTTGACGAATCCATCTCCAAGTTTGAGCCTCAAATCGAGCAAAAGGTGAAATAAATTCAGCTAAACTCGGGTTTATAATTGAGAAAAAAAGAGTTTAAAAGAAAATCACAGCTGTTTACAACGTTTCTGATATCTTTCTGTCTACAGGAGACAATAAGGTTATCAAAATGTTCAATACTTTTCTATCCTTCATCCAGGTCTACACTCCCTCCCGCCCACTACGCTCTGCCAATGAAAGGCGTCTGATCCAACCCTCACGACAGGGTCCTAAGTCTCTAACTAGACTCTTCTCCTCTGTCGCCCCCCAGTGGTGGAACAAACTTCCACCACTTGATGAGGATGACAATGATGGTTTTGTTTGATAATGACGATATTAAGGACGGTTTTGATGTTGATTAGAGCTCTCAAGAACAGCTGTCGATGTTGTGCTCTGCCTCTGGTCACTTCCTGTCAGCACCTCTGGTCACTTCCTGTCAGCACCTCGGGTCACTTCCTGTCAGCACCTCGGGTCACTTCCTGTCAGCACCTGTGTGTCTGATCAGACTTAAAGCTGTTTGTTTGCACTTCCTGACGTTGCTTCCTCCTCTCTAGATCCTTGCTTGTGTTGTTCTTACTCTCTGATGTACGCCGCTTTGGATAAAAGCGTCTGCTAAGTGAAATGTAGAATTAGCTAAAACGATACAGCATGTTACTTTAGTGATACTTTGTGTTGAGAAGTGCCAATGCTTTAACAAAAATCTTCAGATCTTCAGTCATATTTTGCCGCTGTGAGTAGAAGGGAGAGCCACAGTCTAATGGGCACAAATACTGTATGTCTGTGGCATGTTTGTGCAACATAGAAAGTGTGCAGGAGTTTGCCTGCAGTTTTTAGTAACTACAAACAAAACACTCTCAATGTCGGGTGCCTGAGACTTCTTATTTGATTTCTAGTAGAATTGTATCTAAGTTTAAAAATCTGGCATCGTGTCAACCCTAAAAGAAACCACGTAGTCAAAGGGTCACCACAATCATCTCACCACTCCATCGAGGACACACTGTGCAGCAGGCTTCCTGGGATCCAGCGACACTCCCGTCTCCTGCAGCAGCTCCTGGTTCACCACTTCGATCTTCGTCTCGGCCTCGATGCGTTTCTGCAGGCTGTGGAGGCTTTCATCAGGGGTCAGCTGAAAGGAGTGGACCTGAGCCGTGGCCATGTTCAAGATGTGGACCACCTGGACAGAAACAGGTCAAAAACAGTTAGATCAAAGAACAGGTCCTCTTTGCAGAAATACATCCATTTTTTTTTTACTGCATGCCAAAGCGTCTTCTGCTAGGATTTTCATGTTTTGTTTTGTTTGGTTGACTCAGGACTTTTCTGGGTGCAGAACAGGTATGTTTCCCCCAGCCAATGACGGCGTGCAGGAGAGTTTAGGAGGGGATACAACTCAGGGTTGGTTGCGATTTAAACTGGCGAACATGACAGACGTGGACGTAGTGGCATAGAAAAAATACAATCACAGTGAGGTGGAAAGCCAAGCGGATAAAAGCTAGTTCCAAAACGAGGGGGAACCGTAGGCTCACTTTTAAGCACAGACGTGATGTTGGCCTGCTTTCTGTTGGACAGAGGCAGGTACCAAACACTGGCGGTTAGCTTGTGATAGCTTGCTAAATTATCGGCTTTTCCATTTCAACATCTGTAATATTCTCAGGTAGCTTGCAGTGTAGCTACAGGCAGTAAACGTACACGCTAAGTCCTGCAGTGGGCGTGCGCTCCTGATGGTAATGAGCCCAGGAGGAGGGGTCCAGTGTGAATATTGTGTTTACGAGCTTTTCTAATGACTCTACTTTTAATAAAATCACAAGTAGTCAAACAAAAGGTGCTCAGGGCAGAAAGGTGAAGAAAAACAGAGGCAAACATTTCAGTCCTTGACAATCATCAGTGCTACTGATGGGAGTATTTCTCAGAGCAGATGTAGACAGAGACAAAGGAAGATACCTGGCCAGGTGTGATGCATCGACCAGCTGGTGCTACTCATTAGGTATTAACTAATTGTATTGGCGTGCGGGTCGCTCCTCTGCCATTTTGTAATTAAGCCTTGTTATATTCAACGATTAAATAAAGATTAAGCACAGCTCAGGCTGGAAGATTAGTGTGGATAAGTGAAGATCTTAAACATCAATAATCAGAGATAGAAGGGGATAATGAAGAGTTTGAAGAAAGCATACATAACCTACATTATGCTCCTCGTGATAAGACATCAAACATTATGGTTTGTATAAAGACGCTGTTTGGTTATAGGAACAGGAAGTTAGATACAAATTTCAGACATGCAGTGAAGGACTAGCAATCAGCATTTCTCTGCATTTTAAGTGAAAGCAATCAGTTTGAAGAGTATTACGTAAATGCAGCTTGACCCAGATTCAGATACGGTGTCAAAAGCAATCAGAGATCTTCAGATGAAACGTCAAAAAAAAGCCAGCCTCTCACCTTCATACTCAGAATCTGCTCCAGCACTTCGAAGCACATTGGTTTCTTTGTCTCCCCTTTGGGTAGTCCTCCTCTTTGGACCGGACACCACGTCAACATCAGCTGCAGCAGAGACTCCATCTGCGTCAACAGAGTCCTATAAAACAGCAATTAAAACGTGCTCAAGTAGGGAAGTTGGCAGCAGATACTAAGGAGCATAAAGGCTGTGACTCAATATGAGTGACCAGTGAAGAACAATGTGATATGTGAAGTGATGTATTTTTAGCGTGCAGGGTGCTCACCTGCTGAGGTTGTTTGGGTAAGGGAGGTGTGTGGAGAACTTGACTTCTCCGTTCACATCCTCTACAGCCATGATGTCGTTTGGACCCTTATTCTTCACTTTGCTAGCCCTTAAATCAGAAGATGGATGGAAGATGGTTTTCACACTTGAAAATAATAACATGACAAGATTTAAAGGTCAAATATTCTCCTCCTCTTCAACCAGTTTAAATAAGTCTCAGAGCTCAAAACATGTGTGTGAAGTCTCTTGTTCTAAATCCACTCTGATCCTGTATTTGATCATGCCTATAAACCCCTCTATTTCAGCCCTGCTCAGAACAGGCTGTTTCTGTGTCTGTAGCTTTAAATGTTAATGAGCTGTGTCTGACCACGCCCCTCTCTGGAAGGGCTCGGGTGGCTCGGGCTTTCTCGCTCCATGTCCTATTGCTTACGGTGAGAAGGCAGACTCAGAGGGCAGAACAAACACCTAGCTGTGGGAGTGTCACCCACCTGGGGGAGGGGTTACTGCCCTTTGTGATGTCATGAAGGGAAAATCTCCAAACGGCCTGTTTGAGCACACATTTTCTGAAAAGTGGAGCAGGCAGAAGACGGGGAGTTGCTGCGTTCTCACATCAGCTCACTCGAACTCGAAATACTAGGGGTCTGGCAGGTGAAACTCCGGGTGAAGTCCAAACAAAAGATGTGGCTGTTTGCATTCACACTTACAGCTCTTCCTGCAAATATCAGGAGTTTTTCAGGAGTACTCTGCAAGTGTGAAAGCCCTAATATACTGTATGTTTAAATTACATTTAGGGAATAAACTGATGAAAAGGTGTAGGCTGAAGATTCAGCTTATTAAACCTACCCTTTATACATTACATATACTTAAAGGCAACCCAATCCAATCCAAAGACTGTCTGGTTAAATAAAACCTTAACATGTCAACTATTTTATTCAGGTCGTCTTACCACTGCACAGGCTGCAGGTTGTGCAGGAACGGACGAAAACCACAACTGCATTCAAAAACCATGGTGCCAAAGCTCCAGTAGTCCACAGTGACGGTGTACGGCTCATTCTCAAACAGCTCAGGGGCCTGCAGAGAGAAAACGGTGCATTTCAACTCGATGTATCGGGTCCACATCAACATTACTTTTTTGTATTATTCCATATCTTCTTTTTCGTTGACAGAACACAAATAATTAAAAGATTAAAGGATTTCAATCCATAATTGGTTTGAGCGACAGATTAAATAAAGCGAGGTGCATCCGAGGATAAGAAATTAATGACTTGTTTGCTTACCAGGTACTGAAGCGTGCCAACAAAGGAGGTGCACAGACTGCCCTGGTCCAGGTCTTTGGCATAGCCCAGGTCAATGATTTTGTGAACCAGCTGTAGAAGAAGAGGAAGACGGAAATGTAAGACGGATTCTTTACATTGCAAAGAAAAGCAGAAAGGTGTAAAATCCAGACGAGGTCGTTCACCTTTCCGTTGATATCTTGCAGCACTATGTTTTCAGGTTTAAGGTCTCTGTGTATGATCTTGTTTTCGTGCAGATACTGGATACCAGATCCTGGAAGAGAAGATTGTGATTCAACTGAATGATGATAAGACATTTCTTAATAAGAAAACTACACATTGATAAAGAGTGGACATACCAACATCGTTGAGTAACGAGAGAACTTCACTCTCTTTCAGACCGCAGCAGTTTTCAGGTTTGCTCAGCATCTGTAATCAAAACAAAAGTTTGATATTCTGAGGATGAACTTGTCAAAAACTTTTAGTCTGTAGGAGAGATAGCTGCCTTAGGCCCCGTGTTCACCTAGCTTTTTTTTGTCTAAGCACCAGCGGGTTTTTATTTTCCAATTGTTTGTAATGAGGGGAGAGCTTTAGCAGCAGAAAGCGGCTGCCTGAAGAAAAAGCACAGCTTCCAGTGTCCCTCCGCCTTTTTTGTGTGGCCGCTCCGAGCGCTGAAGTTGAACAACTTTTCAGAAAGGCGCTGTTGACGTTACCAGCGCTCTTTTCCAAATTCAGGAAAGATTGAGGGAAAAGCAGCCACAGGTCGGACTTGAACCAGGGCTGCCCGCTTGGAGGAAGTAGCCCCCATACATGCATCTCAACTCTTGGGAAAACATTCAAGATAAGAAGTCCCATTCTGAGGAGTGCAATGTAGAAGATTTATATTATCCTTTATACCACTGGTTCCAAAAATGGGGTCCTGGCCCCCCTTTTAACTGTAAATGAATACAGTTAAAATGTATGTTGATTTTGGAACACTATGCATCACTCTTTTTTCGTGTGGATCCTGAGGGGGCTCAGCTTTTCTTAGATACAATTATGGGGGTGGCTCCAAGGAAAAAAGGTTGGGAACCACTGCTTCAGTCGAGCCCCTCACCTTCCTGAGGTCTCCCCTCGAGCAGTACTCCATGGCCAGCAGTGGAAGATCATTTAGCGCTATTTGCATCATTTCCTCAGGGACGTCGCGGGCTGTCACGACATTAATGTGATTCAACCTGAGTGAGAGAGAAGGAGCACATTGCTATTTAATTATTCAAATATTGCACAGTCATCTCCTGCTATAGATGCCTTATTAAATTCAACAGGAATGATGCGGCTTCAGTTTTGTAATCAGAAACATGATAGTGGGTCATAAGTTCTGTCAGGATATCAGGACATGTATCTGTAAATTCTTCTTTCTCCAAAAAGTGGAAAACGTTGAGAAAATGAGTCTAACTTTTTCATGATCTGGATTTCTCGGCTCCATCTGTCCTTGTTTCTTGGTGTGAGCTCCAGACGGCACATTTTCACAGCTAGCTTTTCGTTTGATTTCTGCAAAACAGACAACAGAAATTCAATTGTTTTATCAGCACATAAAAGCGTAACCACAGAAATAGCAGTTTTTGTGTAGTTTTGGTGGAGCATTTCCTCGTGTGTCTTTTTAAACTGTCTAGACAAATACAGCACTTATTCCCAGAAGGAGGGTGGTGTAAATGGTAAATGTACTTGTATATTTCTTTTCTAGACTTCTGACTACTAAAAGTGCTTTTACACCGCAGGTCACACCTACACATTCACACCCTGATGGTAGAGGCTGCTGTGTAAAGAGTCCATCAGAAGTAACTAATCCCATTCATACACATTCATACGCCACCAACGAAGCAGCGGGAGCAACTTGGGGTTAAGTGTCTTGCCCAAGGACACATTGGACATGTTGATGTAGGAGCTGGGGATCGAACCCCCGGCCTTCCGGTCAGGAGACGACTGACTCTACCAACAGCTGCCCAGGTGTCTAGTGGTGTACAGTAGTTGTTATACCAGGCTTTCCCAACCTTGAAGGTCCCGACCCCCCGTGGGGTTGCATGGAATTCAAATGGGGTTGCCTGACATTTGAATTTATTGATTCATATATTTTTTACATACTTTATTAATCCCTGAGGGAAACTGTGGTTTACACGCCGTTATCGAGAGACATTTCTTCTCACACACATAGGCCTGAATTACACACATGCACACCTGTGGACATGCATTAGTGGAGAGATGTCAGAGTGGGGCTGCTACGCGGGGAGGGACTGTTGGGGGTTCGTTGCTTTGCTCAAGGTGAAGTAACCTGGCACCTCTCCAGCTGCCAGACCAACTTCCAAACTTTAGTCCGCACCGGGACTTGAGCTGGCTACCCTCTGGTTCCCAACCCAAGTCCCTACAGACTGAGCCAATGCCGCCCCAATATATTGTATATAGAAAATGTGTTGTATATTAAAATGTATTGAACACAGGCTACTGTGGTACATGGCAAATGACAAAACAAGAAACTTGCAGAGTCTTTGCTGTCCGTCATCCATTGTGCAGAAACGTCCTCTCGGCCTTTCGTTGTGGTTCCACAATAATATCCACGAATATACACGAAAAAAGCCTACATTTGGTCTAAGATGAATGTTTATATGCAACACAGTAGACAAACTATTACATGATTAAAAATAAGTTAATTCAAGCAAATAGCTGTATGTGTTTTGGATGCCAGAGTTTTGTGAATTCAAAGTGGGGTCATGCGCCAGAAAAAATAGATTGGGAACCACTGCGTTTTACTTTAAAACCCTCTTCTTCCATGAAGTGTGGTGTCAATGCTTGCGGTGTCAGGCCGTCATTTGGCTTTTACTCACATGTTGGTAGAGGTAAACATGAGCAAAACCGCCCATGCCCAGCCTCTCTTTCAGCTCCCAGAGTCCGCAGTTTTGGTTCTGCCTGAAGGGAGGTTTCTCCATCGTTGAAACGCAAGCTGGACCAGAGTGTAACGTAAAAAAAAAAACATATACATGATCATCAATACAGTTAGAATCAATATAAACAATTTAAACACAGAAGACTTACTTATATGAATGTATGTACAGGTAAAAAGCGGCTATCACGCAGCTAGGGATATGACTACATCCTGGAACAGATGCCTGGCTAACGTCAGATTACAGCGATTTAAGCACATTAGCGTCACACAGACGTTCAGAGGCGACGTGACACAAATGTCCTGTGTATTTGTGTCAACTTCACTTGTTAAACATAAGAGAACACGCATGAAAAACACACACATTCAGCTTAATGTTTGTTAGTCGGCTAACAGTCTAGCTAATCAACAGGACAGCAGCTCAGCTTCCAGGAAAAAGACGTGACCGTTGACGCTAAGCTTTTTTCTAGCGTTAGGAACTGAAGGCTTCGACGCCTGTTAAACTGACGTTGCCATGGTGACCGTCCAGGAGAGCAAGTTTAGAGACTTACTTCTTATTTCTATGACAGTGACATGAGCTGTTCCCTCGCTGGAAATGCGTTTTGTCGCTGACTCTCTTGTTGTTTTCGGGTCAACGTCGCAGCGACGCGAGAGTGTGTACTTTCCTGGGTGACGTCATCACGCACCTCGGCTGTGTTCGTAGAAAACGAAACGAGGGCGCGTTCAACAACAACAACACCTGCTGCTGTTCAAGCAACGCTGAAAAAATCACCGACAGTTTCACTTTTTAATGGCCAGGTAAACCTACAAAACCTGGTCTAAGCTATTTGTTAGCACGACAGATCATTTGCTGCTCCAAACCAATTGCACCAAGAGGGATTAATAAAGTTGTTTTAATTCAATTTAATGTACAGATATGAATTTACCTTTTTTTAAACGAATGTGAACATTATTTGTACACTAAAATAAACATGATTATTTTAACAGTAGGGATGGCCGATACGGACCAACAATCTCGATATTTTTTTAGCTGAATGGGGATACATGAATTTTATATAGTATTTATATAGTATCTTATTTTATTTAAATTACCATCTGCACACACTCTTTAATGTAAATACTGTAAAAATATCTACCTCATGTTCACTTCAGCATCTTTTTTGCACTACTCACCACTGCACTATTTTCTTATTTAGTCTTGTACATATTAGTCTTTAATTATTTGTTTATTTTTTTAGCTTATTGTTGATATTGTTAATTGATAATGTTTTACCTTTGTACAAAGAGAGCACAGTCTACCGAAGTTAAATTCCTTGTGTGTTAAACATACCTGGCCAATAAATCTGATTCTGATGATATATTTCTCGATTTGTTTTCCTGCAACTTTACTTCAACTTCAGCACTTCCACATTGCCTTCAATTTTATTTAACACGAGATGTTGCCACTTGATTAGTAGTCAGGGGCGTGTCTAGACTTTTTGACCAGGGTGGCCAAATTGGGGCTCTGACTTGTGAATTTTGTGTACACACACACACACACACACACACACACACACACACACACACACACACACACACACTCCTACCTACTATCTTAAAGATGTTGTAGGCTATTCTTGGGGCGGCGCCCCGTGTACAGAGGCTGCAGTCCTCCAAGCGTGTCCCTTGGGTTCAAATCCGACCAGTGGCTACTGTCCTTCCTTACGTCTCCCACTCTCTCTCTCTCTCTCTCTCTCTCTCTCTCTCTCTCTCTCTCTCTCTCGCGCTCTCTCTCTCTCTCTCTCTCTCTCTCTCTGTCTCTCTCTCTGTCTCACTCGTTTTCTGATTCTATCCTCTGTAATATCTCTTAATAAAGACACAAAAAGGCCGAAAATAAACCTTCAACCAAAGGTGTTGTATTCCTCTGTATTTTTTACTTTAATAAGTAACACAACAGAGCAACATATAAGTCTTCTTAGCGTAATTCTTTAAGGACTCAAAACAAAGACATGTGTTCATTCATAGTCATTTAAAAAGAAAATGTGCTACATTGATTATTTACTTGAGTAATTATTTAGTTTTGGACAATTTGAGGAGATATTTAAATTTGCTAAGCGTTTAAGGTAATAGATGTTATCCATGATTGAGCATTGCAAAGAAAGTTTCCAAATTTAGAGAGGGGCCCTTTTTGTTTGTGTGTTTGTGTATTTATATGATCACTTATGTGGTAACAGATGTTTGCTTTGCAGTGTGACTGACTTGATTGATTAGATTTCTGTTTCTTATTCTTGACTGTGGAAACAGTTTGTTGTTGTACGCAGTGCTTTTAACCTCAATGTGAAACACATCGAGCTCACATGTAATGAAATGTAACTGGACTTGAGCTTGTATCGTTCTTTTCTAGTCTTCTGACTGCTCAAAGCGCTTTCACACCGCAGGTCACACCTACACATTCACACACTGATGGCAGAGGCTGCTGTGTAAAGAGACCATCAGAAGTAACTAATCCCATTCATACACATTCATACGCCACCAACGAAGCAGCGGGTGCAACTTGGGGATAAGTGTCTTGCCCAAGGACATATCGGACATGTGGCTGCAGGAGCATGCTATTGCCAATTGCTATATTTGACACAATGATGTGGAGACACAGGCAAGCTTCCAAAACACTTTTATTTTCATCGTCCACCTCCTATAGAGAAGCTCACAAACAACATTTCCCTTGGTGAGTTTAAAACAAGGCAGTGACACATGAAGCTCACTGTGTGTAGCATAAAATGAACATTGCCTCTCTGAACCTGCACCAGTCTAAAAAAAAACGCTGAGACGCATCGGATCAGAACCTGTATACGTGTAAAAAGATTTGTTTGAGCCGGCTCGAGTCTCTAAAACAACGACAGCATACGACAGCTTTAAATATTCCTTCATTCACATTGAGAGAAAATCAAAACAAAAACAACAAAAATGACCATGAGCTCAAGGACAGGGGGGAAAATATGTCGACCTACTTTATATATCAACCCTTCATGTAATACTCTAACCATATTATAAATGAACGCAGGCCATAACATCTCATGCTTTATTTACATTCAGAAATGAGGCTTTTGGATGGACAGAACAGTTTGTCCAGATGGCTGCAGACAGGCACTGCGGCTTTAACCGAGGTGAAGCCTGCAGCCGTGCACACGCAGAACCACAGGGTGACTTTCACACGAGCATCGCAGAGCCCTCATCAGGGGAACCAGACGTACATCCATGCTAACCAGCGCCACGGAGATCCTGCAGCTGCTCTTTGATGTAAGGGAGTGGAGACAACACATGATGGAGGGGAGGAGGAGGAGAAGGGGGGGGGGGGGGGGGGGGGGGAGAGGGACCTTGGAGACTTTGTCAAGGTGGAGCTGCTTCCCTTTATATACTACATCCATCCATACTGTACCGAGTGTACAGAGCCTGTGCCCAGAATATCTCATCACATGCTGTCAGGTTAGGTTATCTCACTATCTGGAGGTGATTTGATGCAGATACGCCTTCATCTATTTTATCAATCTGCAGGTTATTTTCACTTCATTCATAGATTAGCCTTTAAAAAGCCAATAATACTGCTTAAATGACTATGTGAACAAGCATTTCCTCACTTTGAAGAAGCTGGAATCAGCAAAAACGTGACATAAATGAGTAGAAAATGGCTAAAATCACAAGAAAAATATTCTCCAATTGATTTACCTTTGACCTACTTATCGATGACTTGTTGCTGATGAGTTACAAGATCTGTTGCAGGTTTTTATTTCAGTTTCCAGCTTTAAAAAACCTTTTAAGATAACCTTTTTTAAATTGTATCAGTGTGATTTTTCATTGTCGATAAATCAGCTAGATATCTCCTTGAGTATTTGTGTAGTTTTGGACAATTTTAAGAGCGATTTAAACTCGCTAAACGTTTAAGTTAACAGATGTTATTCACGAATGTGCGCTGCAAAGAAAATCAGTGAAGGTTCACATTCGATTATTGGCATTTCTGCTTTTAAAAAACCACCGCAAAGTTAATGAATCTGTGCAGATCATTTTTGTTTTTGATCGACTAACTGCTGCAGCTCTTATGAAATCCAAAAGGGCCAGAATAGGACTACACACACATTTTTATAAATCTATCCAGTAAGTGTGTTTTCAGTTTGTGTTTTAAGTTTGGCAACCTGAGAGCAGACGTCCTGCCACCCAACCTCAGATCTTTGGCGTCCCCTCGGGGCCCCCCGGACCCCAGATTGGGAACCAATGTCGTAAAAATCCTAGAAGGGTTTTAATTTTAGAAACAAGATCTTAAAGCTCAGCGTTGCTTTCACGGGCCACTGAACTCTGTGACATCTCAGTCTGAGGAAACTAACAGATACAACCAAACAGACCCTGAAGTGAAAAATAAATTGACACGTCTGTGGTGCCATCAGGCATAACTTAGATAGAAACTTCATTCTTGACTTTAAAAACAGCAGGTGGAAAAATTAAAGTGCTCTGTAAAAGACAAAAAACAGTTAATCATGGGATTCAATTGTGGCGTGTTTGATCTGTGCTTAATGGCGTGTCGGCTGTGCTTGTTAGAGGTTCAGCTGATGACATTTGTTTTCACATTTTGGAAAGAGAAGGGTTACAGTGCACCCAGAAGGTTATTTTTAAACCCTTAAATTACAACTATTTAGTCCAGGATGAAATCTGAGAAGTTCTTTTTATCTAATATTTGGATTCATGTGACGTCAGCAGATGTTAAAGGATGAATCAAACGTCATCATCTGCCTCCTCAGTAGACCATGAATGACTAACATGAGTCTGTGCGCCCTCTGACGGTTTGGCCACTTTATAAACATAACAGATAAATACAGAGTAGTGATGTAAAGTCTCATAAGCAGTAAAGCGTTACAGGATGTCACAGCTACGATAATGATATGCACATACAGTAAACTTTCTTTAAAGCCCCCAGAGTGAAAAGTGAAGAAAGATGGAAGGACATTTCAGACAAACAGAGAATGAGATGTGACAAAGATGAGAAAAGCTGCAGTCAGGCTGCATCACATGATTTTTTTTTCATTTTCAAACATTGTTTGGCAAAATACTAGTGAAAAATGGCAGTGATTGTGTCTTTGAATTGCTTTTTCAGTCCGATTAACAGTCCTAAACCCTAAAGATTCTCTGTTCCTCTACCACACAAGACAGGAGCAAGAGAGAAATACATGATTTGTTTGGCTTTTTAGTTGGTAGGTCGGACCAAAATGTCTCTAAACTGCAACAGAACGTGACTGAGAGGCGAACGCAACGATGTGCCGAAGCCTGAATATTGAAATATCTTCAACTAATTCAAAGAACAGAAAGGATGGAGAAACAACGTGAAACTGCGCAGTCACAGCATGCGCACACAAACATTCACATACAGAAAGACACACACACACATTCAGGTGTAAACACACACACACACACACACACACACACACACACACACACACACACACACACACACACACACACACACACACACACACACTTGACATCTAGTGTTAATAACACAAACAGCTCTTGTCTGGTTTTAGCCCTGCAGTTTCCATCCCCGGCCTCAGGTGAGCAGGCGGGGTCATGCATATTCTCTGCAGGTGCAGCAGATGTGTATGGCTGAAAAAAACTGAACAGCTCCCCCTGCTGGTCAGACACTGACGCTGCAGCTGGTCAAGGTGTTAAAAGCCTGAGTACATAAATGGCTAAACATCAATAATGCCATGAGGTGTGTATGGCTACCAAAATCTTGTAACACCCTCCTGAATGATTCTTCTTTTACATTCTTCCCCCTGTTCATGCATTTCGCTCCACAGTTTCAACCGACGATCCCTTTAAAATCATGCTAGTTCAGAGCAAACCATGCGCCGTCTTTGGAAAAACCTCCTCTTTTTTTAACAGCTTTCTCCTCTACTATCCTTTCAAAAACATCAAAAGCATCTTTAAATCACGTACTAATCTCTGACAGGTTCATATGCGTCACTGTAATACACACATTGTGCTGATTTAGTACCACCATGTAAGAAAAGAACACGAGATTGTTATTGTCTGGGACTCATACCTAATGCTTCTTCACAATGAAGTGTTGAATATATTGTAAATATACTTTGTCTTCATATATCCTACAATATAATGGTGCATTTTATATACAACATATTCTGGATGCTTACAAAGAGTATGGGTAACATATTTCCTTTTACAATATTCATCATACACTTTGACATACACAGGTGGAATAAGGTTCAACATCAACAAACGGCTGTAAAATACTGTAAAAATATTGAAAAACAAGAACATTCAGGGTCTGCCTGGTGAGTGGTCAAATGGGGGTGGGTTATAAGTGAGAGGCTATAAGTACAGACATGTTGGGTTATGGCACCGGCATGAAGAGAAACGACCCCAGAGAGAACAACTTTTTCCTTGAATCAGAAAAAAGGCCTAAAAAAGAAGCTGTGCTGGATGCAGGCATGCGGATCACTTAAAAACAAACTCTCGGCCAAGAAATAGAGAACAGAAGCACAACCACGGGACAGAAGCAGAAAGAGATCGCCTGTTCAAGTAGAGCAAACCAAAAAATATCTCTTGATAAGATGCAGTTAAATCGCTGCGCATCAGGAGCAACTTCTACTGATGCTTTTGCCTCGAATTGGCCATCAGTGATCGAGAGAAGAGGAGAGAGGAGCTGCACCATCTCATCACGTCGTCTTCTGCAGCCACAACTTTCATCGTCTCGTGGAGCTCAGTCTTCATACCACCTTCAGTGAAAGAGGAGCTGAAAGCTGTGACGTCCTGCTCCTGTGTGGAATGTGAACACACCACGAGGGATGTGGCGGAAAAAAGGAGCTGGAATGTAATGGCTCCATAAGACCCGGTGATGCTTTCAAAGTCAAGTTTACACTTTAAAACCAACTGAAAACAAACAATCAGTCGTCTGAAATGGGATGTTTTCAAATGTTTGGTCCCAAAACTGAATGACAGTCAAGATAAAGGTGGGAGAACAAGTTCGACTGGAGAGGTGCCTTGAAAGAAGAAAAGGGGAGAAAAGTAAAGGATGCTGGATGTTCGTTCCTGTCTGCTGTTCAGTGTCAGCACCGTGTTTATCTCCGTCTCGCTGCAGATCAGTCTGCTGCTGCACCCAGCTCTCAAAGACACCTCATCTCTGCACACCTGTGACCTCCCACCTCCTGCACCAACATCCTGGCCGGGGTTTCCCAGCCCTCCTCTGGTAGACGAGAAGATTGGGGTGCCGGGTGGGGGCGTCATGGTCGGGGGAAGGGTGTGGGGTAGACCCTCACTCCTGCTCCCCCTTCAAGCAGAGCTCCAAACCCTCCTGGATCTCAAATAAAAACCGATGCAGGGAGACAGCCCGCCGCTGGCAGTGCAACGCTGTGCCGCTCCCGGCGCCCCCGCCCCGCCTCACTTCTTGACGGCCTGTCTGTAGCTGTGTCTCTGTCCCTCCTGTCGGGGTTTGCTGCTGCTGCAGCCACTGGCTTTGCTGCTGGTGCCTCCGTCTCTGCTGCTGGCCTGGCTCACCTGGCTGGCCTGGCTGCTGTCCTGCAGCGTGGGGCTGGAGTGAGCTCTCTGCAGCCTGTTATCCTCCAGCAGCTGGGACTCGAACAGAGACAGGTCCTCCTCACCGCTCCGGATTTTAGCTCGCAGCAGCATCACGTAAGTCCCGTACCGTGTTTTCTGTGAAGGATCGAGAGACACACACAAACATTCAGCTGCAGGACTGTGAAAACGATTCCGTGCTTCACTGATTTTTCAATTTGCTTTTCCTCTCAGCTCACCTCAAACTCCAGATACTCGTCTCTCTGGCGGTACTCTTCCAGCTCCCGACCTTTGACTTTGCGGTCAGGAGGGTAGGAACGCAGCTCGGTCAGCTCGGTGGAGAGACCTCTGAACCGAGCTTCATGAGATCTGACCTGCTCCTCCTGTGAAGCACAGAGTCAAACTGATCATCATGTGGGAGAAGAAAGAAACACCTGCCGTCTTACAAGCCTTTTGCTTTGCTTTATTTTCTTTAATCACACTGAATCCATTTCCCACCTCATCAGCACACCAATACGGCGTCTTCACTGACCTCTTTCCCTCAGTCCCTCTCCTGTGTCCAGCCTACGGTTGCCTTTGTTATCCCAGTTTTGTTTTCTTTCCTGGAGTTTGTGCTTGGCTGCCTCATCTCTTTTGCTTCCTCTCCTTTGTTGTTTTAAATTAAAGGCTTGGCTGTGTTCATTTGCCCTAAATTTCCTCTTACTGCTTCTTTGGCAGGTTTATCTGTGCTTAGCTGAGGCGCACAGATGGTAACAAAAAGAGGAAATCACCTAAAAATCGAGTTGTTTTGTAACTCAAGTTGCCTGCTCCTCCTCTCAGTTCTGTTTTCAGTTCAAAGGAAATCGAACCCATGACAGGCAGTTTGGAGAAATGACAAAGTTCCTGTTAAATAATCACGCATAACCCTAACCCAACAACCACATCCACAACCATTCAAGGAAGAAAAACGTCTTCTTATAACAAAGCTGTGCTGCCTTCATTCTCTGCAGCGGTATACCTTCAAAGCTTTGGTTGCTTTCAGACCATTTAATCACATGGTTCAGTTTGTTTCTCGAGGCTACAAACCACAGAAGACGCTAATGTGTTTTCACTTTCACTCACAGCAGATCGACCTGCAGAAAGAAACACCCTCAATCAAAGCCACGAGAGGCAAATAATAATATATCACATTTGTGTTGAGTGGAGTGTTTATTCATGAAAATTTAATTCTAATTACTCAGCCATTGTGCTACGAAAAAATAATGTGTCAGACCTCTTTTGAAAATGGTTTCAAAGAACGGGTCATTACTCTTATTCTGAATATTTTATCGACTTGTTCTGATGAGTTTCAAAAGGTCCTGGACTTTATTCAAACCAGGTTCAGTCTGGGTCCAGGAAGAGGGAGCATATCAGTCCTGTCCTAGCATCTCTTCATTGGCTCCCATTACGCTTCAGAATCGATTTTTAAAGTTGTGCTGTTTGTTTTTAAAATCCTGATTTGCTCGGCTCTCCTGTACATAACTGACCTCCTTAGCCCTTACACTTCATCTAGGCCCGTTAGATCATCAGACACACAGTGTCTGATGATGTAGTCAAGACCACACTAACCGAGACCAAGACATACCCGAGACCGGAGAGCTCCGAGACCGAGACAAGACCAAGACATTGAGGGATCAAGACCAAGACCATAAATATCAGTGAAAATCTTGTGTTTAGGGGCCGTGTCACTAATTTAGGCCATAAAACTGGGAAGGTTGCGACCATAACCGGGGGGATAGACCAAACTACAAATGAATTTGTTGTTTAAGAAAAAGGCATTTTCCTTCTAATCTCAGTAATGACGTGAAAAAGAAGCCATCAGTGGCGGTCTTGATTTAAAATCTTGACTCCGCCAAGTCCTAGACCGAGACAAGACCGAGTAAAAATGCTTACGATTCCAAGAAGAGACCGAGACCTTTAAAAAGTGGTCTAGAGACTGGTCTTGAGACCAACCCAATCTTGAGTACTACAACACTACCTGGCTGTCCCTCGCTCACGGCTCAAGCTCACAGGTGATCGTGCCTTTGCAGTAAAAGCCCCTAAACTGTGGAACAGCCTCCATCAGGTCTGCCCCCTCTGTTGACTCCTTTAAGTCCCGCCTCAAAATGTACTGTATTTTTATTCGTTAACATTTGAGTCCTTTGGTCCTGAATAGTCCGTTTCTCTCAGGTTTTCTTTATTATTATTTCTTATAAATGTTGTAACCTCCTGTAAATTGTTTCTTTAATTTAATGTACTGCACTTTGGTCAGCTGCTGCTGTTTTTAAATGTGCTTTATAAATGTGACTTGACTTGGTTCCTCTAGGATGAATGATAAGATACCTCGGTCTGTTTGGACATCGTCCCCGGCAGCAGCGGCCGGCTGAACTTCTTCTGGGAGCCGATGGCTGCTGGGAAAGGAGGAGATGAAAACAAGGCGGCCACCGTGTTGATCCGTGTGATCCAGGACTGCATCTGCTCCGCGTTCCTGCGATGGATCATACACGGCCACACAAGCAGAGACACAAACACACGAGAGAAACAGTTCTTAAACACACGCAGAGTACAGTAGATCCTCTCTGTGCTGCAGCACACTCACAGCAGAAACTAAAAACATCAAAGGAGTCATTATCAGAAATCGCAGCCCTGCTGTTGACAAAGAAATGATTTTGCAGCCAATTAATTCATGAGAGAAAAGAGCCTGTTTTACACTAACAGACCTATTAGGGGCCCATGAGAAATATCAGATTGAGTCAGACTGCCTCGCTTAAATCTCCAGGGAGCGACAGAGAGCAAGGAGGAGAGGTAGAGGGACATCGAAGAGAGAGGGAGAGACAGAGAGGGGTTCAGTATCTGGGACAAATGCAAGCTGCAACTGGAGCACAGAGCCTGTCCTCCAGGGGGCTGAAACATGTGGCCACTCATGTGCCACTTCCTGGATCCTGATAACACACACATGCACACCTCCACCTCGCCTGCAACTATAAACACTGTGTTTGACGTGTGCATGCAGCATTGATCCGTGTGCAGTGTGTCCTGCACCGTGTGGGCTCATCCGCACAGCTGGATCTGCATGTTTGTAGCTGATGTTTGGTGCTCAGGTGCCCGATTACCCTGCTCCAATGTATTCTACATGACTTAAACAACGTGGACACTGTAGTTTAACAGGCATGTGCAATTGTTGAACTTTGTCATTCCAAAACGGTGAGCATGACTCTGCTGCTGTGACTGCTTCCACTCCTCTGAATTCAGGCTTTCCAACATGATGATGAAACCTCGCCTGGGCCCAGACGTTTCTGTCAGCCAAGTTTACTAACATAACGGATTAGTTTGGCACAAGCAGCAACCTCCAGGGCTAAAAAGAAATGCAGCCATTCCAGAAATGCCAAGCACTGCAGTTCCTCAAGTGGCCACTTGAGGAAGACTTCAGAAGCGAGTCAATCCCCATTAGGCTCAATATAAAAGTGTACGAACGTATGTTACTGCAGAAATAAAATAGTTTTTTTCATAGGAACAGTTTGGTCTTTTATAGTCTTGACAACTGTAAGGAGGGGTTAAAATATCAAACAACTCACCCGCTTAAATTAAATTAAGATTTAAAGCTTTGCATAAATATGGGCGTGGAAGCTTTGAGTGACATGTGGGTGTTGGACTGCCGAAACTGAACTTTAAAGCCCTTTTCAGACTGCTTTTTTTTTCTGCAAAAGTGTTATATCTAAACTCAGCGGTCATAACGTCTTTGTACATTCACATTAATTCTGCAATGGTGGTGTCCCAGTCTGTGAATTCACATTTCCTTTCAGCGTTGTGGAATCACAGCACAGCGGGAGCTCCCCATACACACACAGAAAGACATGCACGCACACACAGCGCTGTGCTCCCCCGCTGGCTCCGCTGATACCGTCTCACCTCTGTTACGCCTCTGTTACTACCTCCGAAGACGGTAATTCCTTCACATAATTTTTCTATTTTTTGACCCAGTGCAGCACTCGCCTCTTTCTATTTAAAAAGTAAAACTACAGGACCCTCGGCGAACTGCAGGATTTTGCACTTCCGAAATGGCTTCATTTTTCAACACCGGAGGATGCCGCTTGAGTAAAACATAATTTGACCCAGTTGTGTATTTTGGACAAAGATACAAGTAAAAAAAGAAATGTATGTTGAAGAGGACTCACGGTGCCTGGAAGAGGTAAACCCTCCAGTCGGCGGTCCTCAGGTAGAACACGTTGGGTCTCTTGCTGTAGTCTGAAGCCTTCATGGCCAGAGAGTGATGGATGGACACGGCGTTCTTCAGGTCCTCCTCAGAGAGCTGTTTGTCGGGCCGGTACTCCCCCTGGAGTCACAATCATTACAAATAGGACATGAGTGCCAAGATTAAAACTCAGGGAACTTCACACTTATTAAAGCTGACGGGCTGACGATGAGCAGCATCTGAAAACAACATTTGATCCTGAAGTGTGGGATGACTAAGATGAACAGAATGATCGTTTTATTGACTTAAATTTATCCAGATACCAAAAAACAACAACAAAACAATTAAAGTAAGGCATGTTGTTTCTGTCCTTAAGGCCCCGTGTACACCTAGTAACTGTTTTCTGAGCGCCAGCATCTTTTTTTTCGATTGTTTCCAATGAGGAGAGAGCGTTTCGCAGCAGAAAGCGGCCGCCTGGAGAAACATTTTCGAGCGCTCTGCCTTTTATGAAAAAACAAAAAAAAACACTTACAGGAGCTTTAATAACGACTAACAATAAAAAAGCACAGAGGTTTCAAAGTCAGCACAAAAAACAAACACCAGCCTCAAGAGAACAAACATCAACATAAACATCCGCTTGATGGATGCTGTTGTTTTATTTTAGAGCCTTGGCGGCCTGCTCTGCTGGCAGAGGTCTCCTCACATCACAGCCAGACCTCCGCACGGTGCCAGGATGCCGCTGATCGTCCTGCACGTCATGTCAGAGCATGTTTTTAGACAAGTAAACAGGAAATGGGCTCATTAAACAGACTCCCCTTAAAAAGTAAAAGATTTAGAAGATTGTGTGTGAGCCGGTGTCACGATACCAAACAATAAATCTTTTGTTATTTTTCACAGGAGACAAAGATTCAACTTGTAACCAAACGTTTTCGCCTCCATGAAAGATAAACAGAAAGCTAATGGAGATGGTGTCGGCTGTTATTTTAAAGGTTGAATAATGAATATCAAGTGGCAGCTGTAACAAAATGCTTCTCACGCTTTTTGCAACAAAAATATGCACGTACAACATAAAAACATGATTCTGCAGTGATGTGGGCGACTCACTTTCTGCAGGTAGAGAATGAGCCCTTTTAGGATGGCGTAGAAAGTCTTCCAGCCTCGCTTCCCTCGCGGTGCTGTGAGGAGGAGAAAACGTGTTAAAAGCTGGACGTCACTCACACAGTCACAATGTTGTGCATCATAGGAAGATCGATTCAATCTCCAAAAGTTATGAATAAAAAGACACGAAAACCACTCAAACTGCTCGAATATAAACCTGAAGAATACTACAACATTCAAATGAATTCTGTATCGGTCACATATTCATCCTGTGAATGGTATAAAAAGATGGACGACATGACATCTTCCTAAAAGTGAAGACAAACATTTGGAGCTCCGCCTATTGACTGGCTGCAGAATAAGTCATAAGCCCCGCCCCCTTCATGTATTCCAGTATGTTCTCCTCCGCTCTTTAGTAGATTATATCTAACTACACGCAGCCTTCATATAAAGGCAAATATCATTATAGCGTTGTACTGTATAGCGGACTCTTGCTCCGTTCCCCACTTCCATGTTGTTCTTTTAACGTCATGTCTTGTTCATAGACTGTAAATATTAATGGATGAAGCTTGAGTGACGTCACCCATCTGTTCCTGCGGGGGGCTCCAGAGGCTCATCGGCAGCAGCCGCCATGCTGGAAATTCTGTCTCAACCTAACTTTCTGAGGCGGGTTTTAAGCCTCCTGACAAACATCGCGACCAGCCGTTCGTTGCCACTTGGTCGTTCCTGAGGAGACCCTCCCGTCCCTCCTGTCAGACTGACATAATCTACCGCTGTGAGGTGCATGTGTGAACAACCAGATCAGGAGGATATCCGGAGCAGTCCTCCTGAAATTCTCTAGAAATGTTCTGGAGTGCAGATGTGAAAACAGCTGAAGTGTGAAATACGTCAGAGCCTGTTGCAGGCTTATTTTGGCTTCACTTTTGTACAACGAAAGAAGATGGAGACACATTGTCCATCTTTATACACAGTCAATATGTTCAACTGACTCTAAGATCTCTTTGTAGACGTATAATGAACCACCAGCTCATCTATGTGTTGTCCTCTCTTGTGGGTCATTTTCACACCTAGACAGGAGTGCAGTCATTTGGTCTGATCGCTGACGACTGAAAATTGGTGTGAAATTTATTACGACAGTGTTTTGGAGGTCGTTTTCGGGTTGGTCTGTTGGTTGTTTTCGTTCCCCTCACAATGCAGAAGATAATGACTGAATCTAGAACGAGTTAGAGATAATTTCACGGAGCTGAGGCCTGCAAATGTCACCTTTTGTCCTTCCTTGGACTGACTTTAAATGTTGGCGCAGTCAACAGCACAGAACATTGTTGTTAGTGTGGTTTACGAGATCTGCAGGTCACAATACGCCATTTTGTTTTCGAGTATAACCCTTAAAGTAAACTGCATTTCTATATTTCTGAGAAGATCTGTTGGTTGTTGTTGTTATTTAGTCATCTGTTAAGTTTTAAAGTGTGAAAAGACATTTTAATGACTCAAGATGAGACTCGTACTTCTCTTGCCGTCTGAGTCTGCATGGACTTTGCGGACCAGGAACCCGTTCTTGTACAGCAGCGCTCCTGTAGGCTCCTCCTCATCCGCCAGTGGCTTCTCGCTGCTGCCCACCCGCTTCATGGATCTGGAGGTGTTGGAGTCGCACAGGCTGTCCCCGAGCTCGGAGAAGGACTTCCGTAGCTCTTCCTCGTCCCTGTAGAGACAAAATACAAAAGAATCAGATGCCACAGAGATCAACGCTTATGTGTCATGTCTCATTAGCGAGGGCGAATAAACACATCGTCATTCATCCTGTCTCACTGTGTGCTTGTTACACAAGAGCAGCACAGGACACGAGGGCCGCAGATTTCACACGCTCGCTGAAACTTTCATTTCATACAGTACACATGATGAGTAATATTGAGTCTTGGCAGAGATTTTGTTACACAACACATTTAGAGAGCATCGTGTTTCCGAGAGGAAACCTGAGTGAATGGAGCCGTCTTCAAAGCTTTAAGTGTGTGCTTCTCTCCTCTCTCCTGGATCAAAAAGTACCACAGCTTAAGAGTGACACCATCATCCATCTCTTTCAGCTTTGAGGTGAGAAACAGGGGCATCGTCACCCGAGGGAGGGGGCAACATCCAGCGCTGAAATGCAGACGCATCACTGCTGCTCTTCCTCCTCTTGATGCTCACAAGGAGCCTCGCAGAGGTGAGAAACACACGCCGCCTTTACAACAAACACGTCCAGACTTCCAAGGAGAGAGGGAACCAAACCAGCGGTGTCTACAAGATCTCTAGGATGTAATTTGGTATAACTCAAAATTGTGTTACAGACCCTGCATCAACTTACTGTGAAGTTGATGCAGGGTCAACAAAAGCAGGTAGAACATGTCTCATTGTAAATCTTAAATAAGCAGCTAAAGGGTTTAGCTGAGTAAAGAAACCCTGAAAAGACAATAATTCAGATCAAAAACTTCTGCTTTAATAAGAGACACAATGATCGAGTGCGTCACCTTAAGATGATTATTTTACTTTTAAGCCTCTGTGTGGAGGTTTTAGCTGGTAATGAAGCAGACTGACGTTAGTATTGAAGTCTCTTTATGAGCTACAAAAGCAAATTAGACCATCAGTAAAAAGACTGATTATTTCTGTGTTGCCTTTTTTTTATGCCTGTAACCTTTGCCATGATGGAGGTGTCAGACAAAATCATTTAAAGCACACTGGAGAAACCTTTGTTTACATTTTCCACGGCTAATATTCACAGTGAGTGATACATTTTACTGTTAAACTAAAGCAGGATGAGATTTCCTTGTCGTAAATCAAGATCTTAGTAGGTTCAGGACATCAGTAAAGAGTTAACAGGTACCGCTTTGTGTACAGGGGGGGTACACACAAGAGCGGTAAATTGTTAACGCTGGCTCTGAGATCAAAGTACTGCGATGAAAGCAGACGAAAACAGAAGTAAGAAACATGCAAGAAAAACATCTTTGACCTGACAAACACGAGCAGACTTCAGAAAAAGGTTCACAAAGAACTACTGAAATGCTGCAAGTAGCACAGAAGGAAACAGAAACTGTCTCCAGGAGACACGAGGAAGGTGATGCTGGGATTCACTTCGTGGCCAATTAAACACAATTACCGCTAATTCCTCAGACAGAATTTATGAATGGCTGACTTTAAGAACTGCACAGGGCAATTAAAGACCCCGTGTTATCCTCATGCTCACCTTTCATGTTGTCAGTCTGTGAAATAAAAACTCCTTATGTGTCTGATACTGACGTCAGTAAAATCCCCCATTACAGCCTCTGCTTGAAATGGTTCATTTCAGGTGCTGTCTCTTTAAGGCTCCCCCTCCCCATGTGCCCACTTTCTTCTGATTGGCCAGCTCTCTGGAAGCCTTCCCAGAATGCTGCAGGGCTGCCAGGGGAGGGCTGCTCTCCAGTGCTGAGAGAAGAGAGTCTATGTTAAGAGGTTTCAACGTAGAAGCTTGAAGCCGTCTGGTGAAATTCTTGATCTCATATCGGGGAACTAGCACATGTTTTGCAGAACAAGCCGTTTAGCGCCCTCTTCAGGCTTATCCTGGGATTACTCCAACATATGATTACCTCATGATCTGAAACTTTGCCCGCGTTTAGTTTGGGCATCCAGCATTGTAACACTATATGTGAGTTTTAAAATGGGGATTAGCCAAGCGGCAACCTCCAGCGTTGAAAAATTAAACCAATGCGGAAGTGCAAAATCCTGCAGTTCATCGAGTGTCCGCTTGAAGCTCGCTCCAGGAACCCCGGAAATCACACACACACAACAGGCAGAAGAGCCGTGAAAAACATGTTTACAGTCTGGTTGAAAAAACAAACAGCTGAAACTGTGCACGCTACACACTTTCAGCACATGTGACTAATGTTGTCATGCAATGATCATTCTCTCTGAATTACTGTAACCAGTTTGTGCTTTCATTCAAATGTTTTGTTTGTTGCTGAAAATTCATCTTAGATAATTCAATAAACATTTACATTATTTAAAACTCTGCATGGTCCAGTAGACGGGTCTCCATGCAGCAGCTACAGGCGTCAGAAGACAAAGGGGGAAGTCTGAAAAAGAAGCTCACCAAGAGTCTGAATGTGGAGCTCTGACGGATTCTAACTCAATTCATCAAACTTCTTTCATCTTTTTTTTAAAGTCACGTTGTTTCTGTTGGATGTGAAGTTTCTGATGAACATCGCTCATTAGAGTCCGGCCTCAGGAGCCATCTTTGAAAAAGTCTGATGAGCTGCTCAGCTCTGCTTGTGTCTTTGAACGCAGCTTCATGTCTTAATCACTACTCTCATGTGCACCCAGTGTGTGAGCCGAACTTTTGAATTTTCAAGTTTGGAAGATAAAAGTCGTTTGTTGTATCGCTCACTCCGTCTTGTTCTGTTTCTCTGTGGTCTTACTTTTTGTGTTTTAAGAAATCTTTTTGTTATTTTTATCATCCAATTTAGATTTGATCTTCTAATATTCTTGTCAAAGAGACTCTTAATTTTAAAAGATTGATCCATCATTTTCATCATCATGCTTTGGGGCAGCAGTAGCTCAGTCTGTAGGGACTTGGGTTGAGAAGCGGAGGATCGCCGGCTCAAGTCCTGGTGCGGACCAAATCTGGAAATTGGTCCCATAGCTTGAGAGGGGCCAGTTCACTTCCTGAGCACTGCCCAGGTGCCCTTGAGCAAGGCACTGAACCCCCCCTCCCCCTCCAGCTCAGGAGCACTCGTTGTGTGACTCTGACATCTCTCCATTATCCCTCGTGGGATAAATAAAGTATATCTTATTCTTATTAAAAAGGACGAGGCCTTAAATTTAGATGGGCCTTTATTCTAAGTTTTACGGTAGTCATTCTTTTCTGTTTCTTTTTGTATTTTGTTGTTATAATTTAGACGTTATTGAGATGTTATTTGCGTACTTTAAAGTCTCTTCTTCTACATTATTCTACAGTTTTTGCACGTTTCTATTCTAATATAGAATATGACGAAACAAATCTAAAGTATTCCTGCTTCCGATCACATCCGAGAATATATTAAAGGATGTAAATGAGAGAAAATGTGTTTTTTAATTGTATTTGAAAGACAGACAATTCTTACGCTACACGTTGCTAATCCCATTCTCTCGATTATCTCTCATAATTCGATGTATTCAGGTCTTTTTAGTGTTTTAAAGGGATTTGTCACATTAAGAGATGATCGAAGCTGCAGGCATCACCAGCGAGAGTCTCTGCAGCTGCAGCCTGCCGAGCGAACACGGCAATCCCACTTGTTACCTCACCAGGCGGCACCCATGCAAAAGTTCAGCCTGAAAATAGAATAATGGCTGGATGCCGAACCCCCCCGAGACCACGCTATGAGTAACCAACAAGAACATAACAGCAGTTAACCCCGCGCAGGAGCCAGGGAGGGAGAGAGAGAGAGAGAGAGAGAGAGAGGGAAACAGAGAGAGAGATGGAGCCAATGAGCATGCAGCCTGTTGCCTGGTAACTGCCTGAATCCCGTTCTACACAGAGGCGAAGTGGAGAGGAGCTGGAGGGGGGAGGAGGGAGGTGAGGAGACAGATAGTGAGAAGGGGGGGGAGACAAAGATGATCCTTTTCAGAAAATGATCAACAATACGATGGGTGAGAAGAGAGGAAAGGAAAGAGAGAGAATAAAATTAGGAGTGGAGACGAGGCAAAGATGTTGCTGGAAAAAGAAAAAGGAAAGACAAAGAAGAAAGAACTGAAACGACTGAAACACGTGGACAGGAAAAATGTGAGAGAATAAGAACAGAGAAAAGGAAAGGAGAAGAAAGAATTAAAGCAAAAGTCAAATATAGCGATGAAAAAAGGAGACAAAGAAAGGAAGGACAACACAGGAAAGGTCAAGACAAAAAGGAAGGAGGTAAAAAAAAACACCTAAGGAAAGAACATGATGGGAAAAGAGGAAAAGAGGAGGAGAGGAGAGGAGAGTAAAAGAAAAGGTAAAGAGAGGACAAAATACAGGAATGAAAGGCAAAGATGTGTTTAAAGTCAGGACTCCCGCTCTGCTTTACAGGGACTTCTTGCTGCTCCCGTCTGGCCGTAGATAAACTCTGTTGTCATGTGTTATGGTGTTTGTGTTTGGTAAGTCAGGTAAACACTGCATGTAAACATTGCATCCTCTGCTACGTCACCTGCGCACCTGGCTATAGGCGGTAATCACCGCCACAGACAGCGAGAAGAAGGACGTCACAGGTGAACGGGGACGAAGAATCAGGAATCAACCGTGTGTGTGTGTGAACGTGATTTTGGGTTTGTCGTGTTTATTTTCATGTTTTTCATAAACCAGCTTGTTTTTACCTAAAGCATCTTTTTGTAGCTGTTTTTTTTTATGAATGATTGTTATTAAGGAGTTCTGTTGTAGTACTTGGAATCGGCCACTTTTTGAAGGTCTGGCCTCGGAATCTAAAGCGTTTTTACTCGGTCTT
This sequence comes from Tautogolabrus adspersus, assembly GCA_020745685.1. Lineage (NCBI taxonomy): Eukaryota > Metazoa > Chordata > Actinopteri > Labriformes > Labridae > Tautogolabrus > Tautogolabrus adspersus. The sequence continues at coordinate 22,351,522 of CM036554.1, forward strand.
GTCTCGGTCTCTGACTGGGTGGACTCCGGATTTTAAATCAAGACCGGTCAAGACCACCACTGATGGGATATTTCTCCACATCATTACTGTGATTAGAAGGAAAACGCCTCTTTCTAAAAGAACTAATAACTTCAATCAAAATTTCATTTTTACCCGTTACGTCCGCAACATTCCCGGTGTTACGATGTAAGTGAGTGACACGCCCCCTAAACACAAGATGATGATTTTTCAGTGATATTTATGGTCTTGGTCTTGACTCGGTCTAGATCCCTAAATGTCTTGGTCTTGTCTCGGTCTCGGAGCACTCTGGTCTCGGGTATGTCTTGGTCTCGGTTAGTGTGGACTAGACTACAACACTACTAAAGAATTAAACACGTTCCACGACGGACATTTTTTTTACCCACCGTGAGTTGGAAAGAGTTCAGACTCCCTCCAGAAGAAGTTTGCTAAACCCGTCTGTGGACATTTTCTGAAGTGATGAGAATGAACTGATGAATGTTCAGAACTTGATGTTTCAGACATATTCGGGGCAAATATTGAGTTTTGACATCCTGTCAGGCTTTTTTCATCTGATGCAAGAGGAAGTGATTAATCACACATTCAACTATCACTATATTTAAAGACTTTATGAACTTATCTGGTGCTGAAAATGGGTGGGTCATGATTCGTTGGAGACAAACTGTACCCGGTTTAGACACAGAGAGTTTTTTTTAATCTATTACACTCTTTCTACAAATATAGCCAAAACAAAATAAATTCCTAAATGTAAAATGTTTTCTTGACAGACACTAAATGTGCTCTATAAATAAAGTTGGATTGGATTGCGTTCCGCCTGTTAATGCTACAGCAAAGCCTGCTGATACGTGATTGGTCAAGACTACTTGGACTACAAACGGAAACAGAACTAAAATCCAGATACCCTATAGTGACGACATTTTTATGAAGAAGATGAGAAAAGAGATTTTACTAAAGCTACGTCACACACGCTGTTTTATTTATGTGCTTTTACCAAAAATACTTTTAGAGGATATAATAACTGCTGGTTAATATTGTATGATAAGTGGACTGTACACTGTGCTCCCGTGCTGCAGGTGAGGGGTGGAGGAAGCAGACGATAGTAAGACAGGATGATTAGAGGCACAGAGGGAGGAGGGGAGGAGGGATTAGCAGAATAAAAAGAATAATAGAGCAGATGGGTCTCCTCTGGGCATCTTGTTGCTCATTCGATTTTCTTCATGCCTCGTTCTCCTCTCATCACATCCTTTCATAAAAGTATTCTCCTGCCGTTCTCCTCTCTCCTCTACCTGTTTTTATCTGCATCTACGACTTGTTGCGTCTCTCTTTCGCCGCACAATGCTCACCACCACCGCCACCGCCACCTCTCCCTCTGCTCTCCACCCCCGCTCCTGAATGAGGAAGCATGTGTGTTCTGTATACGTCTGTGTTCTCTATGTGTGTGTGTGTGTGTGTGTGAGTGGAAAACATGTGGGTGCATCCAACTGCACCGTCGAGAGTGGCCATGTGCATGTATCTCTCTGTGGGGGTGTGAAATAACATCCATCAGTGTGCTGTTTTTTTTATTTTGTGTGTGTGTTTGTCATCGGGCAGCAAAAATACACACTAAACTCTGTGCGCCCACACACAAACACACACACACACACACACACACACACACACACACACCTGAAATGAGATGTACACAGCAGATATCACAAACACAATCTGTATTCATATAATCACAGCAGGCGGTTTGTTTTAGAGTGAAAATCACACCTCTGTCACAGGACATGTGGGAGCTGGTCTTTTTAAAGCCTCGATCTGGGAGTAAATTAGTAAATCAATGCAGGGCGGGTCTACATAGAGAACAGAATAAAATAGAGCAGAGTGTATGCTTCATCCCGCTGTGGTTACAGTTTGCACGCTGCAAATGCCCAAACTGATGCTTTCAAACGAAGATGTCAACCAGGAGAAATGAAAAAAAAAACATTTGAAGGCTCAAAGGCTGCATGTGGAAAATTGCTTTGAAACTGTAAAAATGAATAAAATCAAAATTGAGTGTTTTATTTTGCATCCACAAAAATCTGAATGAAAATTAGACTTCATAAAAGTGGGGATCCAAACCGACCCGGGGTCACCAGAAGGTGCTAGGAGGGTCTCGTAAACTTGGAGGGAGGGAGTCTTTCCTATGCCAACCTTTCAATTAGCCAATCAGAATGAAGCCGCTGTGAGTGACAATGATGTATCAGACAGTTGATGTACCACTGAAAATAATCGACCTGCTCTTAAGATGGAAACATTTCTGGTCACATATTCTCCTCCTCTTCAACCAGTGTAAATAAGTCTCAGAGCTCCTTAAAACATGTGTGTGAAGTGTCTTGTTCTAAATCCACTCTGATCCTGTATTTGATCATGCCTATAAACCCCTCTATTTCAGCCCTGCTCAGAACAGGCTGTTTCTGTGTCTGTAGCTTTAAATGTAAATGAGCTGTGTCTGACCACGCCCCTCTCTGGAAGGGCTTGGGTGTCTCGGGCTTTCTCGCTCCATGCCCTTTTGTTTACGGTGAGAAGGCAGACTCAGAGGGCAGAACAAACACCTAGCTGTGGGAGTGTCACCCACCTGGGGGAGGGGTTACTGCCCTTTGTGATGTCATGAAGGGAAAATCTCCAAACGGCCTGTTTGAGCACACATTTTCTGAAAAGTGGAGCAGGCAAAAGACGGAGAGGATGGACTTTTCTCATCATTGGGGGGTTTGTAGACAGACTAGAGACACATATTAGAGTTAGAGGAACATGGTGTGGTGTGTTTTGCATAATATGTGATATTTAATAGAAAAAGACCACCAGATTTCCAATAAGAGAAGAATGACACACTAAACGTAATGAATATATGTTTACTGTTACTGTTAACCATTGTTCAGACAGTTTAAATTCAATTAACAATTAATTAATTAATTAATTAATTACAAATCATAATGTGCAGGGACTTTAAAAAGTGTTACAAAAGGGAAGTCCATGATAGAGGCATGGTCTAATAAAGTTATCCCAAGAAAGACTGATTATTACATGGTCAAATGGTCTTTTGTGTATTCGTGTTTGGAGTGTCTTTAAAGCCTCAGATTAAACACAGAACAGACGTGTATCTGTCACACAGTGTTTGTGATCTCAGTCAATGAGTAGCAAGTGAAGAAATGTCCTCTGTGTGATGAAAAATGCATCAACCCAGCTCGCAGGGTGTGAAAGTGGAGGCAAAGAGTGACACTGAGCTCTGCTTCAGCACAGACAGAATTTACTCTATTCCAACTCTAAAATATTAAAAACCAACATGTGCGGCTCTCTGCTGCCAAAACAGAAAAAAGAATCCCAGACTGCTGTGGGCTGAATCTCTTAATCTGTAATTCATTTTGTTTGGATGGATTTGTTCGGTGGATTCTCTCTTTGCTCGACGGTGTTTACGTGTCTAAAAATCACATCTCTCCTGTCCCCCTATGCGGCGGCGGCGAGTGTTTAAATAGCTGTCTATATGTCAGTGGAGATGTCTGAACTGGATCGCCGGCCTCTCTGTGGATCTCCTCCTCGATCTGCTCCTCTGACCACTTTTTATTCGGCTGCTTCGGGAGCGCTGCTGCAGCTATTTTTGGAGAGGTAGTGGGAGGCTGTGGTCACACCTTTGTACGGGATGCAGGTAAAGAGACACTTAAATGGAGTCTCTCTCTCTCTCCCTCTATTGTATGCATGATCTCGTTCTCCTTTATCTTCATGTTAAAACACAAAGAACAAACCTGTACACACCTTCACAAATGCATCTCCAGCGTGCATGTTGTGTGCATTATATCTATCTGCTAGTGAATGTGTGTGTGTGTTTGCAGCAGAGAGAACAAAGTGATGGAAAGAGCAATGTGGTAGCTATGGAGTCGTATCCATGGTGCCGTCACTATGGCAACAAAGCTTGGAAAACGAGTGACTTAATTGGCATCTCCGAGGCGCTCTGGAGATGCGATCCAGAATAGCAACCCTTGACACACTAATGTTTCCTTCACATGCCAGACAACACACACGTCACTAATGAGGATGCTAACAAGCTAATCAATATGTCTTAATGTTTCCTGCCCTTCAGGACGCCGTGTGTGTGTTATTGTGTGTGTGTGTGTGTGTGTGTGTGTGTGTGTGTGTGTGTGTGTGTGTGAAAGCAAAGGACAGAAACAGACTCGCAGAGGAGGTGAAGATGATAAAAAAAGGACTTACAGTGTCCATTGCAGCTTCTGATTCTTGATTGAGTTGTACAGCGCCTGCAGAGGAAAAAGAACATTTTCAGGTTCAGCTATAAGCGATCTGATCAGACATTACAGGTGCAGGTGTGTTGTGGTTTTTTTTATGTTAAAGCTGCAGTGTAAGCCAACCAGCGTCATACTCAGAAAAGATGCCATTCAAACGGCCTGAGCTTAACTGGTTTTACTTTGCCAAACGATCCGTCAGTCGGCCAATCAGTCGACCACCACAAACATCAGTTACCGAGCCATTATCTTCCGAGCAGCCCCTCAATGAAAAGACGAGCAGATCAATCAGCATGTAAATAATTTAGGCTTTAACGCAAAAGCATCGACTTGATCGAAGCAAAATTAAGTTACGGCTTTGGAGACATGAGCACAAAAATAAAGCACAAGACAAAAACAAAAGATGAAACGCCTGAGTGCTGAATCAATCCGTCAATCCAAACAAACTTTAGTGTCAACTATTCCTCTGATTACTTAAACAAGAACGTCTGATCCACATTATACTGCTTGCCTTCTTATTATCTTAGTCTCATTTTCTTGCTCGTTCACCTTTTAAAGTGACCTTACTGTATGATCAGACATTAAGGAAACATGCTATGTTGAAGTGCTGGCTTCTCTGACAACAATGCAGCAGCCAGTATGTCCTCCTTCTAACTTTAGATTCTGGTCCTGAATGGTCTGGATTTGTTTGGACCAGAGAAGGTAGGCGGTTTTAAGGCACCCCCACACGGCCGTTTTGGACGCCCCTCGGTTTGCCAGATATGAGAGCAGTTATCAGGTCAAACCAACAGGTGTTGCAGCGATGGAAGCGGGCAAGAGAACTGGTTCAGATAGAAGTGATTGTACCCGACCTAAAAAGCCTCTGCATGTTTCTAATAAGCTCCACGAGCAGAAACGTGCTCAAACTAGGATCAATATTGGAGATGCTTTTGAAAAATGGAGAGAGGTTAGAACGCAGAAATCACACTAAAATAAAGAAGGAGCATGTTGTATTTGTACTGTAGCCTGTTCCACGCTCCTCCAGTGGAGTAGCAGATAAATCATGTTACACTACATTCATTATAAAATCAATAGAGACGCTGTTAATGGTTAAAACCACAGAGCGTACATGTCCCGTTTTCTAAAAGCCATCAGGTTAAAAACCCAATCAGTCAAAGAAAAACTCCATTAGGAATATTTATAGCACTGCCATGTGCGGTGTACTACAACCAAAGACAATGTTTCACTGTGTTAGGATTATAATTGTGTTAAAGATGGCGTGGGGGGGTTCATGGTATGGCTCAAGTCGAGTTGCACTCTTTAAATGTTGTCAACGTTTGAACAACATGCAGCAGGGAGTCTTGGTGGTTTCTGCAATTCTTGGCATAATTTTAAAGTGTTTCCTCTTTTTATTCTGCAAATCTTCATGTTTTATCAAGTGGTAACCTCCGGTGCCGATGTGGAAGTGAAAAATCCTGCAGTTCCTCGAGTGTCCACTTGAGGCTGGCTCCAAGAGCCTCAGAAGTCTCAGACACACCCATTCAAAAATGTCAGTTTTTACAGCAGAAATAAACATGTTTACAGCCTGGTTCAAAAAACGAAATATGTCTGATTAGTTATTGTCATCACTGGCACACACTCTGCAGGACGTGAATTTTTTAAACGGCTCTGTTTGATTTGATGAACGATACGTGTTATCCATAGTTAGGCGTGTAGCTGACATGACTGACAGGTGGGCGCGATGTAACGGTTCGTCAGGAGGCTTAAACCCCGCCTCAGCTCCAGATCTCAGCCTGTCGTTAGGTTGACTGAAAGTTAGACTGACTGAAAGTTAGGCTGAGACAGGATTTCCAACATGGCGGCTGCTGCTGATGAGCCTCCAGAGCCCCCTGCAGGAACAGATGGCTGACGTCACTCAGGCTTCATCCATTACTATTTACAGTCTATGTTTTTTATTCATGCATTGTTGAGTAAATGATTGTTAGAACACAGGAAGTGCTATAAAAATAAACATATTAATAACGTTTATAATGGTATGCCTGCCTCCCCTGCCTTTTATTATCGCACACACCCACCGTCCCTCCTTATTTTATCATCTTTGAACCTGTTTCATCGTAGTTTGAGTCATTGGGAATAAGGACACTTAAAACCTGCAGCACATTAGGGACAATAAAAGGGGAGTTTGTCGAGGGAATCAGTCTGCATCTTTGCTCTAAAAAGTTTCAGAGAAACCGCTTCCTGAAGTCGATACCTGTGTGTGGACACATCTTTTCTCCAATTTTCCCGCAGTGACCCTTAACGTCACATGAGCTGGGACGAGCAGGTGGAGGGAGAACAGCATGAAGCCATCAGAAGGAGGCAGCTGATGGACATCTGTGACGACTGACGTGATGGAGAGGACACTTAAGGGCACTCCATCACCGCCTCGCTCACCTCTGAATTCCTCGTAGACCGCCAACACTCGTCCTCAACCATGAACATAATTGCCACGTGGGGGGAAAAAACCCCTCACACTCAGCTGGTATCGATCGCTTCTTATTTCATTCCTTTGATTAAAGAACTTCTGCTAATGGTCTTCAGCTGTTTCAGACTTCCAGCCTCATTTTGTCGCTCTATGTCTTTTAGTCAAATGAAATTGCTTCTGTAATGGGCTTTGATTTTGTGCTCCATAATCAGGTTCATTTCCAGAGTTTTCTTAGAAACCGCAGCTAATCTCAAACACTTGCAGAGAGTCATGAATATTGATGTCCTCTCAAGCTTTAAAAAAAACAAAAAAAACCATTACACATTTCGCTCTGGTTTCCATACGCTCCACTGTAAGAATCTGTGTCTTAAACTAAAAGTGCTCATACATTTTAATAACCTCAGGCACACAGCTGAGCTCCACGGGACGAAGAGGGAGACGCTGAAATGTTGCTTCTGTTGCAAAAAAAAAAATCTGGGCAACATCAAATATTAACAGGGAGTTTGTACGCTGTAAAAGTTGACTTATCAGCAACAACAGCATCATATTCTGTCTACAGGAGTGCATCATGTTTAAGTGGAGTAAAAGAAAACGCTAAACCACGAGCTTTGTTTTTCTACTTTCTGTTTCTTTGTCTGCATCACCTCAGGAGTACTAAAAAAACTACAAGCTTGGCTCATTAAATTTGGTGCAGCGGTGAAGCATGGACCGAGTAGCAAAGGTTTATTTATTTAGCTTTTATGCTTTTATTTCCAGATAGGACAGTGGACAGAGCCAAAGATCGGAGAAAGACAGAGACAGAGGATGACATGCAGGAGAGGAGCCACAGGTCGGATTTGTAAACCCGGCCCACCCACTTGGAGGGCTATAGCCTCTGTACATGGGGCCGACGCAATAACAACTCTGCCACTGATGCCCCGCAGCTGGAAATAAAAAAGTCCATGGATAAAAGAAAAAAAGGTTGAAGCGAGGGCTGCACTGGGTCCAAATATGTCGAGGAATCAGGTGCTCTTCAAGAACAGGGGACAGAAGTCAAATAGCTAATAAATAAATGACTGTCCTGATTACAAACTGAGTTCATTGTGAAGAAACATTGACCTTTGTTACCGTTCCTTTGAGCTGTTTGACGTCACTTTGGGATCCCTAACCACTTCCTGTTTCTCTGCTTAACTTCATATCCTAACCTTTCATCTACCAGAAGGGCCTTACTGTATTTCAAAATAAAAGCACACAGCAAGTAAAGTACTCTCAGCTTAAGACATTGCAGAAATTCAAAACAAAAGCCTTCACAACATTTATTTTAAAATGTGAAATAATGGAATTTCAAAGATGCAACTAAAAATGCGATTAATCACGATTAATTATTGAAATTGTTTGACAGCCCGGTGACAGGTAAAATGTTTAAGCTTTCCACACATGTAAGTTCAGTGTGTGACATATTTGAACTCTAGAGTTGCACAGAGCTTCTTTGGAGACGCCTCAACGAGTCAAGAAAATATTTGACAACATTCGGACACTTTTGGAAATATACCCTTACTCTTACTCTGATTGGCTCTCGGCTGTCCTTCAATCTTTCACAATTGACACCTAATGAGTAATACAGCTAAAACTGTCTGTTCAATGTTCTACATTAATGCAAAAGCGACATTTTATCAGAGAATATCTCAAATGAGTAACCATAGCAGCAGGGAGGCAATAAAATCCTGACCTGAACCATTTTTTTAAATCATGCTGAAGAACACGACAACTTTTATGCCGAGGAGAGAGAGACGTAGAAGAGAGGAAACATCATCTGGCCTGCTCTTTAATTCAGCCCATTAATTCTAGATAACGGACACTTCATTATACATTACCACGGTCTGGCAGAATGCTCCGTTCTGATTGGCTGCAGAGTCTATCTCTGATAATGCACACCTAAAGTCATTCAGGGGAATGTCTTTGTTCACTAATCCACATGAATGCAGCATTCAACATACCAAAAGAGATGCATTAAAGCCCCTGCAGACAAAAAGGGAGGAATGTTACTTATTTACATCACAATGAATTGTAGTCCTAAAAATAACCTGCTGCTCTGATGACTACATCATCCAATCATTTCTGATGATGGACACCATGAAAAGTGCTGACCATAAAGTATATTGCTGCTCTGGCCCTTACATCATCTGTTAATTCCAATCAACAACCAGTGTCTAAAAATGAAGCCAATGAGGAAGTGCAAAAAAAAAAAACTGCAGTTCCTCGAGTGTCCACTTGAGGCTGGCTGCAAAAGTACTGAATGTCACATACACACTCCATATTAAAATCTGTTTTGACAGAAGAGATGAACATGTTCACAGCCTGCCACACAAAACGATTTTAGTCTGATTAGTTCACGTCTTTATCAGCACACGATGAACGAGGGGCGACTTTCCTTCACAAGTCATCCATTTTGATTTCATGAAGGATACGAGTTATGCATAAATGACAGATCTGACTGAAAGCTACCGTGTTGTAGCAGTTTGTCAGGCTGACTACCCTGCATCATGTGGTGTCGGACACATCGGAAAAATGTGTTTCCAAGTTGAAAAATGCAAAACGTCTGCTCAAGTAGAAACAACAACTCGGAAAATTGGGAAAGAAAGAAAGAATGTAAATTATACTGAGATACATTAGCTCGTCAGTAAACATATTCTCTTCCTCAGGTCGGTTTTGTTTGTTCGTCTTGACGATGGTCAACTCGGACTTCATTTTCATTGAGTGTGGGGGTGGAATAACAGAGAGAACTCCCATGATTCCCTGCCAGCCTCAACGTCATCTTTTTGTTATTGTTTTGATTGAGAGCCCCCTGGTGGCAGAATTTACAAATTGTGCCTTTAAAAGTTTATTTTAATATCGTTGGAGAAACTTCTACAAATGGGAATGCAGAATAGACAAAGGAGAAATGTTTTGTACAAAATCTATGCTGCCGCACTTATCTCTATGTTCATTATATCCTGCTTAAAGACGCCTAATTGAGCACTATGCATTACACACACACATACAGTATATATACATTACGCTTGCAGATTTGCATATCACAAAAAGGCGCTTGGCCTTGGTGGATGCTTTGTGTGTCCTTGTTTGTATATGCTCTAATAATTAAGATGCACAGAGTCTGTTAAAGGCGCTGTAATAAACTGATTAATTCATCGGCACAATCTGTTCTTGATTTTAACATTCGCTCTTTAAAGTGTGTGGAAAAAAAGTCTTTCAAGAAGTTGTAGTAAAAGCTTATTTTAGTCCGACTTTTGGTCCCCAACACAAAAAGTCTGTTTACTTCTTTAAAGACAAAAAGATTGAACTGGCAAACGTTTAGAATCCGTGCTTAAAAATGTACGTTTTGGGACGCCAGTAGCCTTGTAGTTAGTGCATGCGCCACATGTACGGAGGCTGTAGTCCTCCAAGCGTGCGGCCCGGGTTCAAATCCGACCTGTGGCTCCTTTCCTGCATGTCATTCCCCACTCTCTCTCTCTCTCCCTGATTTCCGACTCTATCCACTTCTCTACAATGAAGGCATAAAAAAAAGTCTTTCTTTTTTAATTTGGGATTGATTCACTCCGCTACAGTGACAGTTTTTTCATGTTATTAATGTACAAGCGTGCAAATATTTCTTTATCTCACCTGAGTCAACAGAAGAGAGACTTTATAAAACAGCCGAGTTTACTTGCAGAAGAATATTTGTAGAGAAATAAACCATGCAGCCCCTTTGTGTAAATCCTCTGGGAACACATCGTACCAACAGCAGAGAGAGAGAGAGAGAGTGTGTGTGTGTGTGTGTGTGTGTGTGTGTGTGTGTGTGTGTCTGTGTGTGTGTGTGTGTGTGTGTGTGTGTGGATTTAAAGACTGAAGGAGGAGGTAAGTAAATGAAATAAAGGTAAATGGCTGCGAGGTGTAAAATCAGAGCATCAGTCAGATTCATTCAGTCCGGAGGCTCATTGAGACGAAGATGGATGTTCGTCACCTTCACCTACTTGCTTCATCAACGTCACCGAGTGGCAGCAAATGAGAGCCATTAGCCTTGAGTGCAGGCTTTACACAATACTGAGCCGAGGTGTACGGACAATCAGGGCCTGGCAGACGACCAAATCCCCTTCATCAAATACTCCACGCTCTATATGTGGAGCTGAGACTATAAATCAAGCTATTCTACAAATATTAGACTGAAATGTAGAAGTTAATAAACAGACGAGGGGCATAAAATCCATCATAAACACCACCACCACTTCTGATTAATTTGGCCAACTGGCTTTGAATGACAATGAGCTGATTCTTAATGTTATGTGACGATAGATATCACTTTGTATGACACGTTTCACACCGTTATAAAGTGATTCATCATGAGATGAGTTTTGAATTTGCAGCACTTTTAAGATGATGAATGACGTGTAAGAAAACAACAACAAACAGTTCAGTACCTTCCTCCTCTTCCGGGCCTGTGGGTGATTCTGTCCGTCCTGAGCTTTGCCCAGCAGGTCTGGGAACACGAGGGGTTTGAGTGAGCGGGAGCGAGGGGTTCTGGGATACCGGAACGGGTCCATCATCCGAAAGTCTCTACCGTAGCGAACGGTGCAAAGAGAGCGTGAGCGTAGGCGTCCTGCCGAGTGCAGGCTGTTAACACCGATCATGGTTGGAGGCGAGGGTGCATGGATCACACAAAACTGGGCTTCAAGTGCAATAAACAGAGAGAAAAAATACTGGATGATGATCTGTGCAAATGATTCAGTTCTGCTGCAGAGAAAAGTTGATCCAAAGAGTGTCAAATGAGGCTCGTCTGATGCGCCAAGAGACAGCTGGAAGTGAAGTCAGCTGTTACAGAAAGCAGCCGGTGATCAGCAGAGACGCAGAGGGAGGCGACACATCGTCAGGCGGCTGTCAGTGGACCGAGCTATCAGCAGGCATCAAACCCTCAACAGTCACAGCTCTGAACGTCTTGATCAACGCCCACCAGGCAACACGGGGGTGCCCACCTTACGCTGAATTATTGATAAGACAGACATGTATTATACATGTAGAGAAACGACTCCTGCGCTGTAAGTCACTGAGAAGACAGCAAGACTATTTCTTCTGCAGGTCCATAAATCCAGCACTTTTCCTCCAGTTTGGTCCCTCAGGAGAGTCTATGAAGTTTAGATGGGAATAAAACTGCACATAAAGGCAGTTCGATGTGTAATTTCTCCAGCAGAACCCTCTCTCTCTCTCTCTCTCTCTCTCTGAGTGGTCTCAACAGGACACGAAGCTCTGCCAAGTTACCCAAAGGTGACACCTGTCCAGATGCCACCTTTTAGAGCCAGTGATTACACACGCACACACACAAATGACACTCACACAGATGGTATGAAACACTTGCAGAGGTGTGAACGGACAGGCAGCATGAAACAGATGGGTGCGAAATGCGGAAATGAGGAGGTAAAAAAAAAAGAAAGGCACACAAAAAGCTTCTTTTGTGCTTATGAGAAGACAGACACACACAAAAAAGACACACACAATAGAGGGAGATACAGAGGGGTGGGTGGGAAGGAGGGAGGGAGGGACGGTCGCCCTCGGACTTCGGAGCAAGGATTCCAAAGAGCACCCTGGATTCTGTAACAAAACAGGAAAATGTAGAAGAAGAAAATACTAAAAAACGAGGGTTAAACTGAGATTTCGCTCAGAGAAATGCGTCCTGTTGCTCCTGCTGTAAAATGGATCCCATCAGTTTGACAGTCAGGATTTTACTCGCTCACTTCTTCCTCCGTCTCTCTGTCCATTTGTGGAGGTCCGCTTGAATTTTTTACTCCTTTTCCCCTCATGTACCTGATGCCCTTCTCCCAGCCTGGATTCTCTCTCTCTCACTGGGTGTTTGAGGGGTAAAAACAAAAACCCACTTTCCTGCTCCTGATGACTGATTTTAAACCCTCCTCATATTCATTCATGGATGCCAGTTCATCAATCTGTTGCAATCTTTTCCTTGAATCAAGCAGCCTTTTCTGTCTCCGTAACGCTGCTGCGTTTGATGCGGAGGAGGAGAGGAGAAGAGAGGAGACGAGAGCTGGTCGCCTGAATCGCGGAGTGAACGAGAGGCTGATGGGGACAGCGCTCTTCCTCTCTCTCTGCCTCGCTCTGTCAATGCGTAGCTCCCCTTCCTCCCGCCTTCTCTCAGTCATTGCCAGCAAATCACAGCCTCCCAACTGCCTCCTCAGTGGAACACACACACTCACTCACATACACAGCCACACACACACACACAGGCTAGATTACACACACAGGCACATTTTTTTAATAAAAAATACTCGCAATGTAAATTAGTATTCTGCTGAGGTCTTTGGAGGAGCGACTGGGAGGTGAGAAGAGAGAGAAACATGCAAAGAATCAGCAGCACGGGGACGGTGTGAAGAGGTGTGTCCTTAAAAGTGTGTGTATTCAGCACTGCTGCTACTGTTTTAAAGGAAGAGTTCAACAATCTGGGGAATTAAACATACTATTCTATGAGGGAGAGTCACAGATCTGCCAATCATTCAGAGGCATTTTTGACGTCTGTTAAAATTCTCTTAATGAGGACCAATAAATTAAACACGTTGACCACTTTGACCTGGCACCCTACAGATCGTGCTCAGGCCCTAATAACTTGTTTCTGTGGCTGTAATAACACCTTACCGGCCTACAAACCTGCAGACCTGCATGCACTCGGCCAGTGCACTCATTGCACATGAGCTGACTCGTCCTTGAAATATTTATTCTCATTCATAGCGATAAATTCAGACTGTTGCGATGTGTTGTGAATGATTGGATTATGATGTATGATGGCTGGTTCCTAATGACAACGGCGTGCTGCATCCTCTACACCAGTGATTCTCAAAGTGGGGTCCCAGGACCCCCAGGGGTCCGCGAACCATAGCTTGGGGGGTCCGCGGAATCATTTACAAAAAGTTTTAAAAGTGTGCTGTATCATTGAAAAAGCATATCTACAAACTGGCACCTCTTGCACCAATAAGATCTGCTATTTGTCCAATACTCCCGCCCACTTTAGTTTTGTGCCAATAGATCATTGCATATTATTAATATATGCTTATCAACGTTACAATAATGAGGGGGTCCTTGGAAAAATTTCTCACCTGAAAGGGGTCCATGGTCTAAAAAAGTTTGAGAACCCCTGCTCTACACTACGCCCTTTCCGCTATTAAAAGGAGAGTGCACACTCATGTCTTGGGCGAGTGGTGTATGCATTTTTCCAAGTTGGATTCGGCGCTAAATCGGGCCTAAAATTGGCTAGTGTGTAGCCGGCCTGAAGAAGTAGATTTTCTGTGTTTCTTTGTCCAAACAGATGACTACTACAGTCAAACCAAGCGGCAACCTCCGGTCATGAAAAATGAAGCCAATGCGGAAGTGCAAAGTCCTGCAGTTCGTGGAGTTCAAAGCGCCTGGGAAGTCACAAACACACCCATTCACAAAAGCCGTTTTTACAGCATAAATAAACATGTTTACAGCCTGGAACAAACAACCAAATAGGTCTGATTAGTTTTTGTCATCACTGGCACACACTGTAGGGGGGAGATTTTTTTTAAACGGCTCCATTTTGATTTTGAAAACGATCCGTGTTATCCATAGTTAGGCGTGTAGCTGAGCTGATTGACAGGTGGGCGCGGTGTAACAGTTTGTCAAAAGGCTTAAAACCCGCCTCAGCTCCAGCTCTCAGCCTGTCGTTAGGTTGACTGAAAGTTAGGCTGAGACAGCATTTCCAACATGGTGGCTGCTGATGATGAGCCTCCAGCAGGAACAGATGGCTGACGTCTCTCAGGCTTCATCGATTAATATTCACTGACAAATAAAAGAAGCTGACATCTGGTCCAGAAAACCAACACTGACCTTGAAGATGCTAAAGTGCATTATATTTTTCTCATTGTTTAAAATGGGCTAGAGGTGTTAAAAAATTGAAGGTTTTATTCCAATTAGTGTCTAAAAGGAGACTAAAAGTGTATTAAGGAGGAACTCACGTAGCTCCCAAACAAAGATACGATCTTTTTCCTTTCCGTGACAAAGTCTAAAACATGTACTAAGGTCTTTACTAACAAGAGCATTGAGCACTCTAAAAATATATCCAGGGTAGAGTAATACGTTCTGTTTGTTTCAGGCAGTTTAAAGCACCTGTGAGGAACTTTCATTACGTGCTGATTTTGGCAGACCCCCGTAAACAAAGTGGTACGTCCCATCTCTTTGCTGATCACACCCACATGTCCTGTACGTGTGTTTAGTGTTCTCTAAACACAACTCTCGTTAATTAAGACTATTTCTGTCAAACTGAGGCAGCAGAGAAGGCAATAAAAATAACTATAAAGAAATGGTCGACCTTCTTGTTTGCTTTTGTAGGTCAATATGAGGAATCAATAATAACTGTGCCTGCTTCATACGCCATAAACTCCAGCAGAGTACATGTAAACACTTTTTAAAAAGCCTCACGACCAGTAATATGCCTACCAACTACCCTCCGTTTATCACAGCACACATAACAGATTCATGGCTTCATCAAATCCTTTGCAGTAAATCCAGAAAAACAAACACTGTACAGTTTGTGCCATGAAACCAACACGTGGAGTCCGGTCTTTAAACTCCTCTCAGTGAGAACACAACTACAGGAAGGAACGACGAGTAGAGAGGAAACGGAGAGATTGAGTCTGACAGAGACCTTTGCTTAAAAGATAAATGAATGGGACCCCTCCCCAATTCCCAAGAGAAATTGACCAAATAGAATTATTGACTTCACAGTGAGTGAATCTGGAGCTGCAGGAGTGTAACCGGAGATTTAATGACTGTGTCAGTCGGAGACGACGGCCATCGATTACATTGTTTTTTTAGTGATCTATAGTCTAAAGGAACCAGAGCATTCAGTGCTCAGTTTCACACTGTTACCCTAAATTTATATTAAGAAGACCGAAGTAAGGGCGCTGGTAGTCTAGTGGTTATTGTGCACGCCCCATGTATGGAGGCTATAGTCCTCTGAACGAGCGGCCAGGGTCAAATCTGACCTGTGACCCCTTACCCGCATGTCATTCCCCACTCTCCACTCCTCGATTTCTGACTCTATCCACCGTCCTATCTCTCAAATGAAGGCATAAAACCCCCCAAAATAAACCTTTAAAAACTTAAAAAGAAGACTTAAAGGTCACATATCATGCAAAACACACTTCACCGTGTTCCTCTAACTCTAATATGTGTCTCTAGTCTGTCTACCAACCCCCCAATGATGAGAAAAGTCCATCTTCTCCATCTTTTGCCTGCTCCACTTTTCAGAAAATGTGTGCTCAAACAGGCCGTTTGGAGATTTTCCCTTCATGACATCACAAAGGGCAGTAACCCCTCCCCCAGGTGGGTGACACTCCCACAGCTAGGTGTTTGTTCTGCCCTCTGAGTCTGCCTTCTCACCGTAAACAATAGGGCATGGAGCGAGAAAGCCCGAGCCACCCAAGCCCTTCCAGAGAGGGGCGTGGTCAGACACAGCTCATTTACATTTAAAGCTACAGACACAGAAACAGCCTGTTCTGAGCAGGGCTGAAATAGAGGGGTTTATAGGCATGATCAAATACTTCACACACATGTTTTGGGGAGCTCTGAGACTTATTTACACTGAAGAGGAGGAGGATATGTGACCTTTAAGAAGAGCATGTGTAGGGAAGTGCTAAAGATTATTTCCACTGTTTAAAAAAAGGTATGATTAAGACATTTTTGAATTTGACATGATCAACAATTGGCACAGGAGCAGAAGAATACGTCTGTTCTCCTCCGCAGCCCCTCAAGGTCCCGGTTTCATTATCTGTTAAATAATGATGAAAGAGTTTGAATGATTGGCTGTTTCAAAGTGGTTTCTGCCTTTTTTTATTAAACAATGTTTAAATTCAAAGTTTTCTGTCATTTTTATTAAGCTGTTTTTTAAGAATGAGTTTTCAGGTTGTTGTGTTCATTCTGGTAAACAAGATTTATCAGAGGAAATTCCTTCAAAATGGGCAACAATGTCCGATCGACTCAAAGATGAGCTCATTCAGTGTGAGTGGTTTTAGAGTCATGGTCACTGTGATCTCTCAAAACATCTTTGTCCACTGTTCAAGAATTCAAAAGCTACTCAGGACATGATTTCACACAAATCTTAGGCCTGTAGTTCGTCCGCTCTGGTCTGAATCATGGACCTCTTTGTTACGTTGTTACATCATTAACTCAAGTTTGTGACGTGCGAGGAAAATGCTCCCTAATTGGTCGGAATTTCTTGCGGTCAAAATCCCGGATGTAAACAAAGACTAGTTGACTCCTGCCTTGCTGTTTACAATTTCACAATGGACAGACGACTAAAGATGTGATCCCTCTTTTAGTCCACATCCCTGGCGTCCTGTAGCTGCACAAAATGCTACCACTTTTTTTATCCTCGAGAAAGTCCAATCATTCTCCCTCTGTTTTCTGCATCACATGCTCTGCAGGTAAACACACCTTGTGTTTATAATGTTGGTGCAAACTCTCCTGCATAATGTGGGCCAATAAAGTTAATACTTTTCATTATTTAAAAAAGTAAAGTTACACCATCATTCTTTTAGAAAACGTGTTCACCTGGAACCTGCTACTCTATTGGTTGGCTGAGGATTTAAACTGCAGGGTGTTGATTCCAGTTTAATACTGCATGAACGTTGAAACCTTTGTGTACCTGTGCGCTTCTTTGTTGACTAACCGACTACCGTGACAGCGCTCCTGCTCTCTCTCTAAATTTAAAATGTGATAATAAAAGTTTAACGAGGGCTGAGGCTCTCAAAGACAAAAAGAAGAAGAAGAAGAAACAGTCCCTCCCTCGTGGCCAGTGTCTGTTTTTTTGACATGTGATATCAGGGCGGACGTGTGCCGGGTGCTGTGACTCTGTCAGGACAGAAAAGAAAAGGAACATCTATCCCGACATGACTGCACAACCAGAAACAACCTGCATGAAGGCGCATTTCTCGTGAAGGGAGGGTCTGGGGTTTCTATATTTTCATAATGTGTGAAGATGAACTACAAGCAGTATACAAAAGAAGAAGCTGTCGTGTTAGCTGCTGTCACTTTCTATCCGCTGTGTTTGGTGCTGACATCACTTACTCTGAGGGGAGCTGCAACTTTTTGTTAAAGAGGACATGTTCTCCCCCTTTTCCACCTTTTCAAACAGTCCCCTGTGGTCTCAATGAAACATCTGTGCTGTGCTTTGGTCAAAATATAACATGAATCAAGCACCAGAGGAGGTTTGTGACCCTGTAGAAACCAGCTCTCTCAGAACGCTCCGTTTTGGTGTGTGTGTCTCTTTAAATGCAATGAGCCCCCCTGAGTTTTCACAGTAGACATCACTCCTTCGCTAGCGAGAATAAAAATGGCGGACCTGCGCAAAAGTTTTGCTCTAGGCTGGGGGTGGAGTCCATGGGTGGAGATACCAGGGGAGGGGAGGGGACTTCTGAGGCAAGAAGTGACGTGAAAGAAAGACGCGGAAGTGGAAGATGAAGCAGCAGAGTCTGCTATATGACTCTATAATGAGAATATTTGCCTTCATATCAATGCTGTATGTGTAGTTCAACAGTATCACAAAACCATCAATAGAGCCGAGAAGAACATACTGACCAACAGAAAACATGCAGCAGTTTAATTACGTGCATGGAGGTCAAACCGGTAGCGTGCAGACAGGCTGCGGTCGTGCACCGATCACAGGGAATATACGTCACCACCCCCTCCCACTAGCTCGAGGTGAATTCTCCTGATGATAAAAGCGACTGATCTAGAACTGATCTAAAACAGCATGCAGATATCCTTTTATAGGGATCAATAAATGGTCATTAGGTAACCCTTGATGGGAGCCAGGACCTCATTACTGTTTTTCCTGCATACACCTGCTGATACATGATTGGTCAATGCAACCAACAGAATACAAATGGAAGCCAAAACTCGTCACATACTTAAATCGAGACCCCAGGTACAGATTTAGGGAAGTATGTGAAATAAGATGAATACTGATAAAAACCAACAAGAGCGCCTCTGAGCAAAGCACTTAAACGCAGCATTACTCAGAAGACGCCGGGTCAGAGCAACAAAAGAACCGGGGAAACATCTGAGAACCAAAATCAAACCAAAGGAGAGTGAAAAGCATTTTATGTGCTCTTATTACACATAATGCACTCTATGAGTTCCTCCCCCTGTCTGCTGTCAGTCTCCCCCTCTCATTCAATATTTCACGTCCTGTCTGAATCTCTCCCTCCGTCACTCGTGGAGCGTCCCGACAGCTCGGGGAGACGGGGGAGTTTATCCACAGCCGCCACACTTCTCTGCTGACCCGAGCAGCTGTCTCTTTTTCACACTCTCTCTCTCTCTCTCTCTGCCCCTTCCCCCTCAGTTTGCACTGTGTTTGTTTTTTATCTTTGGAGTAAAAATGTGTGAGATTTGTATTTTAGTCGATGTATGTTTTCCTTCGCTCCTTCTACGATCAGTGCAGCAGGTTGAGTTGATGTTTCGATGGAGTAAATACAAGAATTAAGATTTTATGTTCTTTTTCATTCTTTTTCTTAATTTATTGGATTTATTTGAGAAGTTTCCACACTGACAAGCGATTATGATACGATTGAAGAATCAATATTGCCCACTCAGGGATAAGGCTAGTAGAGGCGGAGTTCAAGAAAAATTCAAGGAGAACCAAGAGACTTTCCACACCAAGAAATAACTTTATTTGCTTTAATATACTTCAAAGGAATAAAAACTGAATCCACTTTTGGCTGCGTAGCTGAATGGAGATCAGTCGGAGAACCGGCGGCACACGGTCGCACACTAAAAGGGGGAGGGGTAGGGGAGGAGGGGAACCGTGCGCTGAAGGTCAGCTTTGTTTTGGTTTGAGAGACTGGTGCCAAAATGCAACTTGTACTGGACATGTACTCGGAAAGTCGCATACTGAACCTTTAAAGGTTATTTGTTATTTTATGTCCTCCCTTCGATCATCTGTTAAAATAGTTTTTGTTCCCGATTCCCATTTTTCTTTGACCCTCATATCGTTATCCTTAGATCTATGTACTAATGCTTCATAAATGCTTTAAATAAGCCGTTCCGGAGCGCTGGATAGACTAGCGCGCCCCATGTATGGAGGCTGGGGTCCTCATCGCAGCGACTGTGGGTTCGATTCCGACCTCGACATTTTGCTGCATGTCATCCTCCACTCTTTCAGATCTGAATCTTTCTTTCTTTTCTCTCCCTCCTCACTCAGACATGACCTGCTAGTCTTCGCCCTGACTCCTGAGGCCGACCATCAAGCACCGGCCCGCGCACGTTTCAGACACATCCATACCAGACCGACAGGCAGCAGCGACACACGAGAGAACGATTTCTTCCCCCTCATTTACAAAAACAAATAAGTCATCTGTCTTTTCCCTCGCCATGAATGCCGCTACGCAGTCGATAACATCAGTGAACCTAATTACTGTTTGAATAGCGTGGTTCAGCGTCTCATTGAGCCGTGCAACATTTTCATTTCAGCAGAATTTGTTCTCCTGCTCAAATGCGGGCTGGTAACCTACTTCAGTGCATCATTAGCTCCCTCTTCAAGCTGTAAGCCCTGAGCGGAGCTGAGGAGAGAGAGGGGGGGGGGGGGTGCAGACCTCTGTATCTCTGAGCCTCACAATAAAGGAACAAAGTTTCCTCCACAGCAGCAGTTTGGGCCTGCAGCCAGAGCTACAAACTCTGCAGGGAGCTCCACAGCAGCCATGTTTTCTGTGCATGCTGCTAACAGCGGGCTGAATAACATGAAGAGTTGGTGATGAAGGCTTAAAGGCTTACTGCAGCATCGGGAGCACTCGTCTCAATCTTTTTCTTTTTGTGTTAATTGCCCACAGACAGTAAGCCACTCATCAGTTATGGACACATTTGGCCTGAATGCTGCAGTGCAGAGAAAACAGCTGATATGATCTGCAGAGTCTTCGACGGAGAAGAGGAAGCACAGAAATAAACAAACAAGAGGGTTAATTATAAGAGAGGATGTGTTACAGAGAGTCTTTGAGTCACACATGTGCAGCTCAATGTTGAAACAGTCATTAACATTTTTTGAGCTTTTACAAGAAAAACTTTGACTTCCTCTTTTCCTAAATTTAATCCTAGCTTTATAACAGACTCGAGGTCCAGATAAGAAAACAACACAACACATAAAAAGACCGAACGGTAGGTCAAAGAGATTTACAAAGCACAGTAAAAGTTCAGTTTATATACAATAAATACAGACACACATACATACAGTATCTATGCATACACATATATACATACTAGAGCCTGACCGATATGGGGATTTGGGACCCATATTAGAAAGAGAAAACCCGATATCAGCCGATATCTGTCTTTGATGTATGTTCGAGATAGATAGTTATAGTACACACACTTATAACGTTTATCCCTGAGTTATCAAATGCTCATGGAAAAGATTTATAATGAAGACAAGATGGTCACTCAACTGGAAAGTAACTGTGCATGTACGTGCGTCATTGTTGACACTCTGCAGAGTGATGATGCTTGTTTTAATCCATATAGCGCCCTCTGCTGGTGACAGAGAACTGCTAGTGTAATACAGTGATGCTCAAATGAAATGCTATTTGACTGTAATCTAGAAACATCGGAGCATATCTGCGATACCGAGTTACTGGATAAGCTAATATCGGCAGATATGATTGGCTGGCTAGTCGAGTACTTTCTTTTTCTGTTTTTTTAAAGATGAATTTTTGGGCTTTTTGTGCCTTTATTGGAGAGATAGGACAGTGGATAGAGTTGGAAATCACGGAGAGAGAGAGTGGGGAATGACATGAGGGAAATGAGCCACAGGTTGGATTTGAACCTGGGCTGCCCACCTGGAGGACTACAGCCTTCGTACATGGGGCGCGCACACCAACCACTGCGCCACCAGTGCAGTCAAGAAACATCTAATTTCCTTGTCCTTGGTTAGGCTTTAGGCTTTAATACATGATACAACAACAACATCTGAAATCACTGAAATCAAAAGACAAGTTTGTGTAGTGCTCGAAAGAGTGTCAGGGAGGTTTTAAAGCCACAGTGTCACACACTCTGTTCTCACTCCCGCTCCTCTATTGTGGCGTTAATGGGAAACATATCGCGAGGTTTAATCAACAGAAGATGAGCGAGTGAAAGAGTCAGGAGGGGACAACTGAGAGAAAGAATGAATCAGAATGGAGAACGTAACGAGGAAGATGACTTCACTTTCAAACAGGAAAAGAAAGAAGAACTAATTGATGACAAAAGACGGCGTCCACCTGAGGGAGGGAGATGGCGAGCGGTGTCGGGGGGGATGGAAGGCCCCTCGTTATTTTTCAGTCCAGCAGGCAGCTGATTCTGTTTCTAGCTCAATAGTCTAGCACCACTGCAGTGTTTTGAAAGCCTCAACATGTGGCACATCCTTCAATGACACTTACTGTCGGTTATGATGAACGCAGCAAAGACCGTCGCATATGTGTTTACATATATATACAGTATATATACATTTTAGTATTACTCAGACTTTTATACATTTGAAAAAGGAAGGAAATTCCGCCTACTTTGGTCTTACATGTACCTGTGATCATCCAGGTAGAGTGTATGGTTGGGAAACACTGTCATTGAACTTTCCAGGTCGGAAAATCTGGAATTCCTGATCAATCTGGATGAATCCCTGAATATATCGTTCATCCACTGGGTTCTCTGGTCGTAAAAGTTTTAACCAAAGAAAAGGACTGATTGACGGACAAAACAAACATTTACAAGAGATAAGAGACAGAAAGAGTGACAGAAGGACGGTAGAGAAGTTGTGACAGAAACACGATGAGCGCGATGACGCCGTGTCAAAATGGTGACAGAGAAAACAAGTGCCACGTCTGGGACGACGGGGGGAGAATACACGCTAAATGTGTGCGTTGTTGTTGTGCAGAAAAAGCAAATGAGACAGAGTGAGGGATTCTTATGGCTCCCTCTTAATGTATTTACAGCACATACAAACACAGAGAGCAGACACGAGAGGGGGAAATGGGAGAGCAGGAGAATGAGAGGAGGAAATGAGGGGATATGAGGATGGCGGGGGGCGAGGAATGGAAGTCATTTGGCAGCAGGAAATGATGGAGCAATAACAGAAAAGGTGAGAGGAGACGGCAGAGGAGACTTTAAGTTCAAACGTAAAGGCGGACGGCTTGTTTTATCATGAATATTTGCTGAGTCATCTCAAATAGATTTAAAATGACACAGCAACTAGTGACCGCACTTAACTTCAAACTGAAATAACTGATGTCATCACAGTTCCCTCCTTACTCACCACCGCTCTTTGAATGCTCGGGTTGGTTGGTCAGCCGCGTCTTCCCGTAGACTAAACCACTGGCATATTTTTATTTATGAGAGTATTCTCGGTCTGCTTCCATCTTACCTACGGAGCTTCAAACTTCAAAAAAGTCCTGGAAAGTTACAACCTTTGCTCCCAGGATTTATACCTCTTAACTATCCCTAAAGCCCGTACTGAGCTGGGAAAAAGGGCGTTCATGTATGCTGCTCCCTCTGCTTGGAATCGGTTGCAAGATACTCTAAATCTTCGGGAGCTGGTCTCCTTGGATGTTTTTTAAAAGTCTTCTTAATGATCTGGAGGCAGAAATATCTGACTGTAGATGTTTTAACTGACTCATATTTGATCCCTTGTTGTTGATGATTTACAAAGGTAGTGCGCTTGGTAGCTGTATGAATGTTTGGTGCAACACAAAGAGGAAACAATTAAAAATAGAAGGAGTAAAGAGAGAGTTTGAGGAGTGAGGAGAAACGAGGAGTTCAGGGCGAGTGGGTAAGGCAAGAAGAAAAGACAGCAGCAGGGCCGGGTGGAGGTGGAAAGATAAAGTTTGCAGTGAGACACAGTCCAGAGATAAGACACTAAACGGCACCGGAGCTTAACAGAGCGGCGATAAGGAGTAAGTTAGAACGGGGGAGGCAGCTGCACATTAAGAGTTCAGAGAACAAGAGAGTGAAGCTGCAGGGAGAGAGAGAAAGAGGAGAGTCTCTTTGAGAGAGAAAGAGAACAAAAGAGCTCGTGGAAAGTGGACGGCCTGATTAAAAACACTGTTCCTGGATCTGTAGAGAAGCATTAATAAAACAGCTAATGAAAGTCGATGGCATGGCTCGTGGTCACACAGACTCAATAACACGCAGCTTTTCATTTGTGAATTCATTCCCGTCATCTGTGCAGAGACGTCGTGGCCTCTCTCTCCCTCATGCATTATAAATACTCCATTACAACCTGTTGACTCGCACTCCGGGGCTCTGTGGCCTGTTGACGGACCACTCTGCAGACAAAACTAATCAACGACATCATCATTAGGAGAGCCAATGGACAGGCAGCCACAATGATTGGGTTATTTCGCCACATCACGCGGCCCCCAGGCCCCCGTCTGAACCCTGTCCGATGGTTCATGATCTATTGCTGCCAAACTCAACTGCGATACGCTAATCGCCTCATCTAATGCTGCTGGAGTCAAGCGCAGATACCCCGAGGGCGCCTGCGTCTCGTTCTCTGTGTCTCCAGATCACATAACAATAAGTCTTCCAGCCTGCGAGTGTACCAGGAAGTGGCGAGCCCAGGCAGGACTCTGATTGGAGGCCTCTGGAGACGAGGAAAACGCCAGCTGGCAGCGAGCACAGGCCAGACAGCCAGGCTGAGTCGCCCAGATCTGAGGGACTATACAACGCTGGCACACACTGCTCGCTCATATCGGGATTGTGGGTCTGCGTGTGACAGCATGTGTGTGTGTGTGTGTGTGTGTGTGTGTGCTATTTTAGACCTGAAAGTGGCTTACTTTGAGCAGATCCTTGTGAAAATCTTGGCCGTCGTTCAGTCCTTCCAGGTTGCCGATGAACTGCGTGCACGACATCCTCTTGCCAATGTTCTGAAAAATGAGAAATATAAATGTACTTTTGTTATTTTTTTATGCAACACCACCTGCCTCTTGATGAGGGAGATTTGAATTAACTCAGTTATCAAGTTTCGATTAATGAAAAGCAGGCGCCTTCAGAATAGAGAATGATTCTATAGTTAATCTGTAGGAGGAAACTGTTTTCAAATAATGGAAACATTTATATTAAAAAACATGTCTGACAAACAGAAATGCACAAAAACAGCTGATAACAGATTTTAATCCACATATGCTATAAAAAAAACCAAAGAAATAAAAAGAAGAAAGAGGGACGGAACATTTGCTCCTTTAGACTTTTTATTTTGGGCTGTCACGCCTTACTTGGACAGGACAGCCACACAGACTGTAAATATTAATGGATGAAGCTTGAGTGACGTCACCCATCTGTTCCTGCAGGGGGCGCTGGAGGCTCATCGTCAGCAGCCGCCATGCTGGAAATGCTGTCTCACCCTAACTTTCAGTCAACCTAACGACAGGCTGAGAGCTGGAGCTGAGGCGGGTTTTAAGCCTCTTGACAAACCGTTACACCGCGCCCACCTGTCAATCAGGTCAGCTACACGCCTAACTATGGATAACATGTATCGTTCATCAAATCAAAAAGGAGCTGTTAAAAAAAATTCGCCCCCTACAGTGTGTGCCCGTGATGAAAATAACTAATCAGACCTATTTTGTTTTTTGTACCAGGCTGTAAACATGTTAACTTATGCTGTAAAAACAGCTTTTTTGCCAGGTATGTGTGTGTGACTTCCTGTGTTCCTGGAGCCAGCAGGAACTGCAGGATTTTGCACTTCTGCATTGGCTTCATTTTTCAAAACCGGAGGATTCTGCTTCGACAGCACATTAGGTAGGAGTAGGAAATCGGGAGAGAAAGTAGGGACAGACGGCTGGGAAATAAGTGGTAGATCACATTTGAACCCGGGCCTCCAGCTTGGAGAATACTTTCTGGACATAAGGGTTTGACCTAACCGCTAGGCCATCTTCGCCCTGTCTATCCTTCAAACTTTTCACATGTGACATTTTACTTTTCTATGGTTTTTATAAAGTTTTCAATTTAAAATTCATGCCGATGATCAAGCAGCAGAAAGCAACAGTTTCTAAATGTCATATTTAGCTCTGGGATATGATGCTGGACTTTTCCTATATTGTTAGAAATGGTTACTGGAGTAACACAGAAAAAAGGTCACAGCCCGTAACTGTGATAATAATGATGAGGACTGTGAGAGAGCTGTGCTATCACCGAGGACAGCGGACAATCGCTCAGATTTACAGAAGCAGGCTCAGACTATAATAGCAGCAGATTAATGATGGAGAAAGAGGCTCAGCAGACAGAACAGAAGACCCAGATCAGGCTAAGACTCTCAAAAGTTAACCAAAAGGTCTTCTGAGGGGAGTCCAGCCCTTTAATCTTAATGTCTCGTGTGTTTTTGACCGAGTGAGCCTGTCTGCAACACCTGCAGACTTACAGTGAGATGTGCAGAACAGCAAACATGCAGCAGCTTCACCTCTTCAACAGCAGTGACTTACCTGACCGTGTAGATCCGTGTTGAGCAGCATGAGGGCACAGGTGAGAGTGTGAACTGCATCTAAAGGGGCAGAAATGCTAAGTTAGCATTAGCTCCGCCTGAGAAAAGAGACATCATCAACTCAAAGTCAAGACAATTCAAGAAACTTACGTGCATTTTATATTCCTTACAAAATTTAAAAACAGATAATTAAGAGCATTAAAAGAAAGTATTGTACATATTAGGCTTTGTTTATTTGTTTGTTGTTAATATTTAGTGTTACACTTCTGTACATGGAGAGAACAGCAGACTCCAACCTAACAGAACTCAACAACAGTTCTGAGGTGCAGAAGGGCTCATCTTGGGAAAAGCCTGATCCCTGCCGTTATAGCTGCCCTGAACAAACGGCTACGTTGAACACGCCAGAGTGGGAACTTTTGATGTTGTTTAACTCTGTTTATTTTATACTGAGTGTTTTGTGTATGTGCTGTTCTTTGGTGGGAATTGTCTGTTGGACAGAAACAGTGCTGTGAAAAGGAATTTCCCCACTGGGACAACAAAGTCTAAAGTCTCTCGTGTATGAAACACTCAGGAACTGCACAGAGCTGTTTCTGCAACACCATCTGAATAGTTGATCAGTCCCTCCTCTGACAGGGCAAATAGCCTGTCACAGTGTGGGCTTTGGGGGGTTGCACCTGGGGTGGCCAAAAAGATTTCAAGGGGGGCCCATGCTACCCCTGACCACCCCTCTGGACACGCCCCTGTGTGTGTAAGCATATCTGGCCAATAAAGCTGATCGCTTATAGCTTCTCTAAAAAAAGAAAGGCTTCGTGTTTGAAACACTCAGGAACAGATATTAATTTCTCTGTTTTTCTTCATAGCTGCTCAGGACTCACCCTCTGATGGTATGACTCTCGGGTTGCTGTCAAGATAACGCTTAGAGAAGTGTGACAGCACCCGCTCCCTCTCCTGAGTCTCCCCCATCAGGGCAAACTGTCTGAGGAAAGTCCTGCACACACACACACACACACACACACACACACACACACACACACACACACACACACACACACACACACACACACACACACACACACACACACACACACACACACACACACACACACACACACAGGTTAAACAACGACCTGGTTTAATCGAAATCTAAGGGATGTAACACCTAACCTCTACAAAATGTTAAGAAATACAGCATTATTGTCTTTTTTTTTTGAGAGCTGCATGTCAGGCTTGATTTTGTTTGTATGTTCAT
This sequence comes from Tautogolabrus adspersus, assembly GCA_020745685.1. Lineage (NCBI taxonomy): Eukaryota > Metazoa > Chordata > Actinopteri > Labriformes > Labridae > Tautogolabrus > Tautogolabrus adspersus. Next base: position 22,378,950 of record CM036554.1, read on the forward strand.
TGTTTAATCAACCAAAGTAATTTTTATTCTGGGGGCCAGATGGGAAGCTTAGAGGGGGGCCGGATGTGGCCCGTTCTGTGTTGATGACCACTGCTGAACATTGTGTCTTTTTATTTTAAATGCAATGCCCAAGCTGTCCTCTAGAGGGCAGTGTTTGACAGTGGAGTGAATCCACTACTTGATGCTTTCTTAATAATGCAGTTATTTGGCATTATTAACGAGCTAAAAGAAACTTGTGGGAATGTTTTACCTCACCCTAACATGAAGCATATATTGAATATGAGTAAGTGTTTTAAAATGCTTCATGCTCTGTGTTCTCACCTCAGTGCTTGATCCAGAGTGAGGCCTGTGAAGTTGAAGAAACTCAGATACTCTTCTGCTACCATCCGGCTGAAATCGTTGCTGTGGACGGACACACAAATATAAAAAACACAACACGTTAGGATGGGAAACAAAAACAATAGGAAGAAGAGATAAAAGGCACAGAGCACTTTGGTGAATTCAAAAGCTCAAAACGTTCAAACAGCAGCTTCCTCCGTTCAGTGAATGGCCTCAGTTTGATCTGTCAATCAGTCAGTGAGTGTGTGTCGGCACAGCCAGCTGGAGACGCAGACCGGAGGCCAGGATTTAAAAAAAAAAGAAAAGAAGGAAAAGATTCACAGGGTGCATCTGTCAGAAAGCGAGGAAACCCTTTAATCCCAAATTCTCTCTCATCAGTACGAGCAGGCAGCTGACAGACTGCCGGCTGATGGAGCTGCAGAGCACGAGAATGAAGATGGACTGACACACAACACTTAGCATAAACCAGAGTACAGTAACTGTACGGGAACATGGAAGTGCAAGCGTGGATTTGCATCCATTAAATAAACAGAAGATGCAACACATGGAGCTTTTAACAAATGACAACATGTACTGCAGTTTGAGAGGACTGAACGTGTTCGTTATTGTTCCTACATGTCAATCAATCTTTAGTTTTCCAATCTACGTGTGTTCATGTGCTTTCAATTCAGAAAGTTGGACAACAACAACAAACAGCGAGGATGCTTCAAAGCAGAATCTGTTACAAGTTATATTTGAGCAAAAAAGCTGAGGTGCAAAACGTGAATCACAAAAAGTATCTTAACATAATTTGCTGCCCACGGGATGATGAATATGACGTCAGGTCGGGCACCTAATTCTTTCACGAGTCGTTCATGTGCATTTTCAAACTTGGGAACTCGTTTTCCCAAAGTGTCCGACACCACATGAATGCAGGATCATCCTTAACTCAGGCGCGTTTACACATTTTTCAACCAATCAAAAAGCTTTGCCGAAGCTCACGATCCAATCAAATTCATCCCAACGTTAAGTCCTGCTTCTATTTTTGTGATTGGTTCTATCCTGTTCCTGTTGGAAATACGTCACGACCACGCGGCAACCTCCGGTTTTGAAAAATGAAGCCAACGCGGAAGTCCTGCAGTTTGTCGAGTGTCCACTAGAGGCTGGCTCCATTAACACAAGAAGTCAAATACACACAACACGTTACACGTTTACAGCCTGGTACAAAAAAACAAATAGGTCTGATTAGTCATTGTCATCATGGGCACACACTGTACGGGGGTGAATTTTTTTAATCGGTTCTGTTTTGATTTTGAAAACGATACTCGTTATCCATAGTTAGGCGCGTAGCTGACCTGATTGACAGGCGCAATATAACGGTTCGTCAAGAGGCTTAAAACCCGCCTCAGCTCCAGCTCTCAGCCTGTCGTTAGGTTGACTGAAAGTTAGGCTGAGACAGCATTTCCAACATGGCGGCTGCTGCTGATGACCTCCAGAGCTCCCTGCAGGAACAGATGGGTGACGTCACTCAGGCTTCGTTCACTAATATTTAGAGTCTACGGTCACGACACGGCGGTTAGATAGGCTACTCTCGAAGTTTTTTTTTTCATGGTGACTTCAAACATTACTGTTTCGTAAAGCCTTTTCGAGGCAGCAGTAGCTCAGTCTGCAGGGACTTGGGTACCGGAGGGTCATTGGGATCAAAGTATGGAAGTCTGTCTGGTTGCTGGAGAGGTGCCAGGTCACTTCCTGAATCCTGTCGGACTCCCCTGAGCACTGGACCTCCAACAGCCTAGCGGCCCCACTGTGACATCTCTCCACTAATGCATGTCCACAGGTTTGTGCATGTGTATGAGAAGCATGTCTCTCTATAACAAACCCTCTTTCATTTTTTTAATCCCCTCGGGAATTAATAAAGAATATAAAATACAAATAATAATAACAAGCGGCTCACTTTTTGCTGAGGTGTCGCGCCACATCGGACTTCCTGAAGCCATCCAAGTTGAAGAGACGTTTGGCCAAGCGTTTGGCGGCTGCCACGTCCGCACGGTTACTGCCGTTGGTGAGGGTGTCGCTGCTGCCCAGACCTAGCCGGTCACTGAGGTCCTGATCCAGCTCCGAATCTGTCGCCAGGCGGGCCTTGTCCCTGCTGAGAGGGCGGAATCAGAGATTGTGGAGAGAGGGGAGATGATCAGTTATCAGACTAAAATAGACGGACTGCCAGGATATCTCAAGAAAGGGAAGGATTGGAAATGAAGAACATTTTGAGCTGCCGAGTGGAAACTGGGACGACTGGCGAAGATTGGTAAATAATTGAAAAGGAAAGAGATATGGGGATCAGAAGAGGAACAAAGAATGATGCTGGAGTAATAAAAAACTAATAACTCAAGTTTATCAATAATTGAATAATGCAAATATCAGATCTGTGCAGCACTGGTCTTATATCAGAGTCCCCGTCTGTATGTAATAAAAACGAAGAGGGGAAGATAAAAACAGATCTGATTTAGAGAAAGTAGCTCTAATAAATTCTTCAAAAACAAACAGAACTTCATGAATGAAGGCAGAAGAGGACGTTTGAGAGTTTTCAACCAATCAATCAAAAGCTTTATTTAAACTCCAGAGATCACTGAGGGGCAACCCTCATTTTGACAGACAGACAGACAGACAGACAGACAGACAGACAGACAGACAGACAGGCAGGCAGGCAGGCAGGCAGGCAGGCAGGCAGGCAGGCAGGCAGGCAGGCAGGCAGGCAGGCAGGCAGGCAGACAGACAGACAGACAGACAGACAGACAGACAGACAGACAGACAGACAGACAGACAGACAGACAGACAGACAGACAGACAGACTTATTAAGAGCAGAATATCCCAATGGTGGGATTTTTTTAAAGGTTTATGTTTGGGCCTTCATGTAGAGATAGGACAGTGCATAGAGTCAAAAATTGGGGGGCGAGAGAGAGAGAGAGAGAGAGAGAGAGAGTGGGGAAGAACATGCAGGAAAGGAGCCACAAGTCAGATTCGAACCCAGGCCACCCGCATAGAGGACTGCAGCCTCCGTACATGGGGCACACACACTAACCACTCCACTACCGACGCCCCCAAATGGAGGGATTTAACACATGATGCATGATTGATAAGACCTTATTGTCAGACAAAGTCTGAAAAGAAAAGCAGACAGCACCCTCTGCTGGTTAAAAGTGAGTATTGAAATATATATTTTTGTCAAAAAGATAGAAACTGTCCATATTGGTATCACTGTTGAATTGTTTTGCGAGGTATCTTTACATCCCTAAAAATAAACAACATACACTTCTGTAAAATGACTGGATTTGGAGGTTGAGGGGTTTAAAATCAGATTTCTAAAATATCCAAAAGGTAAAAGTGTATCGACTTTTAGGAGAATTTGCAGCAGTAAATGACGCCCATATTTTGTCTTAATTTAGTATGAAGTTCAGCAGAAAGTATTCAAATCATTTCATATTCAAACAAACTTTGCAGGATTAGACTCTCTGATGATTCTCTCTCTCCAGCTTCCCTCGCTCTCTCGTTATCACTCTCATTAAGCTCCTTCAGAGCATTAGCCAGTTCAGAAGTGGAAACTTATTACATCTGAATCATTCTGTGGTAATAATTTAAGCATGTTATGTCACTCTGAGCTACTTTTCTGGCTCCTGTTTGAATATGGATGACAGGAGCGAGGCCTCCGAGTTCAGTTACTTAGAATTCGACATGATGCTGACATTTGTCGCTGCAGTCGAGAGCCGTGTGACGATTCTGGTCACGCAAGCCGTCCAGAGGAAACAATGACGGTCCAACAGCTGAGAGCGGGATTCAAAGAAGGGGAAGGAAAACACTTCCTAAACAAGCAGAGCTTCTCAGCATGATGGGACTGAGCCAAGAAAACCCACAGTCCCCGAGCTCTGCTTCCCACACTTACACATCTTTATACTGTACGTGAGTCACACAAACTTACAACAGAGCACACAGAAAATAATAACACAAGCAGACACTGTGAGAGAGTTACAACAGCTCAATGACCAACTCTGATTTCACAAAGTTCTGAGTAAACACAGAAACAAGATTGACCGTCTGCAGCCAGACACAAGAAGCAGCATTCGAGCTAAACGCTAACATGCTGGTAAGCTAAGAATGGAAATATAACGGTATGTAAATGTACTCAAGCAGACCTGCTGAACAAATGTGCATGGTGTTGCTGAGCTTCAGTCAGAGCTGAGGTTTATCCTCTGGGAATAATGAACGTTGGGACATTTGACTACAAACTTTGAGCAGCTGATGGTGCTGGCGGAGAAGTCCGGAGGTCGTCAACGTCAATCAGAGTTCTTTCTCCGAGACTATGAATACAACACGTTTCATGGCGTACTTCCAGTTGGTGCTGAGACATTTTGAAATACAAAGTGCAGAAACATCGACTTCACGAAGACCCATGAGGTGAGTCACCAGAGTATATCAGAATTTATCCTCTGGGAACTAGGAATGTCTGCACCAAATCTGATGGCCTGGTATTGAATTCATTATCAGACATCTGTCTAATAAATAAAAAAACTCCCAAATTGTCAACCTTAAAGAGGAGCGAGAGGTAACGTCAGCGGAGCACCAACGTTATGAGGCTCCTCTGGAGGCTGTGCACGCCTGTATAAAAGTTTGTGCCAATTCTTGACAAAGATTTGAAGATTGCGCTCTTTTGGAAAGTGTAAATGGGGCACAGGTGGCCTAGTGGTTAGTTTGCGTACCCCATGTACAGAAGCTGTTGTCTTCAAAGAGGCTGACCGGGGTTCGAATCTAACCTGTGGCTCCCAACAAACTCTCTCTACCCGATTACCAACTTTATTCACTACCCTGTCTCTCTAATAAAGGCATAAAAAAAGGCCCAAAACAACAACAAAAAAACAAGAAAGGTGAGCAGACAGACCAGGGTTCCCATCCCGAGTTGCTTGATGCTATTGTTGCTAAAACCCAGCTAAAATGAGTGCACAGCAAACACATTTTCAGTGTAATTCAGAGGCGTTTGGGTCCAAAGTGGTCCAGTAGCAGTCACGTTGTTTTCCTAAATAAGATCGTCTTTGTGTCTATGTAAAGTTGGATAAATGTGAAGGAAGCTTATGAGCTCAGTCTGCATGAATTCTGACACCCTGATCCTCTAAAACACTGTGTACAGGTGAGACAGCTTCCTGGGTGGGTACGTACCTGTGACAAGACCGCCTCATTGATAAAAACCTCTCCTCTCCGACTGCAGATGACCCACCATTACAGCAGAAAACAGACGGAGTCCTCACGGTTGTCCCCTGACCGGCACCTTGCCTCCGACTACTTGTCCGATCGACCCCTCCGCCTCTCCTCCTGGCCTGGGTACCTGAACGCATCACCGTCCAGCCCAAAGAGCTCTAACTAAAGCCGAAGAACACCTGAATTTGCTCCGAACAGGCCGGACATTCCTCTGCTTGGTCTTTCTTGAGTCTGACTGAGACTTCATGAGTCCCCTGTTCTCACTCTCTCTCTGTGTTTGCTGTCATTCGATCTTCACAGCGAGGCTCCTTCCCCCCAAACTTAGAGAGCTGTTTGTCCCGCAATGCCTCTCCTTCTCTATCTTTTCCCCTCTGAGTCTGTTTGCTGTTGTTTCTGTTCCCTCTTTCCCCTCCTCCCTCCCTCCCTCCCTCCCTCTTTCTCTCCCTCTCTGTTTCTCTATGTAAACTCTCACTGTCCCCCACTGACCTTGGATTGAAGCATGGCATGAAACTTGGCTTGTGTATCGCCTAAAAATCCCCCTCCCTTCCACATTTAATTCCCTCTCTTTTGCCCTCTCAATGAATCTCCGATTACACACTCAGTCCGTGCATCCTTTGGGTGTAGTACAAATTCCAGCCCACCTTGTTTGTGGTCTCACCTTCAGAGAAAACAAAGCTTTGAGGTGTCAGGTTTAACTTTGCAGCGATGTTGCTTGGGTGTGTTCCTCTGAACTGTTTTCTCGGCCTAGGGGAATAAAAAGTTGGCCTTTTGTCAGCGTCTGCAGCCATTGTGAAGTCTGTTTACAGCACACGCTTGCATCAGGGCCTGCAGGAGTTTTTTCATAATCACTCCGGTTAAGGCTCCACCACCTGTTTGCATTGTCCCATGAAGAGCGTGACAATGCAGAGAGGTCCTGGGAGAATTAACCAGTGTCAGCCTCTGCTTTAACGGTATCCCTCACATAATTACCCCCCTTCTCAGTCCACCGAGCAGCTCTGCACAATGAGCCACTGTCTAATAGTACAGCATCTGAAAAGGCTGATGCGAGGGAAGAAGAAGGAGGAGGGGGGGCTGAAATTCCAACTGTTATCAAAGTATGGACAAGCCTTCAGAAATATTTGTCTGGTCGTCTCGCTCCTGGATTCCTCAGCTGCAGGGCTGCCAAAGTTTGAGCCAGTTACAAAAACCGTGATAAGATCTGTGCAAAGCAAACATTTACCTGAGCCAGTCCAGTGTGATTTGGTTCTCAAATAAAGAGTTTTATCAGGAAGCAGAGAGAAAACAATGTGAGTTTGTGTTTAAAGACTCACACAAATAGGACAAAAGAGAGCTGCTCTGTTTCCTTTCAGACCGTGAATGTTCACTTCCACCTGAAACTTGAGAATGAATTACGTTTGGTAACTCCAACATTTACTTTGGATACTTTTGATGTATTTTACTTTATTTACAGGCTTGAATTCATTTCCTGGAGACTTACCCTGACCCTTACCTTAACTAATCAACCAAAACTTTTTTCAAATTGGGGAAACGCTTTGGTCCCCACTTTTACAAGCAGTCCCAAGATGTGTAGTGAGTGAAATGATAAAGTGACCTTACTCTATGATCAGACATTAAGGAAACATGCTATGTTGAAGTGCTGGCTTCTCTGACAACAATGCAGCAGCCAGTATGTCCTCCTTCTAACTTTAGATTCTGGTCCTGAATGGTCTGGATTTGTTTGGACCAGAGAAGGTAGGCGGTTTTAAGGCACCCCCACACGGCCGTTTTGGACGCCCCTCGGTTTGCCAGATATGAGAGCAGTTATCAGGTCAAACCAACAGGTGTTGCAGCGATGGAAGCGGGCAAGAGAACTGGTTCAGATAGAAGTGATTGTACCCGACCTAAAAAGCCTCTGCATGTTTCTAATAAGCTCCACGAGCAGAAACGTGCTCAAACTAGGATCAATATTGGAGATGCTTTTGAAAAATGGAGAGAGGTTAGAACGCAGAAAGGTTTACAGACCGATGCAGAGCTGACTAAACACTGAAGCTTCAGTGTCCACCACATGGTGACCTGCGTGAGCATCCACTCTAGAGAGGAGGGGGGAGGAGACAGCTCTCTCTAATGTTTTGAATTTGGACTGCAGTACCCATTTTAAACTCTAGGTGTCAGAGTTATATATTGCTCCTTTAAGCCTGATTTGTCTAATGGTGGAAAGTTACAAATACTTGGCTTCTGTACGCAATGAGAAAAAAATGAAACTCACTTGAGTTCTGCAGGAAAAAAAATATTTTTATCTTGACATAAAAAATCAGGATCTTGTTTCTCACATCACCCCCGTCCTTCATAACCTCCACTGGCTCCTCATCCCCCAGCGTATCCACTTCAAACTCCTCATCATCACCTACAAAGCCCTCCACAACCTGGCTCCCCCTACCTGTCTGAGCTCCTCCACCGGCACACTCTCACCCGCACGCTCAGGTCTGCTGACGCCAACATCCTGTCCCCCCCTGCAGGACCAACCACCATTCCTGGGGGGGCAGGGCATTCTCCATTGCCGCTCCCACCCTCTGGAACTCACCCCCAAAAAACATCAAACATCAGAGTCTCCCTGAAAGTGTTGTGAATCACACCCACAGAGAAATAAACCTCTGATTATGCTGACTTAATGTACTCTCACTCTTGTCAAAAATCACTATACAGCATGATAGCTGTCCTCTTCCACCACCTAGTGGTCACAACAACGAGGTGACCGACCCATGCAGTCACTCTACCTCTGCAGTGCTGTCTCAGTAAGTTAGGGTGACATTCACAGAACCGGTCTACCTCACCGTCACACAGAAGAAGAAGAAGAAGAAAAAGAAGAAGAAAAAGCACTGGTGCAGTCATTTTCAAAACATTGCAAAGACAGACTGACTGATGTTTCAGATTTCTGCTAGAGTTTGAATTTAATCACATTGAATCATATAATAGAACTTGCAGAACGGAAGACGTTATATGAATAAGAAGGCAAATATCCTGCTAGGAACGAAAAAAATAAGTATATGCAACATTAAGATGAAGGGTATCTGATGATTAAAGTTTCATATGTTGCAGCTGGGAGTCCACAAGGAGTTAAAATGAAGTCTTTGGGACTCAGATAGTCAAGGTGAGCCCCTGCAGCAGCCATCTGCTTCAGTCTAACATGCCTCCACATCACACTCACACTCAAGCACACACACACACACACACACACACACAAACACACACAAGCACACACAAACACGAACGCATGCACATCGAGTACACATCCTTCAAAATTCACCAACAGATACAGGTGCATGCACATACAGATAGGGGTATATTCACAGATGGATTCACACATTACACACACACACACACACACACACACACACACACACTCACACACACACACTGCCTGACACACAGCAGAGGGACCACACGTAGCCTTGTAGCGACCTTCAATCTGGGCTCCAGAATGGCTCTGCAGCATCGCTCTGCACGAGGAGAGCGACACAGACGGAGACACTCTGGAGACTGACAGCAGTCCATTAACAGAGAGCTGACCTTAGACAGGAGGCCTTTACACAAAATGAACATTAATGATGTTTTAATTTATAACTTCAGTACTTCAGTCAACTGAAACAGGCTGACATGACACAAGGTTATTTTCTTTTCATGAGCCTGGTTAGCCAAACAAACATATTTCTGTGCTCTACTGATCATAAATACAACCAAATGTGAAAATCCCTGGTTTATAACTTGTTGCACTGCCCCCTGGTGGTCATAAAGGTCTGTGCATGCAGGGTTAGCACCTGTAATGCTTGAATGTCTAGCAGTAACAAAGATCAAGACTACCTGGTGTGTTGTTACCTCACCTTGGTAATGAGAAAGACAGGTTGCTGTACCAGCTGCTCCCCAGCTGAGCACACTCTTGTCCTCTGCGCGGCGTGTCCTCTGACCCGCTGCTCAGCCTCTCGCTGGAGGGTGCTCTGGTGGCGTCTGAGTCCCCCATCACGGTAAAGATAGAATCAGACAGACTCGGCCTCTCATCGTGTGCCAGCGGGGCAAAGCTAAGCTGCACTATCTGCCTCGCACTCTGGCATACCGGAGCGTGGATGGCAGGCGTTAGTGTGGGCAGGTCAAAGGTCAGGACTGTTTGGGTGCTGGAGGTGAGCAGCTCCTCGCTGTCCAGGCTGTTGTACGACGTCCCTTTGGCTCGGTGAGACTCCATGATGCTCTCAAAGTGGCGACTGAAGGTGTCCTCTGCAGCCAAACGAGGACCGGAGACCAGGATGGGGGATTTCAGGGCTGGATGGTGGTTGTCGAAAAACGTTTCCATCGGTCTGCACAAAGAGAGAGAGAGATTTTAGAAACTCTGTAGTAACACAGCTCACTTTAAATACAAGTTTTAATGTGTGGGAAACATCTTCAAAAAGGGACCATGATCATTTATTTGATAAATTCTGTCTTTGATGTTATACTGTTGGAGAGTTGTGTCTGTGTCTGTGCGAAGTCGGGGTGAGTCGATGTGTGAACAAAGCATTTCATACATTCAGGCCTAGCGAGTTTCCTGTTGTGTTCGTCTTGCAGGAACGTCTTTATGCATGTAGTAAACACAAAACCAGTCACCATTACTGAACACCCCTCCTCCTGCTGCCCCCCTCTCCTAAACCCAACAGAGTATTTAAGTTGTGAGACATGTATAATCTCCCACTGAGATGCATGTGTGAATGGAAAGTTCTTGAAAATGTCATGGCCTGCATGTTATACAATTATCCAGAAAACGTCAGAAGAGAAGGGTTTAATTCAAACATGAATGCCACCATTCCTGTTTATGAGTTAGCTGAAAAATAGGTTATGAGTGAGATCCAAATTCAGATCAAAATGTAGGTCAGAGCCAAATCCTGCTTCACCAGAGTGTTTGTGAACTTCTGTGTGTTTACAGAAAAGACTACAAAATGCCCGCTCGCTAGCAATTATTTTCCTGAATATTTCCTGTGGTGATCACACATCAGCTCAGCCTTTACCCAACATTTTTGGGAAATCTTCGGAAGTTTTGTGCATGTAGCATATCTTCAGACTTTCATATAATCAAACTTATTTTTGCAATGAGTGGAGTCGCCCCCTGCTGGCTATTAGGAATAATGCGGTTTGAAGAAGCTTCCACATCGTCACTATTGAAACCAGAGGCTACATGCACCTCTTAAATGCATTTTGCATTCTGTAGTTTTCAGGCGGGTGTGACTTAAGGAGTGTGTGTGTCTCATGTTCACCTCTTCAGCAGGTGACCAAACACCTCCGGCCCCTCCTCAGCTGCAAACTGCTGCTTCCTGTTGTCTCCTTGCATCCTCACACTGGCCCAGCTCACCATTTCTTCCTCATCTTCCTCTTCCTCCTCATCCTCCTCGTCTTCCTCCTCCAGCCTCTCCTCTCCTCTCTCTTCTACTTCCTCCCTTCCTGTCCTCCCATAAACCAGACCTCCCAGAGGGCTGCTGCCGTTCCCTGAAGTGCCCTGAACGCTGCGGTTACTCCCAAACGCAGAGTCTGCGTCTTCCTGCTCGGCCAGCAGCACCTCATCGATGTCCGTCTCTCTGTAGCAGCGCAAGGGAACAGCGTCCAGGTCGGTTTCTGAGTACTTTAAAGTGCGGCGAATGATTCCGGTTTTGGGTGACGTCCCAATGACAGCCGGGGGAGGGGTCAGCAGCTCGACCTCCACATGCTGTACCTCGTGATTGGCAGAGAGCAGAGGCAGAGAGGAGGGAGGAGTCGGGGTGGGAGACTCACTGGAGTTACCACTGGGAGGAGCTGTGGAGGTTTCCAGAGAATCTGCAAGAGGAGATAGGTAAACATCATCTTCCATGTTGTTTGGAAATGGGATTCCCTGTGTAACTGGACAGGAAAAAAATCTGTACTGTATGTCATTAACTTCCTCCAAAGTGTAGGAAGTCCACATCAAAGGCCAGGACTGAGCATCAAACAATAATAAGATGCTACAGACAAAATAAGATTATAGCACTGAGGATTTAAAAATGTGAAGTTCCGCAAGATCGCATTTAATGTCTGATCAGCCATCTTAATTTATTCCCCAAAAACAATATAACGACATCCTGAAAAATTTTTCTCAAGTGAAGTTAAGGGCACTCAGAGAGCGCAGACAACCATTAAGACCAACAGTCCAGTCTTCTATGATGCAAATCTGAAAGTACAACCAATATTGGTCCATGTTATTGTCCAGATATAGATCTAGCACAAAACTGAAGTGAATGAATGAATGGCGCTGGTAGTGGCGACAGGCAGCAGCGGCCTCTTTGTGCTCTGCATGCTGGCAGGCTGGATCTCCGTCCGGCCACAGATTCCTCCTGCCAGCACGCAGGACAAAGAGACTTTAAAAAAACGAATTTGTCACGTTTTTTTAAAACTGTTGTATTAATTGTCCTTTTGACTTTTACTTAACCTAGTGTCTTTAATTTTGTATTAACTATTAGCCTGATTCATGTATGTTTTACTGCTGACTGGGTAGATTATAAAGACAACCTTGAACCTTGAATCTGCCTCGCCTCCCCCTTCACCTTTTTATTATCGTTTTTATTTTATATAGGCCAACAGTTTTCTGAAATCCTGCAGGAAAATAACACACACATGACCCAACATATTCGACTGGAAATAACCTGAGACACCACAAGGATGGAGACAAAATAACTGAATTAATCACGTTAAAGCAGCGTTAAGTTGTAGGATGTGTTCAATTCTGTTAGTTTAAGAGAGAAATCAGATGATTGTCAGCAAATCCTGTAAAGCTACACATCTTCTAACCGTGCAGCCCTCACCTTTCCTCAAACTGAAGAGTCCAAGTTTTAAAAATTCAGTTCAAGAGTTTAGATTTGCATTATCTAAAAATGAAAATGTTTCAACATAGGAGCCGGCGACTGTGATTTTTAAAACATTACCAGGACAGGATGGATAGTGGCTTTTGTTGGGGACTATTTTCAGCCGTGGATGAATACACACACACACACATTAGTTGATACAGTGGATATTTAGGGCTGCAGGATGATGCTGTGTGTGATTGAACATAATACACAACACAGTCTGTGGCCCAGGAAAATAAGACACTTTAGTTTTTTAAATGGCAGACACAGAATGACATATCACTTTAAAGAATGTGGATGCTAAACGATAGACTCTGACAGGCTGCAGTTAAACTCAACTGGCTTCTCTATTTCTTTTAGATCCCTCTGACATTTTCCCTCGAGAAGAAGGAGAGAAAAGAAATAAAAAAGATCCTCTCTGGTACGAGATGAAAGCTGAAGAGCGGTAACTGGATAAAAATTGAGGTGGACATGCTCTCACTTTTCTCCCCCCTGCTGGCAGCCTCCTCAGCAGGGGTCCCGAACAAAAACTCCCACTTGGCACGAGCGATCCTTTGGCAGTGGAGGGAGGGCACGGGCGCCGCACAGCCACTGTCCGTCTGAAACACACACACACAAACTGGAGGCTAACTGCAGTGTAGCATTAACAGAAAAAGGCCGACATTTTGGGGAAATAGTCTTACTTTAATAGAGTGAGCTGCGACAATTACCACTCTAATGTTGTAAGTATTGACCTTGATCTGGAAAGGGATTAGCTTAGCTTAGCATAAAGACTGGGAGCAGAGGGGCCTGTTAGCCTGGCTCAGTCAGGCAAACAGTTTGCACCTAAATCTGTCTTTTTGCTAGGACAAGCTTAATGCGTTAAATCTCTAGTTTGGTATCCTCTTTTTAAATCATTCTCTTGGCAACAAACCAATGAAAGGGTTTTGTTTTATGAAAATGAACATTCAACTCTCATCTCTGTAATTACAAAGCTAAAGTCAGGAAGCTTAGCAAAGTTAAGAGAGATAGAAAATCGGCTAGTTTGGCCCTGGCTAAATATTTTCTAAAATGAAAAACTTTACCTTTAAGTGTTTTAATAATAATATCTTTGAATAATGAAATGCAGTTTACTTGTTCACTTTTTGGGTGCCCACCTGTATTCCTGAGGTTGCAGCCCCGGTCTCATTGCTCTGGTGACTGGACTGACTGGACTCTGGGGACACACAGTCCCTATCGCCCAAGCTGCCCGTCACCCCGCTGGAGCTCCGAGAGGACGATCCTCCCATCCCTCCATTCTGCTCCCCATCTGCAGGCTCTTCTGCCCGCTGCAGGCCTGGCTGCTGCCCTGCTCCGAATCCATCCATCTCATCCCCCTGTTCCTCCTCATCACAGCCTTCATCCTCATCTGGAGAGTCCAAAGCCACTGGTCCAAGCAGAAGGATCTCCCTCCGTCTCTGCTCAGCACGTTTCTGCTGGGCAGTGGGACTCAGCGACCGGCGATGGCGACTTGATCGACTCTCAGTGGTTTGATTATTGACAGACCCAGATTCAGGCTCAGTGCTTGGACTTGAACTGTTCTCCACCTGATTCCCCCAGTGCAGCCTTGATGTCCAACTCACCGGGGCCTCCACAACACTCTGATTAATAAAGAGCCTACGAGCAAGCTCGGTACAATCCCCTTTCTCGAAGCAGCTCAAGTCTCCTCCTTTGTCTGGGATCAGGGGCCAGGATTCTCTGGTGTATTGTGGGAGCTGACGACGATGCAGGGTGGGGGTTTCTGGTGCTCGGATCTCAGCTTGGAATAACCTTGGATCTCTTAAGGGTGAACTAAGATCAGTGGGAGGATGGGATGGTCGGTAAATGCGTGAAGGAATGGCAGGGGAACTCTGGGCCGCTGATAAAACTGAGCTCTGTCGCTGGGATTTCTGATCACAATCCACCTTTTTGGATTCGCAGTTAGTGTGTGAGTTTGTTTCATGTGTCTGAGACTGCAAGGTCGAGTTTTCAAGCTGGTGAGAATCATTGTTGTCAGTTGCTGGCGTCTGTTGGTCGTTTAAAGGGATGTTCATCTTGAGCATTTGTGCATTTGTTGCTGAAGTGTGAAATTCCCCTGCAGGCTCACCTAAAGCATTGTGCAACGAGGACCTTCTTGCCTCTGTGAAAATAGAGGAAACTTTGGTCGCCTCCTCTGCTAGCCTGCGGGCAACTTCAGGGCTTTGAGTGGCAGAGGAAGATCTACTGTCACTTAACTGGTTCAAGCCCTCGATAACATTATTGCCTAGTTGAAGGATTGCTCCCTGTGGTGAAGTGCTTCTGTTATAGGTCATGTGAACGTGTCTTTTGCTTGCTGGACTTCCTGTCAAAGCTCTGTCCTCTCCTGTCTGGGACTCGGGTTTAAAATGAGTAGACTGCCTAGATTTGGAGGATGCTGGACTGGACTGGAAGCCACAAACACCCCGGCTCCTATCTGTGAAGTTGTCTTTGGGGTTTATGCTGATGTTCTGACGCTGGATGGGAGAGCCAGCCCAGGACTGACACCGTGGCTGTTGGTTGTAGCGAGAGGACGGTATGTTCTCAAGTGCATGGGCGAGTTTAATCCTCAGTAAAGGCGAGCCGAACTCCTCCACAGCCCTCTGTGTAGCTGCCCTCCCAATGGGGTCCAAGGGTGTTTGGCGAAAGCCAGGAGAGAACGTCTGCTGGTGACTTCCTGGAGATCGGAAAGTCAGTTTGGGACTAGAGCTGCACGATGAATCTGGACTTCCGAACCAAACTGGGTCGCTGAGTCTTTTACGAAAGTGACAAGTGGTGGATCTTTCCTCCCTCATTCTCTGCTCGCATGCAGAGTTGCGTGGACTGCCCGTCTTAACATTTGACTTCTCAATATAACTGAAGGTGACCACAGACCGCCTACCATTGCTGACCTCTCCCTCTTTTAACCTCGGGCAGCTGGGAGAAGTTTTAGGAACAATGCCCTTTCTAGGAGATTGCATTTGTGGAGAGTTGACTCCATCACCTGGTGCACTCCAATGCTTTGTGACTTTAGGAGAGCTGCTGGCCTGCTGGAGCTGGAAGCTGACTGTGTTTCTAGAAGGAGATATGCCGTGTGTGTGTGTGCAGTCCTGAGCCAGACGCTGAGGTGTGGAGGTCTTACTGGCGGTCTTGCAGGTCGCCTGGTTTGCTATCTGAGACAGGAGCTCTGCAGGATTGTCCTTAACAGAATGCTCCTGAGAAATCCCTTCTTCCTTTGCCCCAAACCCCCCTTTCCCTCCGCTCTGATCTGGGGCAGACCTCACTTCCACATACAAATGAAGGACTTTTCCAGACTGGGACATGACCTCGTCTCAGGCCGTAATGAGGACAGAGAAACGGAAATGGATCAAAGAGAGAGTCTGACAGAGTGTAAGAGAAGAACAACAAGAGGAAATCTTCTTTGCCCTCATTTATTTGTTGTTTTGTTTTCTTTTATTCCTGCTGGTGTGAGTGTCAGTTTATTTTTAGACCGTCTCTCTTCTCTCTCCCAGAGGGTCTGTGTGCAGAGCAGAGACACAAAGGCTGAACGGCCAGAGGACAAACATGCCCATGGGACGCCTCCAACAGCTCCCTATTCTTCATACCTGTGAATGAAAGAGAGGAGGATCTGTTATGTTTTTGTTTCCTCAGGAGAGATACACACAGGGTATTTCAGCACCTGTGACGCATGCATATTAAATGCTTGTTGCACGTCCACTTTCTCTTACTGTTTGTCTTTCTATCTGATTACAATCATGTTGTAAGATATGTGTGGAACCATCAGTGCATAAGGCTGGTGTTGTACTGGTTGTTTTTCACTGTCAAAAAAGCAATGGATACATAAAAAACACATTGTGTTAGTCATCTCTCAATGTTTGTTTCACTAAAACAAATAGAGCTCTTACTAATAAACAGAGTACACACTTTATGTACCACTCATACACTACATGTCACACTGATCTGTTGCAACTTGGGGTTTAGTTCTTTTGCGCTGTGCAGAAGTTAAAAAATGTTCAACTTCGGTGCTCCGTGACATCAACTCAGCGCGTCCAATAGGAGTGAAGATCAGATACCAACAAACGGCGTCCCACTTTCCTGAGCTCTAGTTTACAGACCCACCGGGATATCAGAGAGAGAGCACTTCCAAAAAGTAGCTATTTTCACGATTATTGTTTTAGTCACCCAGCACCGTGCGTCGGCGAGCGCAGCACACACTGCGCCCTATCTCAAAGGCCCTTAAGGAAACTTCAACATGTAGACTAATGGGAATTGAACCAACCTATTGATTAAGAGACTCATTGACCCACTCTACCAGTGAGCCACAGGTACATAAATATATTTCAATCAGACAAACTGAAATATTTATTGCAGGAGCAGAATATTGTTTGACGTATTCGCTTTGACCTTATCACTCTTTGTAGATTTCTTTCCCATGCCAAAACATAAGGAGCAATGATGTGATACCTGTAACCGCCCTATCCGGCGTCTAAAGGTGAATGCTGGGTTGATGGTGGGGCTGAAAGCAGCAATACTTTGAGCTGCTTTCACACTTTGCACAAAACGCCTGAAGCTTTCAGGGCGAGCTGCATGTGTGAACACAAAGACATTTTTTTCACTCTGACTTTTGGTTTGACGATGACGTTCTATTTCATCTGGAGTTTCTGCTGCCAGCCTCCTAGTAGAATTTCTGTGAAGTCTGAGTGAGCAGAGGGAGAACCCGTGCATGCAAACTCCACACAGAGAGGCACCTGCCAGGTATTCGAACCAGGTACTTGCAAACCAGTGCACCACCGTGCAGCCCCCTAAGCTAGCACTAGTTAAGCTAACAATAGCTGTTAGCTAGCTTTAGTTTATCTTACTGCATCAAACTGGTGTGCAATGCTCATATTGCAATAATGCAGTTGTGATTTATTGTGCAGCCCTACAAGAGACGTAACACAACATAAACACAGTATCAGATCTGAATACTACGACTCTCGTGCACATGTCATGTCCTGTGGGATACATACATTGTGCTGTAGTAAGGTGAGAAACTGTTTGGTGTCAGAGGGAACATGATCTCATCCTGCAGGGAGAGGAAGCAGGAAACGATCCCTCATGTCTTTCTTTGCGCTCTGACTCACCGTTAGTTAAACCTGCTGAGGGGGCTTCATATAAATTATGAATGAGACAATTCAACGTTCCAGGATTTAGACACAAATGAATCCTTAACCGTGATAGAGAGAGAAGAAATAGGCTTGAATGAATTATGTATAATTAGATCGACCTGATCGGATCACATTTTATTTAAAGGAGCTACTGTGACACGAGTGCAGCAAAGATAGAGAGACAAGCTTATTTATATCCTCTCCTGTCTGTCTACACACAGATCTGTCAAACCTCAGAGGGTCACTCACAAGTCAAGCATCAGATCCAGGACACACACAACACCACACCAGACTCTTATCACAGAAATGTCTTTGTTATGGTGAGTTTAAATCCTGTGCTGCAGCCTTTTTTTTTTCTCTTTGCGGAGCTGAATCCCCGGGTGATTCAACTAATCCGAGCTGAATCATTTCCAACCATCACCCTTCTGTTTAGCGTGCATGTAGATCGTCTTTCCACGCCAGCAGCGCCCCAGACAACAGAACTCTTGTACAGAAGAAAAAGTCGCTCAAACGAGGGGAATGGCGGTGAACTCCAGACCGGTGCCAGCAGCGACAGATTGGAGTTGCCTTATGGTAGCAGTGGGAGAGGACGTGTGTGTCGCAAACTGAAGTTGACAGAACAAAGAGAACTTGTGATGGACTTGGCATGCAGGGAGAGAGACCTCCCCTCCCTGACCCAAGCTAATGTCTGATAGAGACCAAATTCAACCTCGACAATCTGCACAAATTCTCCTCTCTGGGCTCTTAATCACAAACATAAGTGTCTCTGCATGAAGCTGCAGCATCGTTTGTCAGACTGTTAGCTGCAGTTCTGACCCTCACATCCACTGTTAGCCATCTAACGAAGCTTCTTTTCTTTTTTAACTTTGGGTAAGAGAATTTGCAAACTTCCTAATTTAAAAATGCTCCAACAATGTTTCTCTTCTCCGCCCCTAATTAGCCAGCAACTTTTACTGCCTCTCCATTTGTCACACTCATGTTTTCTCTCAGTTTTACACCTCAGAGCTGCAGTTTCCCACAGCTACACCATTAACAGAAAAAAGAAGAAGCCCTTTGTCCAGTCACTGAGGCTCTGCAGGCTCTCATTGTTCCTGAAGGTGTGAGGGAGACGACCTGGCTCCTTTGTTGCATCATAAATGTGACAAAGAGAGAGAGAGTTTTAAGGATCAAGCTACTGTGCTAATTTGGATCATTATCTGAGCATTGTGTGCTTTGATGCTTTCAGAGACTTGTGCAGGAAAACTTTCAAAGGTACTGAAGTGAATTATCACACGAGTCAAACGAACTGGACCTTGAGGATGGAGCGTGCTAAGGCACAGTACGGATCGGATTGCCTAGTGTGAGTACGCCACGCGGCAGTCCCAGCTCCAAAAGTCTCCCTCTTGAACTTTTAAGCACTGAGGCCAGGTGCACCTCATTATAAATCAGTAGCTTCACCTGGGCAGAGCTGACGACAACAGAAGAGGGGAGAAGAGACAAACAGCACAGGGAGCAGCCAGCTGTTACACACACACCTTACTGTGCTCTGATGTTTCTTTGCTGCTGCTGTTAACACAGAAAATATCCGTGTTGTGGTATCAACAAAAGATTATCTTATTCTCTTATTCCTCGTATTTATTCCTGTGGTATAAAAAGATGACTTATGCAGTTTTTGAAAATGTTTTTAGGAATCCTTTAATGAGAGGGTTATGAAAGTACAAACACAGGTCAAAAGTTTCTACTAGGAGTCTCTGACTTTGACTGAAACACAGCAGAAATCTGTCGTACTGCAATCAAACCGAGTGTTCACAAAGATCACAAAGTGCAAAAGGAAACAGAAGCCGAGTGCAGGCGGAGTGTCTGTCCTACATACTGGACAAATGTTGCCTCTGATGCACACTTCTGTTGTTTGCAGACCGAGTAGGACAAATACAGAGAACTTTGAACCCTTTTTTGTTTCTTCAATGTTTTAGTGTCAACTGAAAATGACCCGCTGGTGCAGCATGGAAGCTAAATATAGACACTCGTGGCTGCATCATAAATATGACTGACCATGTAGTGAGGGGCAGCTCCACAGGATATACATTTTCTTTGTTGCCACCAAGAGTGGGACTTTACAGCCACTGTCATCGATTGAGGAAAGAACCTGAAATTCACATGTCTCTATCAACGACCTCTTAATTTATCACCTGAGATATTGACGAACGGCGAGAGAGAGACGGGTCGGGCAGAGAGCAGGAAACGAGGAGGCTTTCAGAGAGAGAGAGGGAAGGTGAGATAGCAGGATGATGGAGTCACGTTTGGAAGAGAGAGCTCTGCTGGAAGTCGTCCAGACTGATGTGAGTGTAGAGTTACAGGAAGCAGAAACACAACTGCTGATGTAACACAACACTCGCTGTCTTCTTCTTCTTCTTCTGCAGGAGGAAGTGCACAGATGTTGCTTTAATGGTAACTCCAGCTGAATCTTAAGAGAGCAGATATCCTACATTACCCCCGTGATATGATGACAGTCATTGGATGCACGAGTGATATAGACTCTTCCGTTAGTGGGTCAAAAATCCAGTAGATGTCTTGTAGATGTAAAAATATGATTTTGACTTCATATGGTTCTTGATTTACGTGACTTTTCCGACAGGTAACTTGAGATTTGAGCCTTGAGAATAATGTGGAGAAACCAGATGTGACATTACGTATAATGTAGCACAGTGAAGAAGTGTTTCTTCTCTCCGTCCACTACTTTCTTCCTCGGCCTATAAATAAACGTTACGCCCTGCTGTGCGTCCATTTTTTCTGACAGACGTCCAGTTTGGCTTTGGTTCGGGTGGAAGCATCGCTGCTGTGCCAGAAGTTAGAACAGAAACAGAGCATTAGCACTCACCACCTGCCACACGGCATGATTTACAGTGAAACACTTCAGCCGTCTAAAAGAGCTCAACGTTTAAATGCTCATTGTAAATAGTACGGGAAGAGTTTTAAGTTAGAGGAGTGCAATAGTGCACGAGTGTACTCACTCCACAACAATCCTAAGGTACTTGAACTTCCTTTAGTAGGTTCTTTTGACTTATACATTTTTTTGGAGATGTAGAAACTGTTTATGTCGCAGAATCAGATCTTTACATGAGCCATGTTTGACCTCCAAGCAGCAACCTCTGAGGATTTAAATAGAAGTCAACACTAAAGGTCGAGAGACGGAAGTTTGAGCGACTGAGGAACAGACCATCATCATCAAAATGTTCCGCTTTTCACGGTTGAAATACGGGTTTTAAGCTTAATAACTGTTCAGATCATGCATCATCAGGGGCAGGGCAACATGTGCACATGAAGTCCTGACATTTCTAGATAAATTCAGGACATTTAGGATCTAATGTTTTCTGTAACTGCCTTCAACACGTCTTTTACATGGGGGGCTTTTCCAATAACGCATTTTTGATGTTTACCACACAAACAAAAAGGACGTTTCTGCAACGCAAAGTAGGAGAGAAATTATACAGATCACTGAGGGGAGCAGTAAAGAGTTCATTTAAACATTATCAACCCGCCCAATCGCTCGGCTTGAATGTTCCAGACTATTAGCTGCTGCATTCACACGTCTCAGCCCGACTTCACACAGACGTTTGAGAAGGGGGCCAGCAGGTCCAGATAAAATCACAGTAAGCCGATTTGGCTGTGTGCTTTCACATATACAGCCGTCCTGAACACTTTTGGCACATTATGTGTTGAAGCTGCTTCGAGTGACAGTTGGGAGCGGTGAGCGCCTGTGGAGCTGGGCTGCATTTGCATACGGGCGACCAATTAAAATAAGCGGGGAAAAAAATGGATTCAAGCAAACTTAGAGTTCTCCCTGATGCTTTGCTCCGAGATGAGGAAGGGAAAGTGTCATAAAAAGCGTAGAAAATCCTCTGAATAGATTTGATTTGGCTGCTACATTGAGAAGCTTCTCGAGCTGAAAACATGAACATTATTTAACTTCTTTTCGTGCCCAAAAATCGCCAGAAAAAAGTGTAGCAGCAGAGAAGAGCGCCCTGTTCCAAAGGAAAACAACGGTTTTGCTGGTGACGCTTTTCTCAAGAGTCTGTGTGTGATCGGGCCCTTAGGATGTCTTTTTGGCTGCGTTCTCACATCAACTCACTTGAACATGCTGCGGAAAAAATACTAGGGGTCTGGCAAGAGAAACTCGGGGTGAAGTCCGAGCGAAAATTTCTGCTGTTTGCGTTCACATATACAGCTCCTCCTCCGGGAAATATCAGGAGTTTTTTAGGAAATTTCTGCAAGTGTGACAGCACTAATAGAGAGACAGAAAGAGAGACCCGATGGCTAACTTCTTCCTGACCTCAGACAGTCAAAGAGTTTGCTGGAGCGTGAATTGTTGTGTCCGGCAAAACATCCGTCTGGGTGAAACAGTGTTTTCAGGGAGTCAGTGGTGTGATAGCTGTTTGGAACATCTGTGTGGCCTTCAACTACGATGTCAGTGTCTTTTACCCGCTGTGATACTTCATCTCATTAACTTCTGACAATGGCTTACTGAAACTGTTCTTAAAAACAACCTGAGAGGAGAGTGTTAAACTAAAGAAAAGAATAGAAAACTTGAGCAGCATCTCCCCACATCCCTCCATCTACAAAACAGAAAAAGTGTTGCTACAGCTGCAGTGCTGATGACTCATCCTCTTGTAGTCCTTCTGGGTCACTTTTCTAACACAAGGACACACACACATGCACGCATATGGACAAACTGTGCAGGGTCTGTGTTGGGCATTTACGAGGCACATCACACAGGTAATTAAACCTGAAGCAGCGTGTGCAGCGCTAATATTAGCTCCCTGGATACAATACGGTAGGTGGAAGGATTCTTGTGCTAATATTAGCTCTCTGCTTGCTTGTTGCTGGCACTGTGCACAAGCAGATTAGATTTTTGCAGTTGAGTACGTAATAAATAAAAGCCTTGAGGAGATTAAAAGAGTAAATGCGTGACTGGGGACGTTCTGTGTGCGACAAGAAACCTCCTACAACCTCTAATTATCTGCTCACATAGATCGAAGTCACCATCGATTTTTCTACTCATATCAGGTTACATCACGCTGGATTTGGCTGCCGACTCGTGCAAATCCCTACAAATGTCCTTTCATCAAACAAACACATGTCAATCTGGATAAACCTCCACACTGAATCAGGATTAACCAAACTGCTGTCAAAGAGGTAGACCTGAAGTGAAAGAGGAAAGTGTCAGAGAGACGACTTTGTCTGATACAAGGCGGTCCTGCTCTCCTGCTTCTCCTCCGCTGCCTTCAAACTCACATTCAGACAAAAGAGACGGGTCCTGTGACTCATGCACAGGCACAAAAAGTGTGTGTGTTAGTGTGTGTGTGTGTGTGAGAAGAAAGCTGCAGAGGCTTATTATGGGAGGAGAGGGAGAAGGGAGAGGCATTCAATCAGCAGCACACCGGCCATGACCTCGCTGCTGATACTCCTCCGCTCACACCTGACGTGAACTGGAGACACTGTAGCTACACTTTTTAATTAAATCAGAGATGTTTCATGAAAATAACAAAATAATGCAGCAGAGGATATTTAAACTTGGAACAAGCTCAGAAGCAGCTGTCTAACTCAAAACAAGGCTTTCTCTCTTTTTCTCCCAACAACATATTAAGGATGCAGAAAACACTCTAGATCTTCTCTCTCCTTAGAATACGTTTTGTTTCATGTACCGAGGCGATAGTCCTACAAGCGGGCAGCCCGGGTTCAAGTCCAACATGCGGCTCATGTCCTGCATGTCATTCACTGTCCTGTCCAAGTAAAGGAAAAAGTTTCCAAAAGAAATCTAAAAAGGTTTGGTTGCTGCTCTGTAAAGAAAAGAGAGTGCAACAAGATTCAGGTTCAACAAAATACAAGAACACCTGACTGAGGGTGCACTCTGCAATCGTGCTTCAGCACGAGTACGGTACAGGGCAGCTGGGCCGAGTGTGAGTGCACCCTCACAGTCAGAGTAAAAACAGCGTCCTAAAAAAGATGCTCCTGGGGAAGTATTGTTAATAACATGCAGTCTCAAGCCCTTTTCACAAATAGACTTCTAAATAGTCTGCCCCTGACATGGACTCAGCAAGAAGCAACGCAATGCAATGTGCTTCTTTAACTCCAACGCCCTGTTTCTATTTTACTCTCTCACGCGCATAAACAGACGAGGAACAAGGAAAGTAGGGACTCTACACCGCACTGGCATCCTCTTTTCTCACTCAACAGAGCTTGTTAGCTTGTTTTACTAAGAGGAGATAACGGTGCATTAATAATATCCACATAGGGGATTGAAATGTTGCGCTTTGCGTCAACACCGGAGAAAAACGTACGAGTCTTTGAGTGTTGTGATTTAAGTCATGACCTGACTTCCATTTGTCCCCCTTCAATACATAAGCACAAGATGTCAAACTGTTAGCAAGGGGGAAACTGAAACTCACAGAGCAAAGAATGAAATATTTAACGGGTGCAGAGTGGACAGCGAGCGGACGATTGTGTGCGATGCTTTTAGGACACGTGTGACTCTCACTGCTGCATGTTGAGACACTTCTTCAATGCAGCCTTTTTATGTACGTCCATTTTAAACATTTTACACGTTTTCTGAGCTGCAAGCTAACTGATAAGTCTTTGCTGTGAGGAAACACATCAATAATGGTGTTAATATCGACATTTCTAACCAAAGTTATATTATTGGCTGACATCACCTCAACACGCAGAGCTGCAAAGATTTGTATGTCCTTTAATTAATGTCAGTGCAGACTCCGTCGTCACACGTACATTTAGAATTCCAACGAGAAAACTCAGACTTTCAACTCTAACGTAAAGAGACTCACATTTCAGATCAAATCAGAACGCAGCAGGCGACCCTGTTCGTCCAATTATCTCTACTGCACGATCACGTTGGACTAAAAATGACAATGTAGAAGAGTTTAGAGAAGGACCGCAGATCACTGACACGGGAGAAGACAACAAAAAGGGCTGCTGCAGAGCTACCCCTAAGAAACATCAGCACTCTGAAATACAAAAAAACAATACAACTGGTTTGGAGCACAGAACTGTGTTAAAGGAGCAACGTGTAACTCTGAAACTGAGCATTTCCATTTGGTACTGGAGTCCAAATTCAAAACATTGAAGAGAGCTAGAGCGGATAAGATACTTTATTGTTATTTTGAGCATGCAACTAAATTTAGTTCGGGACAATCAGCCCAGCAGCGATGAACGAGATAAAAATAGACAAAAAGCTGATGAAAGATGAAGAGATAAAAACAAGAACTAACAACACACAGTGTAGATAAATGAATAGTGGCTATTGCATATCGTATCCAAGCTGCAGCAGAGTTAATGTCATGAAATGTATATTTAAATGTTAATAAGCAGCTTAGTGTAAATCACATTGTTGTTGACACGGAAACCTTCTTAAACGGTGGTGAAGCTGCATGTATTGACACGCTCACACAAAAATATGCAGCCGTTTCACACGGACTCACACGTTTCTCATTCATGCCTTCACACTCTCAGTGTCACCCACACACCCACACACACACACACTCAAACTCACTCACACACACACTCACACACACACACTCTTTACTGTAGAGAGATACTTCTTCACTAATGATTTTTAAGTCTAAGAGTGACTCACACATCTGGATCAACTGGATCATGGTGCAAAGCATTCAGCCACCTCACTGCTTGTTTATCTTGAGCTGTCACAAACATCTCTACTCCACACACACACACATCTCACACTCACCTCTCCTCCTCTCACAGCCGCTCCATCCGTACAGGATTTACACCTCCCACATGCTTTATCTCGTCTCATCCTGTCTCCTCTTCCTCTCATCTTCACTCCTTCCTTCCTACCTTCCTTCCTCCTCTCCAGCAGAGCGGTGCAGACAGACCTGGCCGACCAGCACTGACTTCCTCCCTCCACCTACTGCTCAAACTCAACCAATTAGCATGCTCGCCTCACCTAGTCCCGCCTCCTGCCCCTCCCCTCTGCCTCTCACATGCATGCTGAGTCAGTGAAGAGAATGAAGTGCTGGTGAGGGAGGGGAGCATGCAAGACAGGCGGGGAGACAAAGTGTTAAAATACACAAGACCCCCTTCTGCATGCTTGCTGAAAAACACAAACAGGCACAGCAGATGTGACTGTATGAAATCTGGACGTCAGGAACATCTCAAGCATGTGTGAACCCCTCCTCCAAAACACCTCAGTGGTAAAAGGAAGTGAGAATACATTCACACTGTTTGTACATAAATATCAGTTTTAAGGGGTTTTGCACAAGGTAAATATTCATGACACGTATTTAACGTGAAATTTAACAACATTTTAATGCAGTCAGTCATTTCTGCTACTAACCGTCATCCACCAGCAGCCTCGTCAACGGTACTCATCTAACCAAGTTGCATGGCGTTCCTCCCTCATTTGTCAGCCTATCAAGGTTCAGCTCCACCTTTGGAAATCGATTCTTTCTCTGCCTTAATTCCTTCATGCAGATGTTTCACGTGCCCCTCCACCTCCCCATCGTCGCCCGTCTTCTCAGAATCATCATCCATCAATTCTTAACCCAACCAGTCTCAACAAGTCATCAGCTCCACCACCACAACCAGTGTCTGGACTCCATGGGGGGAATTATTTTGTTGCCGTTTAGAATTAACATTCTCCCAACACACACCAACCCATAGAGTCCAAGCGCCAAAGACCTTCTGTCAAGACACATTTCCATGTTTTCGTTATTCACTTGTCTCTCCTGATTGAAGTGTAGTTAATGTCGTTCTTTTAAAGACGTCGCTATAATCCAAAAGGTCCACAATCTTTTGCTGATATTGTACACCATCTATATTTACTCCAGGAGCTTTAAGTCAGGGTTCTCTGCTGCATGTTATTTTCTAGCAGCTTTTAATAATTCAGTAGAGAACATAAAGTTCCATCCTGATAGTTCCCCTTAACGCTGCAGGAGTCTATGCACAAGACATTAACTCTATAGATCAAACAAAGGATG
Organism: Tautogolabrus adspersus; assembly: GCA_020745685.1. Lineage (NCBI taxonomy): Eukaryota > Metazoa > Chordata > Actinopteri > Labriformes > Labridae > Tautogolabrus > Tautogolabrus adspersus. The sequence continues at coordinate 22,405,492 of CM036554.1, forward strand.
TTTGAGTGAGACAAAGAAAACCTGAGGGACACGTTTGAGCTACGATTCATAAAAAAAACAACTCTTGAAGAGTCTGAAACGTCAGAGCAGGTAAACGCTCTCGCTCTCCTGAAATATTCAAGAGAAGCATGAAAGCTTCAAATGTGCAAAAACACTTTCCCACTCTTCTTCACTTTATCTGAACGCACATGTTGACATCCATACTAAATCAGCCAGAGGTGATGTTTAACAGATTATTGTTCTGTAATATGGTCAAGTGGGTCAAGGGAAGACCTGCACCAGCATCAACTTGTGTAGACTACAGCTGCATGTCTGGCTCTGCACGTTTCACCGAGGGCGAGCATGGATGGCGTGCACCGCACTCTTTCATGGTTAAAAGTCGAGGATAGACTATTAAGCAAACTCCTTGTCTTTTTGGTTATATATGCACAAAGCCAAAAAGTCCACTACTCAAGGATCTGAAATGTAAACCAGAGAAGATGAATGAGTAAATGAATGAGTGGTGGGGGGGGGTTAGGCACACTGTGTGATGATTGAATCATCTGTTGATTGTTAATCATATGTATTGTCGTCATGTAGGTGGACCCGAGGAGGGCTAGTTGCTGCCGTGGTAACAGCTAATGGGGATCCTTTTACACAAATGAACAAATAAACAAGAGGATCTGGGTGGTGTGTCACTTTTTCACTCTGTATCCTTCTATGAAGATGAAGTTCAGTGATTCTTTTTTGCATCTCAAGACCTTCTTCTAACACACATCAAAGGAAGTAAGAAAGAAAGAAAGTAAAGTAGAAAGGAAGGAAGGAGGGAAGAAAGGAGAGTAGGAAGGAAGGAATGAAGGAAGAAAAAATAAATAAAGTAGGATGGACGGAAAGTAGGAAGGAAGGAAGGAAGGAGGGAAAAAATAAAGAAAGGAAAGTAGGAAGGAAGGAAGGAATAAAGAGAGGAAAATAGGAAGGAATTAAGGAAGAGAGGAAAATAGGAAGGAAGGAAGGAAGGAATGAAGAGAGGAAAATAGGAAGGAAGGAAGGAAGAAAGAAAGAAAGTGAAGTAGGAAAAAACAAGGAAGGAAGAAAGAAAGGAATGTAGGAAGGAAGGAAGGAAGGAAGAAAGAAAGAAAGAAAGGAATGTAGGAAGGAAGGATAGATGGATGGATTAAAAATGAAGCCAATGTGTAAGTGCAATAAACTACAGTTCCTCCATTGGCCACTTGAGGCTAACTGCAGTAGCCCCAGGAGTCCCACTCACTCAAATGCCCAAAAAAAATAAGCCAAAAGTGAGCTTAAGCATTTCCAATATGTCAACTACCGTTAGGCCTCAAAGATCCGCTTTAGAAACCAGTATAGGTGACGTCCCTGAGACTACGTCCATGTTTTATACAGTCTATGGTTGGTTGTTGTTTCCAGAAGCATACATCACCGTTAGACGATAGCTGAAGGGGTCAGATATGGTTTATCCTTTGACCTCTTCTTCGCCCTTGTGAAGCCAGCAGCTCATTTATCTAAATAACACCATGACTGATGCGTCAGCAAAGTCTGACACTCGACACACGGTGCAGCGTCCTCCAGTGATGAGCACAAGGATCAGGTCTGGCGCGGAGTAACAATAATCAGACTGTCAGGTCCTTTAAGAAGACAGAAAACGGATGAGGCAAAGTTGCAGCTTAAGCCGCTTATGTTTACTTATATTAATACCTTGGAGAGTTTGGAGAGTTTTCACAGTGACGTACCTCTGACAGAGGATTCGTCATTGTGTCACTGCGTCTGCCTCAGCAAAAGTCAACAGTTTAGTGGGTAGCAGTGCCAGAACACACCTCTGTATGTGTGTGACTGAAACAGGTGAAAATGACGGGCAGCTATCAGCAGCAGCTCCTCTCTGCATACTGCACCAAGCACCAATGAGCCAGCTTTCACCTTCCAGCAGTGTCAGCACTCCAGAGGCAGACGTGGAGGAGAGTTTTTGAAAGAGGGAGTCTGTCTGCAACAACATCTCTCTCATCATGGCTGCTGGTTTATTTCAGGCAAATAACATTAAGGACAATCACATTAGGAGGTCATGTTGATTGCCTCCAGCCGCCAAAGACGATCTTTGTGGGTGAACTTGAGAGTCCTATGAGGAGACAATGGCACCGATTGATCGATGGGGATTTAAAAATAAACTCATTGGTGGGACATGTGGAGGATCAAATTGGATCCTCCTCTTCCATCTTTCTTTTACACCCAAGTCTTTATTCACCGAGATGTCAGGTCAAGAATACAAAGAAGTCTTGTGTTGAAATGATTTGTTGTCTAGATTGTAACAAGAGGTTCAAGACCAAACAATCACGAGAAGAAGACGCCATGGCGCTCCTCTAAAGACACACTTCTCCTCAACCTTGTCCTTTCCAGATCTCCACAGACCTGCAATCCCCAACATTTCCCCCAGATGCCTTTTTACTTTTCCATCTATTCAATTGTTCTCACTTCTCATCATCAGACACTCTTCATATAAACGTGTCTTCTTCCATATATCCATATTTCATCTTCAGAATTTACTTAAATTTGTTCTTAAGAAAAACCTGCGTCGGGTTCATGACGTGTTCTCAGACAGCAGAATTGTTCTAGCTGGTGTTCTTAAGGGGATGGTTCAGTATTTTTGAAGTGGGTTGTTCTGAGGTAAGTGTCAAAAGTAAGTTAGTATTATCCACCGGAGATGTCCGTCAGCTCAGCACCTCTATTGAGAAACCGGCAGGAGTTCAGGCACAGAAGCTAGGCTAAACATTGAAGCAGACAGGAATGTTTGCTCCACGAAATTTCACCAATTTTAAGAAAAACTGAGCTAAAAAAGAACGCCAGGGTAAGTGTACGCTATATTTTAAAAAATCCACAGCGCTTCACTTTTCTGCTAGCAAACCCCTTTTTTTAACACAACCTTGGCACACCACATCCGCCAAGTACCTCACACCACCTCACTTCAAAAATAAAAAAAAGCTATCCCTATCAATTGATGAATGCCATGTCCTTGTAAACTAAAAGCTTGTGCATGTTTTTCCTAATTAGCATAGAGAAACGCCCCTTTTATGCCCATATAAGGGCATTATACTGGAGGGCCGTATGCACACAGCACACACACACAGAAGTCGCACTGAAGCAAAGAGAGAAGTAGAGAGACGTCGGTGAATTTCAAATTAAAATCTTCAAGTTAGAAACACTGAAGTAGGTCTAAAGTGGATGAAGTGCCCACACAGGCTGATTTTATTAAACCATATTTAGAAGCATCAGTAGTGGATACAAAAGATGCACTACAAACAGTTACATCAGATTATGTCACTAATTCAGACAGCGCTGTCATCAGAGAAGGTGCACACTTCCTGAATATTACCTGCTGCGTTCACACATCAGCTTTACCAGGGGTTGGAAGGAAAAATTCTAGATGAAGACGGGCTGAAAGGTGCGCCGGTAACCTGGCTGTTAGTGCGTGAGCCCCATGTGTGGAGGCTTTATCCCCAATTTCCACAGAGTCCGTGCACGCGCAGTCTGTCAGCGCCACGATTTTGAAATGGAAAAGAGCGTAGTGGCGCTGCTGGCGTGCTCCGGAGACGGACTGCGGCACTCGCTGTGGAAACACAATCATTGACTAGAGTGGCAGCGATCAGCGGTGTAGTGCGCAGCTCTGACAGACCGCAACGCACACGGAGTGTGTGGAAATTGGGGATTACTCCTCTAGGCAGGCGGCCGGGGTTCGGTTCCAGCCTGTGGCTCCTTTGCTGCATGTCGCTCCCTACTTTCTCTCCACCAGATTTCTGACTCTGTCCACGATCCTATCTCTAAAAAATAAACCTTTCTCTGAAAAATGTGGCTGTTTGCATTCACAGATGCAGCCCACACATTTAGACACATTTTCATGTGTGAAAAAGATCAGAAACTAACCTTCACTGTGTCGGGAGATGGATTCCAAATTCATTCAACCACCTGACAAGCTGAAGACTCAACAAGCTAAACACGAAGGTTCAAAATTAATAGATTTTTTCTTTAAAGCAGGGATTTATTGTGCTCAGATCAAGGCAGTACAAATATTAGTGCATTACAGAGCTTGTGATTTATGTAACTCGACTCTGCAATTAAACCACTCAGATAATCTGTGGTATCGCTTGCTGCTGGACACTTTGCAGGGCATTGTGGGCTATCAAGCTTTGGAGAAAATCGATTACTGGCATTGAAATGTTACCAAACAGCCAAGAATGAATCTCGTCTCCCTCTACTCATATTACACTCTTCCTGAGTGACTGGCATCACAGACAGAGAAGGTATTTCAGCACGTAACGAGGAGAAAGCGCCTCTACAACAGATTTGTGTTTCATTAATCACACAGGATCCAGGCCACTGCAAAGCGCTCCATCTGTAATGCAGCCAACATACAGAAAAAAAAGCCCTCACAGATTGGAGCAGCTATAGCAGACGACCACTCATTATACGGTAACACAGCAGGATTGTAAAATGCTAATGCTCGCCATCATCACAGCTCACTCCCATCCAAACGCTAACAAGGCCCTTTTCATCGCCAGCACTCTCACCTCCTAAATACTCCCACTTCCACACCTCCCAAATGTATTCTTGGCTTTGAGCAGAAAAACACACGATATCGCTCTTCATTACAGCTACTTCAAAGTCAAACTTGCAAAATCTGCTCATTCTTTGAAGCAAAACGGGCCAAAAAACTGAGAGAAAACAATGAAAACTGACAGAGACGGTAACCAGGAGATAGTGAGAGCGAGCAGAGAGTGGGAGAGTGTAGGAAAAAATAAAAACAGACGTGGGAAGGAGTAAAAAAAAACAGTAATCCAAGACCACGCTGGTCACTGATGCTGTTCAGTCTCAGCACCATTAACAGCATGAAACAGAGAGCAGGCTGACCGTCACAGTCTTCCAGTACGAGCTGATGGGAACCCAAACACTCTTAGCACTGACCACTTTGTTATAACAGCTCTCACTCAGACCATGAAGGCATCGTGTGTCTCACAACACACCCTTTATGCTCTGACTGAAGGGCAGGCCTGTGCTCTTCTGTTTTCCTTTTATTATTTTTACTTTACTTGATTGATCCTGTGCTTCCAAATCTTTTTAGCTTTGACACCGCAGGACACACCTACACATTCACACACTGATGGAAGAGGCTGCTGTGTAGAGTCCATCAGAAGTGACTAATCCCATTCATACACATTCATACACCGCTGACGAAGCAGCGGGAGCAACTTGGGGTTAAGTGTCTTGCCCAAGGACACATCGGACATGTGGCTGCAGGAGCTGGGGATCAAACCCCCGACCTTCCGGTTGAGAGATGAGAACTCTACCACCTGAGCCACAGCTCAGTATGTACATCAGGTTTGGTTGCAACTTTTTTTTGTTTTCAGATTTATTTTTGGGCTTTTTTTTTTTCTGTGTGCCTTTATTGGAGAGACGGGGCAGTAGATAGAGTTGGGGAATGACATGTGGGAAAGGAGTCACAGGTTGGATTTGAACCTGGGCCGCCCACTTCTATCTGAACCAGTAAAAAGAAAAAAACATTTAAAGCAAGAATGTGCAACTTTTTGATCCAGTAGATGTCGCCCTTGAGCACCAGCATGAAACCAAAACAAACTGCTGTTTGGCCACACCTCCTCCATACTGAAGCCTCCACTCTCCTCCAGCGACACACCTCCAACCCCAAATAATCAGTGAGTATGTTCTTCTTCTTCTCTCTAGTCCTTGACTTAAACAGCTTTTATACACAAGGGGAGGAGCCGGCCGTCCCGTCCATGTAAACACGGCTCTGACAACAACACAGCCAGCGGGACTCGAGCTTCTCAGACAGTCAGGACTCAGAGACACATTTACACAGGAGAGACTGGATTTCTGCTTTATTATGTGCAGTATGTTGCACATACTTAATTTAAATAAACACTTGTGAGCTTTTACATGCAGTCAAATGATCTCCAGGAACATATTAAATACAATGACAGCAAGAACTCTGATATTACCTTTATAATTGAATATGAGCAGTTCTTACAGTAGCTGTCGGCATAATCTGCTTGATCCTGATTTAAAAGTTTGTCCTCCCTTGGATCAGTTAATCTCTGCAGCCAGAAGGATGAACATCGATATATCAAATGTCACTCACCTCGACACACAGTCAGCTCAGTTACAGCTCACACTCTGCATGTTTATTTGGGAGACCTCAGATTACCAACGACGCTCTTTAATCCTGTGCGTCATGACCTCCTTTTCCATTTTTATGACTGGCATACCAACAGTTGTGTCAAATATTATGATTGGTGTTGAATTCAGAACAAGAGATTAATCAGAGCGATGACACAAACTTCTACGTCAAAATGCTGTCGTTAAAGATTTCTGTTGCAGTGCTCGTAGAAACTACCGTAAAACTTCGAATGAAAGCCCATCACTATTTAAGGCTCAGTCCCTTTTACTAGCCTGGTGTTGCCCTATGTTTTGTACATACTCTATAAAGGCAGGTCTCGATTAGAGGCCCCTGTGCATTTAGTTTGTGGATCCAAATTAAGGATTAAAAGCAGCACGACACAAAAAATAAAGATGAACTCCAACATCCATCCAAGAAAGACAGAATCATGCTCGTATGTGTACAGGCTGGTGTTGTAGTCAAGAAGACATACCCAAGATTAGAGTGCTAAGAGACTGAGACAAGACCAAGACTATAAATGTCAAAGAAAAATCATCATCTCGCGTGCAGCAGGCGTGTCACTCACTTAGACAGTAACACCAGGAAGGTTGCGGCCGTAACCGGGGATACATATTAGTTATTTGTTCTTTTAGTAAGAAGTGTTTTCCTTCTAATCACAGTAATGAGGTGGAAACAGCCTGCTGACGCCTGTCCGAAAAAAAGGCCGGGGCTGATAATAGAAGTTTTACCGTATACTACTTTTCCCTAAACAGGAAGTGATAATTATAGCTGCTGTACAGAAGCATTAATATCCAATAAGAAGGGTTTAAAATTGTAAAGCTTGCGCTGCTGGAGAGTTTACTAAGTTCTGTTTTATCTCTTTTAAAGCTGACAAACTTACCCCTTTAAAAAGTCCGAGCTTTATGCCCCATACGACTGTTAAAAAATGCAGAAAGTGTGCACTTCCTCTGGATGAGATTCCCTGAATATTCAGAATTCATGAATAAGTGATTTAGCTGCTGCTGTATTTAATTATGTGCATTATAAAAGTGAATAGCAGGAATTTCAGTCTGTCAAAATGATTATATTTTACATTAAACAGCCCTTTTTCCACCAAGCGGTCCGGTTTAGTTCAGTTCGGTACATCACGCATTTATTGGCGTTTCCACCTTCAAAAGTCGGGAGTGGTACCAAAATAAACGATCCCTACCGTCCTACTTATTTGCTACCCTTCTGTTTGGGTGCCAAGTGTACCGATCCGACCCTAAAGGGTGGAGCTAGGCAAACTGCAATCCGTTGATTGGAAAGAATAGTCACTTTCTGTGCGACAGCGGTAATAAAGGATAAACACAAAACACGCCATGTTTAAATAACCTGAGGATTTCGAGAGAAGAATTTTAAGGCTGTTTTTGTTTTTTGCTACTAATGTCAGCGTGTAACACCGCCCCATGGTCGACCTAGGAGGTGCAGACCTCTGCTGGTCCTCCATTGTTGCCCTTTGTTTATTGTGTCACGTTCTTCGTCTTTGTTGAATTTATTGATGGTTAACACTTTGTTGCGCTGCTATGATGTCACGCTATTACGTAGCTGATGCCGCTATCGCTATCCGACTTGCACTCCCCTTACCAAGTAAGGCTACGGTTGGCTGTGGAAAGGCAAACAAGATCAGGGCTTACCATAGTGAACTGTACTGAACCTAACCGGGCCGCTGGGTGGAAACGGGGCTAATCGGTCTTCAACTTAGCTTCAAAATTGCTTTGGCTATCAATCAAGCTAGCTCCTGCTTGTACTTTAGCTAACAAGTTAGCTGTGTTTCCCAGTTGAAGTCTGTGCTCTAGTATTGTTGAATTGATGACAAGGTGGATATTACTTTTGACTCGTCAACTGCGCTGTCTGTGAAAGGAGACATTGAAAAGCGCAGCGGGGTCTTTCATTTCCATAACTGTGTTTACAGGGAGACGCTGCGGTTATCCGCGGTGCGCCAAAAGGGACAAAGTAGCCAACGATTATTGCATATAAACAAAATAATGCCTCATTTCTGACCTTAATCGCATAAACAGACCAGCATCAACTGATCCACCTGGATTTATAAAGTGCAGCTTTAGTTTGTACAACACAGATTACTTGGTGCACCTATATATAGAAAATGTGGAAAACAAAGGAGTCTTTGTTTTCACAGTCTTTGTTATATCCTTGAAAAGTCCTTGTCCTTCAACTTTTTACCTCTTATCAAACTCTGAACATATTCCCAAACAGTAAATGTAATGCACAAGATGCTGAAATTCAAGTCACAGTAATCAGAAATCCTACATCTGCAATGTAACGAACAGAGCTGCTCCTCAGAGAGTCACTCTGACAAGAAGCCCTGCAGACCTGATGGAGTAGATGTGTGTTTCTGTGTGTGTGTTTCTGTGTTTCTGTGTATGTGTTTCTGTGTGTGTTTCTGTGTGTGTGTGTGTGTTTCACTTCTCTACAGGAAAGGTGAGAAGAATAGAGTCTTTTTCTACCCCCACCGTCCACTCACTGAAACCCAGAGGCAGAGTCTAGACCGAGTCCCAGATGGGGGATTCATAAACTGCAAAAAACGAAGACAAAATGCTTCCAGGTGCCTTTGGCGGCGTCGGTGGCAGTGAATGGATCGGCCCACAGGCTCGAACAGGGGGACATTTGACAGGAGTCCTAACACAGACATGCAGCCCGGTCGTCTCTGAGCTGCAGAGACTTTTTCCTGCAGTGTCATTTATCATCCCGAGCATGCGTTAGCATACAGCTACTGTTGATCCTGCGAGGTTTTCAACTACATCTTGATGTTAATTCTTTGATCTTTAAAATGTCACCAAATGTGAAAATGTTCTAAAAAATGATATACTGTATATATATTGTTTTGTTTACTACCTTTACTAGAAGGTTTACATTTCTTTAATGTTAAGTCTCAGACTATGGAGAGATGTAAACATTTTTGACTGCATTTGATTCAGTTATGAAATAATCATAACAACTGCATTAAGATTTGACCTTTTTCTACTTTCTCCTAAGATGCAAACTCATTCTGCAGGAAAAATAGCAAAAATGTGACCGATAATGTAAGAAAAGATTCTTCTAAATATCTGCCATTGTACAGTATGATAACATGTTTTTTGTATGTCTTTAAATAGTGTAAAGCCATCCAAAAAATAACACTTTAGAGCATACAATATGAAATGAGAAAACAGAATTCACAGGTGGCCATTCCTGTGAGTTTTAAGGGAATTATAGATACCCCATCACCTCATTTATTCTTTTCATAAAGGTCTGTTTACAGAGGCATCAGGTCTGCATTGACCTGTGCGCCTGTCGCTTTCATTGGACACCAACTTATTTATAACCTCGTCACGTACAAACTCACCTAACAGATAAAACACTCCAGTGCCAACTTTTCCTGCCAAGGGCAAAACTTCAGTCCGTCTGCAGGCTGAGTGTCACGCACAGATGCGTCAATGACAGAAGGAGTAGCTATGACCTTTCTCTGCATCCTACAGGTCCGCCTGGACGTGTCACTGATGCGGTGCACTCTGTTCGTGCAATGCATCAAGTTGTGTGCCGTGTTGTTGACTGCATGTGATTAGATGTGATGTGAGGCAGCAACACAGCGCGCTGAAAACGCAACGAGCTGAAGCAGAAAAATGCACCAGACATGTCTGCACAAACACGAAGGAGAGAGGTAACAGAAATGTGTTTACTCACCAGGAAATGTGATGTTTTCTCCGGTGAAGCTGCAGCAGTAACAGCGGCGTCGGTCCAGCCGGTACCGGAGATAATGAGATGCTGCGAATGAGACACTGCAGTCCACATTTATCCGCTCCCTCCAGCTCCAGTGTGTGTTTCAGAGAGAGAGAGAGAGAGAGAGAGAGAGAGAGAGAGAGAGAGAGAGAGAGAGAGAGGGGTACTGGATAAGGAAGAAGAGGACAGTCTGTTTCACGCCAGGTGGAAACAGACGTGATGCCGTGAAATGAACAGCTTCTCGTCAGGTTTTTACCGTCCTCCTCAGCTCACACACACATCTCAACTCTTCCACTCTCTCTCTCCTTCTTCGTGTCTCCTCTCCTCCTCCTCCTCCTCCTCCTCCTCCCTCCCCACCGGGCTGGGCATGCCCAGTCTCTGCCTCCTCACGAGCTCCAGTAAATTTCTTCACAGGAACAAGTTAGTCTGACTCAATCAAGTTAAATTATTATCTATGATTTAAGAAGTTTTCAGATCTTTTCTGTTGGTTCGTCCACCTGGTATAGGCCTGGTTGTTACCGCTGGAGCTTTGGGGGGGCAAATGATTTTTGATGCAATAAACAATAATCTCATTTTACTCTAGAAAAGCAAAACTCACTAAAGAAATAAATTGCATGCTAATAAATTAACAGTCTGCAACCACAGAAAACTACAATCCAAATCATACCCACCAACCGTCTAGCTCTAAAGCAGATTACACAGACTACACAGCTCCTGCTAGCTAGCAGCGGCCTGACAGGTTTGGCTAACGTTAGCCTGAGGCTCACGTGACAGATGTTGCTAACTTTAAGCGATGCTAACTTACATTTTCAATGCAGCTTGTTATGGCAATCCTTTTTGTCGTAGTCTTCTTTATCCTCCTCATAATCCTCTGTGGCTAAATGGCTAAATAGGAGAGAGTAGTTTATTATGCTAGTTGAGATTTGGTTTGTAAGGTTCCAAACTTTTAAAGCTAACTTTGAAGATCGACGAGGAAAGAGACAACTTTTTGGTGTCAGGTGTTTGTACGCAAACCTGAGACGTAACTTGGGTTAGATGATTTTCTGCAGCCGGTAAAGCTGCTAAACACGAGACAACGATGACACAGATAACGATATACAGCCTCACGTTACGTCCCCATCTGTTCTGAATAAATATCTGCAGGGATGAACCCTCTGCTTCTCGCTCGGTCACTCTTTCTTTTTCTCTTTTAGCTTCATCCTTCACCGTCCTCTTCCTCTTAGCCTCAAGTCGTTGTATCAAACAGTACAGAGGCGGGCTAACAGGCTTCTTTTTATAACTGAAGGCTTGTGTGTGAACTAGTAAAGCCGTAAAGCCGAATGCACTTCTCAAAGGATAACCTCGCCTGCTGCCAAAGTTACATACTGGAGTACACAGGCGATCGGGCCGCGCTGTGGACATGGGAGAGACGCTATTCGTCCTGTTGAAAGCTTTAAATCTGCTGATTATTTTCTCCATTAATTGATAGATTGTTTTGGGTTTGTAAAAATTATTTAGAAAACATTGCAAAAAGCTGTCACTAACACACAAGCTAACATCTCCCGGCTGTAGCTTCGTATTTATGTTGTTATATTGGATGCAGCGAAAGACGCTGAAGAAAGTCTTGAGAGAAAAATGTCCAGAAGACCAGAGTTACATGTGAAGATATCTGCAAAATAAAAAAGTACATTTACTCAGCATTTACCTTAATAAACTTGAAAAGGTACAGGGTCAACATGCTCTTTAAAATCTTTGGCATGCTGCTATAAACTGCTGATTCTTTTCATGCATTTCCAAGCAATAATGACACAGTAATATAAAAGGATTTCCGCTGGGAAATAAATACAGTCCTTGTGTGATTAAAGCATTGCTGAGACACCATGAAATGTCTATGAGGTTTTTGCACATTTTCCTCTGGAGGGAAATGGACCGGTGGTCGTTCTACGCAGGATAATGAACTCATCTACTAAACTCTGTGATCTGAATGTTAATAAAGATGAGGAGCACTTGGAGGGAATGCCCTGTGCTACAAAAGCTAAATAGCAGAAACTTTTTAAATGAGTGAAGACACAAAGACAATGAGAAAGGCTCCCACACGCGGCCTCGCTTTATGCTGACATGTTTATTTGATCATACAACGTTTGGGTCTAAGCGACCTTCATCAGGTGTAAAACACATGTATCAATGCAAGAACTAGAACACAAAAGTCAACCAAACTTTTGCATGTGTTTCTGGATTTGCTGTGTTTTTCCTCATGTACGTTTTTTATAGACGTTGCAGATTGGCTGCCCTTGTCTGCCACTGTAGTTTTGTATGTGAAAGTTTATAAACTAACAACCAATGTCAAACTCAGCCCCTTAAACGCTGAGGTGCAATATCACATGAAATGAATGAATCTTTAGCATTAGAACACGTTAGCCACTGATAAGACTTAAAAATGCTTCACGTAGATAAAATTGTACTTCCCTAAATTGAGAACTTAAATGTGATGTCTTTGGGGTCCATGTGCTGCGGCAATGGACCCAGAGCTCCCACATCCTGCTCTCTGCTGCCACCTGCAGGCACAAAGAGGGAGGACGTGTACATGCTGGAAGTGGATCCCAGTGCAGAAAGCCTCAGAGCAGCAGCTGAGTCCAGACGGCAGCTGAAAGGCCGTCTGTGTTTGAGCTGTTTTCACTTTCAGTCTCCTCCACAGACTCACAATAACTCCTCTATTCCCCACCGGCTGCTCCACTTCAACACTGAAGTGCAGTGAACTCTCCTGTGTGTTGATCTGAAGGCCACTATGTTCAAAAAGTACATTTGTAAACAGTGTAAATGTGCTTTTTGTCACAGCAGCTGAGAAATGGATCTACAAGGTGAGAATGATTTTCGACCTTTGACCAGCAGATGGCTCCGTTTCTTTATTCTTTCATTATTGTACTGAGATGATTTTATTGTGCTGTTTACTTGAATACTTCTGTTTGTTACTTAATACTAAAAAAAAGAACATAGAAAGCAAATAAATACTTATATTGATGCATGCATGAGACTGTATTTATCTTCAAGAGCTAATTAACACAAAAAAAGTCGTCTATTAGATACAATTTATTTGAAAATGTAAATTGTGGGTTCTTAAAGTATATTTTGATGCTGAGACTTTGAACTTGATGTGACAGAATATAGAATTAAATTCCTATTCTATATAGATTATAGATTAAGACTGATTGTACCCGACTTAAAAAGCCTCTGCATGTTTCTAATAAGCTCCACGAGCAGAAACGTGCTCAAACTAGGATCAATATTGGAGATGCTTTTGAAAAATGGAGAGAGGTTAGAACGCAGAAAGGTTTACAGACCGATGCAGAGCTGGCTAAACACTGAAGCTTCAGTGTCCACCACATGGTGACCTGCGTGAGCATCCACTATAGAGAGGAGGGGGGGAGACAGCTCTCTGTAATGTTTAGAATTTGGACTGCAGTACCCATTTTAAACACTAGGTGTCAGAGTTACATATTGCTCCTTTAACTACAGAGCTGACAGCCCTGTTGGTAATCTAGACTGAATCACCTACATTGAGCTATCTGTGCGATCAGTATGTTACATAACTGCATACCTCACATGTTCAGTGTGTCATAGGTGAGTCTGTCCCCTATGGCAAAGGTTCAAGAGTACTAATTACAAACAGAAAAGATTAGAAATGTTTCAGTGAGCTGGTCTTTGAGTGAAACACTTGAAGATTAATAACCAAGATTTAACTGGGCTGCAACAACAAAAATAAATTCATTATCAAAGACTGCAGTTTCATCTCTTGATAAATCAAATAATACTCACCTATTCTCCTGGGAGCTGCTGAGCTCTAATGTCTCGTATGTTCCTCGGGATTGTCGGGACGGCCTGCTGCAATGGACTGCCCCCCCCTCCTCCCCTCGTTTGTCCCTATCCTTGTTCCTGCATTTTATCCCATCTTGCCCTATCCCATGTTTGAAGCCCGATGCAGTTTCGGCAGATCACTGTTCCTCTTGAGTCTGGTTCTGCTTGAGGTTTCTGCCTCTTGAAAGGAAGTTTTATCTTGCCTCTGTAACCTTGGTAAATGTTGCTCAGTGCTCATGATGGGTCTTTGTAATATGACAAAGAGTAATGTATTTGACTTGTTCTTTTGTAAAGTGTCTCCAGATAACGTCTTTTGTGACTTGGTGCTGTACAAATAAAGATTGATTGATTGATTGATTGATTGATTGATTGATTGATTGACGATATTTGATATTCAGTGTAATGATATAAGTTGTAAATACAAGTACAAAAAGGAACCTAAATGATAAACAATCAAAAACAGACATGAATTAAAACAAAACAAAAGATAAGAAGTCAGGGGACAACAGTAGTTTAGTTTGGTTAACATTGAGAACATAGATTCAATAAAAAACGTAAATTGTGAGGACAGTATCTTTATTGTTTATGTCTGAAGTTATTGTTTTAGTTTCTTTCTGAAAAACAAGAAATTGAGGTTTGACTTTGGAAAATTCACATTTATGGATGTAAAACTCTTCTAGAAATAAAACCTAATTAAATGTGTCGTTGTTTAAGGGGAAGAGTAACAGCCTCGATGAGAGAACAAGAACCTCAGATGTTTTTGTCACAGAACAATACTCGAGTTAATTCATTTACTGGAGCAGAAACACCAGAGTCAAGTGTCCCAGTTCTCGTTGTCTGTCTGTGAGTCCGCGCTCCCATCACACAATACAACGTCAGAGTCAAGCCCCGCCCCCTCCAACCGCCTCCATCACTGCATGCTCGAGGAAAAGAGAACGTGCTTTCACTACGTCAAGACGCAAAAGATCAGCGCGAGAAAACCGGAAACGGAGGATTTTTACAACCAAAGTAAAACCAAGTACCATAAAAAAAGCCATTTCTATAAAGTCAAATGATATTTAAGTGATTTATTACTAAATACATCTATAAAAAAGGTCTTTTTAATTTCTATCTGAGTATAATATCATAATAACTTTATTTTTAGAGCATCCTTTTGTTTACAAAGTGTTTTCCATTAAAAATAAAATACGAAGCTCCTGATGTCCCAAAAACTAAAAATAATTATCTTGTAAGCACAACTTATATCTTGTGAGAATAAAAATAATTTTTTACACTGTTTCTGTTAAAGGCTTGAACTAGAACAGTGTTTTTCAAAGTAGGGGTCTTGGCCCTCCGAGGGGTCACCAAGAGGCACAAAGGGGGTCATTGAAACTTGGAGGGAACAGGGGAGAAAATGGAACTAAAATAAAAATATACTAAGAGCATTATTTGAGACACCAAGTAACTATTTTTTCTTGATTTTGTCCTAAAAAAACTAATTGATTCACTTATTTTTAGATGTTATCACTACTTATTGAAATCTGTGTCCTTTCTTATGACAATCTTTACATTTTTTAAATTACACCCCTCTAAAGAAACATTGAATAACAAGAGAGAAAATGTCAGAAAAAACAAGTAAACTATTTTTTTGTAAAGACAGTAATTAGAAAACACTTTTTAAGAAGGCATTGAATTAAATGAAGGAATAACATGAGCATTGACTGTTAATACAAAATAAGGAAACCAATTAAAAAGTTCTATTTCTGAAGTTCCTTGTAATGTGCAAGGTTTAAAAAAAAATTCCAATAGGAGGGTCCCCAACAGAGACTAATGTCAGGTCCTAAGGTTAGGTCCTTAGCAAGGAAAAGTTTGGGAACCCCTGAATCTTTCAGTGTTTACATTTAAGAGTGTAAAAATCAGCTAGAAAAAATATTATATTTATTATAAAATATGTATTTGTGTGTTTCACATTGAAATTCAAGGCCAAAAATCTACAAAAGAAGCCCAAAGTTACAAATACATTTAAAAATATCTTGCCATAACCTACAAGTCTGTAGCCTACACATTTCCAGAATAGATGTATAACAGTTGATTCACAATACAACAATAATTCTGCCAATATAAACGTCAAAAATCAATTAAAAGCGCACTTATTTGCTGTGTCATAGCTGCAACGACTTTTATTTTGAAAGGCAACACCGGAATAGCATGTTTTCTGTTTTAGCTAGCATGACGGGCGGCGCGAGTGGAGTGACAGTGGGGAAGTGCATCTGGCGGTGGTGGTACCACATCCTCCCTGCGGCGCCCCGGACTCTGACCGGTGATAATCCTGCTAATATTAACCGGATAAACGAGCAGCTGTCAGACTCTTGTCCGGCGCGGTCACATCTTTTTCTACCTCTTTAAATCTTCCAGAAACTTCGGGTTTTTGGGCGGAAGAAGATACAAGATGAACGGGAGTTTGAAGCTAGCGGAGTACGACTTCGAGCGGCGTTTCGACGAGAGACGAGCTCTGGAATGGATGCAGGAAAACTGGTATGTTAACGAGAGAAAAATAGCATGAAAGCTATTTAATATGACATATGTGATGTCTACCTGACTGTCCTCATCCTTCCCTGGAGGCAGTGGGTGGCTGGAGCTTCATATCCTGTCAGGGTGTCTTTACATGATAATTAAGGTCTGTTTCGTTACATCAGTAGCAACAATACAAATCCTAATCACCACAATATTGGATATTTCTTAAGTTTTATCACCTAAAAGTAGGGATGTAACGATTCAATCAACTCACAATACGATACGATTCACGATACTGGGTTAACGACACGATTCTCTCACGATTTATTTTACAAAATGAGACTGAAGACAAATGATGAGTGAAACAGATTCCTTTAGGGGCTGCTAACCCGCTTGTCAGTGTGGTTTGGCCTTTTAATGTTGTTTTTCTTCTCTCATCAAGAGGAGGTGATTGGAGCTTCTCACTGTGGTGTCGATTAAATGCTGCATCATGTTGGTTGTGCTATTTGTGTAGTTCTTCTTGCAATATTTGCACACAGTTTTTGTCTTGTCTGTTATCTTGCTCTGCAGCTGCCAACCGCCTCTGCTCTACAGCTACTGACGCTCACCATATTATTGCGATTCATTTTTTCCGAGTACCGATGTGAGCCTTGACGCCTTTGAATCGATTTTTCATGGTTTTACGATTAATGTTTACATCCCTACCTAAATGTGTCACAAACTACTGCACACTGTCAAAATTGCACACATTGATTGGCAACTTTTAGACAGAGCTCACTGCAGTTTTTGGTTAAAATTAGGTCTGCAAATAAATTGCTAAATTCACTATTTAATCGTGATTAATCGCATTTTTATTTGCATGTTTGAAATTAAATTATTTAGCATTTTCAAATAAAACATTTAAGGCTTTTATTTTGAAATGTTGTACTGTCTTAAGACAGAGTACTTTTCTTGCTGTTTGAATTCAGCCCTGCCATCAAAGGTCAATGTGTGATGTCATAAGGTGGATATTACTTTAGCTGAGCTGTCTGAGAGTTTGTTAAAGTGAAATGAGACATTCAAAGATGCAGCAGTGTCCTTCTTCTACATCACTGAGACTACAGGGAGACACTGAGGACGACTATCTACGCTACGTGTAAATAGCATAGCATGCAATTAAACGCGCTAAAAAACCCAACATCTTTATTAGAGCGATTAATCGGCCAGCTGGTATTAGCTTATCCAGTGACTATAGGTATCAGCCTTTTATCGCAGATATACCCCGATATTTCTAGATTTATTCTCCAGTCAAACAGCATTTCATTTGAGTTTCATTGTATTACGCTAGCAGCTCTCTGTCACCAGCAGAGGGCGCTATATGGATTACAACAAGCATCATCACTCTCCAGAGTGTCGAGCGGTGATGCTCGTACATGCGCGGTTACTTTCCAGTTGAGTGACCATCTTGTCTTCATGATAAAGTGTTTGATAACTGCATTAGAGGGATTAACGCAATAAATGTGTAAATATCTATCTCTATAGATTTCATAGATCTAAGAAAGATATCGGCAGATATATCGGTATTGGATTTTTTTTCACCCCAATATCGATATCGCCCTAATCTTTATCGGTGAATCCTTCTCGTGTCAGCGTGGCCTTAGTTTAGCTTTTATTCAAGCATCCACTATGACTTCATCTTTGCTCCAACAGGAAACACTTGGGCATTATAAAAACTGAATTAGTAGCTGAATACAAAGAGCATTTAATCTGCATGCATGAAACATGAATTCTGCATTGGCTACTCTGTAAGCACCAAAATATGTTGTCACCTGCACACACGTGAGGCTAAAAATGTTGGATCATGCTCAAATAAAAACAGCTTTCCCTATTGTCCAATTAAACGTCTAGTAAAGAGGGAGTGACCCCACGCTGAGCAGCTCCGACACAAACCTAGTAAGACCACATTCTTTAAAGCTCACTTCCATGGGGCCGTACAAGAGTGAAACTAAATACAGCTGTGTTTCTGCCACAGGAAAACAGTCAGCTGTGAGATGAAGACTCATAAGAGCTCATAATGCTCCCAACAAACACACTGTGCGCACAGCAGGAAAGATGTTGTCACATTTGGGATTACGAAGGGATCATAAAGGGAAACATGGCGGGGTTTTTGCATAATGTTCTGAGACTTCCTTCAGCATTCTTGCGTCTCAGGCATCGTGCAACTTTGCTGTAAAAGCAAATTCATCTTCTTCCACTCAGCTTGTTCATCCTCCATGGATCAGTTAGATTTGCATCTCTCTTTCCGAGTCTCCTCCTTTCACTTGAAACTGATTCCTTGTAACATACTCAGGATCATTATAGGGCTTAGTATCGATTTCAACCTTTAATACCATTGTTTGTATTAAAAGGAACTCACTACAGATCCCAAGCGCCTAAAGTCCAGTTCATTTGACTAGTGTGAGCGCTCCGATCTGTGCTCAAGCACGTTACACTTCCTTGGCCCTGGCACGCTTGGAAGGTGTGCGCTTCGGCACGGTACAGTTCATGCACGAGCACGAGTACACAACGTAGACAGCCTTCATTATCGAAAACAGCTATAGAGTATTTATTTGTTTCGGTGATTTTCAGATTTATTTTTTGGCTCTTTAAGCCTTTATATCAGAGACAGCACAGTGAATAGTTCGCTGTGTCCTTGGGCAGACACTCCTGATGCTTCCTTGGCAGCGTGTGAATGTATGAATGGGATTAGTTACTTCTGATGGACTCTTTCCATAGCAGCCTCTACTGTACCATCAGGGTGTGAATGTGCGTGACCTGCGGTGTAAAAGCACTTTGAGGAGGCAGAAGACTAGAAAAGCGTTATACAAGCTCAAGTCCATTTACCATAAACACGCGGGAAAGGAGCCACAGGTCGGATCCAAACACGGGCCGCCCGTACATGAGGCAACAAAACTAACCACTCAGGTTAACAATAAAGAGATTCTTAAAATCAGTATCAGGTACGGCTGTTTGTTTCTAGCGGCAGTGTCATACACACACGGTCTTTCTCTCCAACATCCAGTTTCCATCTGTTTGCTTGAGCTTGTCTGTTCTGTCATTATGTCGTCCAGCTGTTGTAATCTAAATAGTATCAGTGATCGTCGATAATCCAGGTGTCTAACAAACTCCTCACCCCGAAGCCGGGACTCTAAATGGTCAGTGTGTCAGCCAAAAATCTGTTAATCCTCTTCTGTGATTATATGTGAGGCTGAGGCTGGACTGAAGGGATGGTTTCATAAAATAGTCTCATTTTAAATCTCAGTTATTCACAGTGTACATGTTAACTGTGTACCTGGCACATCGCCCCTGAGCACAGACGGTCAGAACATGTCATGTTTGCTCTGAATCAGCTGTTGTCTGGTCTGTTCACCCTCATTGTGTAACGTTTTTATGTAACAGCACAGTGTTTCAGGGTCTGACTGAGGTGATTGAGAGCTGGCTGTTTGTCAGAGGGAGCCTTCCTCTTTCTGTAACCTGATAGAGGTCAAAGTACATGTGGGAAGGCTTTTTATTATCTCTGGAAATTGTAGTTTCCACAAAAGAGCGGGTGTATGTGATGGGTTTTATCAGTTTATAACAGCCAGAGGTGCTGGGTATTTATTATCTGCACAGTGCTTTATTGTGCTTGATTAACTTTGACGTCCAAAAAATTGGCCTAGCAGAAAGGTCACGCCCCATGTAGTGAGGCTATAGAACTCCAAGCGGGCAAATCTGACCTGTTGCTCCTTTCCAGTAAGTCATTCCCCAGTCCCCACTCTCTCTCCCTCAGATTTCCTACTTTATCCACTGTCCTTTCAAAATAAAGGTATCAAATCCCCAAAGAAAAGTGACATCTACAAATTACGTCTCGAGTCCAACAAACATTCACAAATCCACAGACTCATTCTTTACTGTCATAAACGACAAAGCAAAACATCAAACAGACGAAGCTGACGAATCAAAACTGATTATACGAATAGTTGACGATGAAGTTTCTTTGGATCAACATAATCAATAATCTAAGATCAGAGTAATCCAGAGCACACCAGGATTTTCTGATTTACTTTAAAGTTGAATTCATTTAAAACATCAGAGGGAACAACGCATTACGCATTGTGTCTTCCTCTGGTTCGCTCTCCACTTGATTAGCGTCAGGTGTACAGTAGGTTTACAATAATAATTATCTAATCCGACCTTGAAAACTTCAGTTGTGCTAACAAGGCTGCACAATGCGTTGTTGCCTCACAGCAAGGAGGTTCCTGGTTCGAATCCCTGTCTGACAGGAGCCTCTCT
Organism: Tautogolabrus adspersus; assembly: GCA_020745685.1. Taxonomy (NCBI): domain Eukaryota; kingdom Metazoa; phylum Chordata; class Actinopteri; order Labriformes; family Labridae; genus Tautogolabrus; species Tautogolabrus adspersus. Next base: position 22,426,016 of record CM036554.1, read on the forward strand.
GTGTGGAGTTTGCATGTTCTCCCTCTGCATGCGTGGCTTCTCTCCAGGTACTCCAGCTTCCTCCCACAGTCCAAAGACATGCTCGTTAGGTTAACTGGTGACTCTAAATTGCCTGTAAGTGTGAATGTGAGTGTGGCTGGTTGTCTGTCTCTGTATGTGAGCCTTGTGATTGACTGGTGACCAGTCCAGGGTGTACCCCGCCTCTCACCCAATGACAGCTGGGTTGGTTGCAGCACCCTACAACCCCGAACAGGAAAACCGGTATGGATAATCGATTGATGGATGTGCTAACAAGTGTGTTGTTTTTTTCTTACTCCACAGGAGCAAAGCCTTCATGTTCTGTGGCCTGTATGCTGTGTTCGTGTTCGGTGGTCAGCACTTCATGAGGGAGAGGCCAAAGCTGAACCTGCGACGCCCGTTGGTGCTGTGGTCACTCAGCCTCGCCATCTTCAGGTGAGTCAGTCACATAACAAAAAAAGTCACACTACGGAAACCGGTATGTTTCATTTCAGGAACATTTGCAAGATTTGAAAAAAACAATAGACCACCACAATCACCACTGCATACCTGGGACTGCTAAACACACGTGTGTGTATGAGTATATCTGCAGCTTAACGACCAGTGTTGGGACTAACGCTTTACTGTAACCAATTGATTACTTTTCAGATTCAATAACGCCGTTACAATTACTGACAGCAGCTTATGTTAGCTCGGCAGACTAAGGAGGAGACACTCCAGACTATAGACTGATAGACAGGTGTGTTTAAGGCAACATGCTTTCTCGCTCCATGTCCTATTATTTACGGTGAGAAGGCAGACTCAGAGGGCAGAACAAACACCTAGCTGTGGGAGTGTCACCCACCTGGGGGAGGGGTTACTGCCCTTTGTGATGTCATGAAGGGAAAACCTCTGAACGGCCTGTTTGAGCACACATTTTCTGAAAAGTGGAGCAGGCAAAAGACGGAGAGGATGGACTTTTCTCATCAGTAGACAGACTAGAGACACATGTTAGTGTTAGAGAAACATGGTGAAGTGTATTTTGCATGATATGTGACCTTCACATCGCGTGTTAATCTGTTTGCATGTGGTGTGTTCACTCTGCAGTATCATAGGAGCTCTGAGGACAGGATTGTACATGGTTCACGTCATCACAAACAGCGGCTTCAGACAGTCCGTGTGTGACTCCAGCTTCTACAGCGCCCCCGTCTCCAAATTCTGGGCCTACGCCTTCGTTCTCAGCAAAGCCCCCGAGCTGGGTAAGACTCGCTCTTTTAATCCTGATACTGTCCTTAACAGTAACCTGCCAGCTTCTGACATGTGACAGATTAGGTGATTTGTATTAAAGCTCAAAAAGTCTGAATTTGGATGAAAAGTTGTTGTTTTTAGATGATTTGGTTGTTTGAAACAGGGAATTTAAATCCACTGAAGATTAGATTTCCTAACACTGTCGACGCAGCAGAGACTTTTACAGACTTCTCACGTCACCCCTGCAGGATATTAACATGCAGTACCACATAAACTTTAACCTTGGATGATTGGATGAATCAACTCCTCTCCTGAGCTATGATCCTCAGAGCTGTTAAACTTTCCAGTAAATCTATCAGCAAACAATTACTTTAAGAGCTGCTCCTCGCCACGGAGATGCTGCCTCGCTGTCTGCAGGCTCATCTGATTTCCTCTGCTCTCTGGGAAATGGAGGCTGGAGATGCTGAAGTGGCAAGAAAATTCCATTAGTGAGTGATTTATACGGACTCTATTTCCTCAGCTGCAGAGGGGAGGAGCGTCTTCATCCCTTCATTGATCAGTTCATTAGTTTAACATCGAACAGGCCACAGTGTTAAATGTGCTAATGAGCCTTAAGGGTGTGCGGTAAACCAGTATCAGTACCGTAACCGTTATTACATTCTGCCACAATGTGGATGTTTACCATACTGCCATCACTGGTTTAAACACACGTTTGGTTGTATTGCACACACCAGGCAGACTGCTCAACCTGCCAGCCACAGCGGTGGGTAAATAAAAGTTGTTTTAAAATAGTGATTTGTGAAAGACAACAGCTCAGACTGAGTCCTTCGGTCTCCTGCATGTTTTGCTCCGACACTCAGAGCAGAGCCAGCAGCTTACTGATCAAACGGCAAAGCCCCCTCCCTGTGTCAGAGCGGGTGTCAGTGTTTACAATAAAAGTGAATTACGGCACAGCAATCAGGTAAACTTGTGTTCTCTTCTCTCCAAGTTTCAGCAAATAACAGCAACATAAAGTGTGTGTGCACGTCTAAAAATATACTTTGAAATGAATCTGAGGTCACATTGTTCAGCTCTATTCTTCAGCCTAATAAATCAGACGTGGAGATAATAATATTGATTAGTCACAACTTGAGCCTTAAAAAAAAGTCAATAATTGAAGCAACCCTCAATGACATGCATTTTATCAGTCCCATCTCTTTGCTTTCTTTAAGCTGACCCTTGTGCACAAAGAAATGCAGGAATAACTCTACTGAGTCTTTTCTACTACAGAAGTCGCCTCCTTTGCAAAAACAGACCTGGTGATTTAAAAAAATGGTTTCATGTTCAAAATCAGCATTTCAACGCTTCGCTGCAGGGCTTTTGGGGCTGGGGGCATCTGTCTCTAACTTTTGCTAGTGAGCCAAAGTTGTTCATCCAGTCAAAAATCTTATAATGCTAAGGCTAGTCCTATAGTGACTTGACCTGTTATGATAGACATCTGTTGAAATATTTTAACCTTGAAGTGATGATTGAGAAATGAAAGATTTCTTCAAGTGGTTACAGGCAAAGCAGCTCTTGATGTCCTCTCTTCATCAAAATGTATCAACATGTAGTTTGAAGACTGGAAAGGGACTTGATGCAAATAGCTTTTTTAAAACTCTGATAAGCTTTCAGGTCGATTTCAGCCGTGTTACTCGTGAATGACCTCCCGACCCTCTCTGTCTCTCTCAGGTGACACAGTCTTCATCATCCTGAGGAAGCAGCGCCTCATCTTCCTGCACTGGTACCATCACATCACCGTGCTGCTGTACTCCTGGTACTCTTACAAGGACCAGGGGGCAGGCGGCGGCTGGTTCATGACCATGAACTACATCGTGCATTCTCTCATGTACACGTACTACGCAGCCCGGGCGGCCGGCCTGCGGGTACCAAGAGTCTGCGCTATGATCATCACGGCCACACAGATCATGCAGATGGTGATGGGTCTGACCGTGCTGGGTCTGGTGTACCGCTGGATGCACGAGGTTAACTGTCCTTCCAACATGGACAACATCACGTGTGGCTCGCTCATGTACCTCAGCTACCTGGTCCTGTTTGCCTTGTTCTTCTACAACACATACCTCAGAGGCTCCTCCGAGGGGAAAGGATCCAAGGCAGAGTAGCATGTTTGTGCCATAAGTAGACATGACCAACAGCGAGGGGCCGTGAACGTGTGAGTCACAACTAATTAACTGGCCCCTCCTCTTTTATGACATCTTCACTTGACTTTTTATGGAAATCTGAAGCTAAAATCAGCGATTAATACCTGGATTTAGAGCGGTAGGTAAGAGGAGGCCAGTTTAATATGATGTCATCATCATTACAGTAAGAAGGGCATTATATTTGACTTACATAGTTCTCACTTCTTTAAACGATTGCCTTCGTTACTTTCAACTTTTGACCAGCAACAAAACAGCCATGCCAGGGCCAAATATCTGTCAGAAGTGGTAACCGATGTTTGTCTTTGTCATTTGTAAAGAAAAGCGAGTTCATATAAACTTTAAAGCTCTGAAATAGGTTAGAAAAAAGGGAATTTTACAAAATGAAGGAATAGTTCAACATGTTGGTGAAAGCAGGAACCTGTGCTGCATTTAGCAAAGCTGAGCATGAAGTGGACGCTGTGGGGGAACCGTACCAGTTTGTTACTAAACAGAGGTCAAATGGATCGCACCACGACTCTCAACTGGAACGCTGTTAACTTGGGTGTGACGTCATCCCCAGCTCCGAGATCCGAGTTAAATGTAAATGTAACGCACCATTAGACCTACAACATTTGAGCTGACATTAGTTCACTCATCTCACTGTGAAGGCAGCATTGGTGACACATGTTGAACTATTCCTTTAAAGTGTTTTTTTAAGCCCCAACACTGTGACCTGGAGAGCAAAGACTTCATAATGCACTGACTTAAGAAGGGTGTTATAGCATCTTTAGTTTTAGGGCTAACCACTCATGAACACTCACACCCTACACATACTTCATCCTAGACATACTTCATCTTACACGCACTAAACCCTACACACACTTCACCCTACACGCCCTAAACCCTACACACACTTCACCCCCTAAACTCTACACGCCCTAAACCCTACACACACTTCACCCTACATGCCCTAAACCCTACACGCCCTAAACCTTACAAGCACTAAACCCTACACGCACTACACCCTACACGCCCTAAACCCTACACGCCCTAAACCTTACAAGCACTAAACCCTACATGCCCTAAACCCTACACACACTAAACCCTACACGAAACTAAACCCTACACGCACTAAACCCTACACACACTTCACCCTACACGCCCTAAACCCTACACGCACTAAACCCTACACACACTAAACCCTACACGCACTAAACCCTACACGCACTAAACCCTACACGCACTAAACCCTACACGCACTAAACCCTACACGAAACTAAACCCTACACGCACTAAACCCTACACACACTTCACCCTACACGCACTAAACCCTACACGCACTAAACCCTACACACACTAAACCCTACACGCACTAAACCCTACACACACTACACCCTACAAGAAACTACACCTACACGTACTACACCCTACACACACTACACCCTACTACCCAGACTTCACCTTTCTACACACACTTCACCCTACACACAGCGTTTTACACATGTAGCTCAGAAGCTGGAGGCACAGTGCTCAGTGACAGTTTTATGATGACACAGTAAAAGAGCGGATATTCCTGCTCTCTCTAACACACACATTCTGCCTGATGATAACATCTGAGTGAAGAAAAACAAATTCTTCGACTGACAGATAAACTTCCAGAGGTGGGGTTGTGTAATAGGTTGAACCTGACCCTGACCTTTCTGTTCTACTGTAACAAAAAAAAAAAGCATGTTTACACACGCACCCACGTTCTGCCTTCTTCTTCTCACCTGAGAACTGTCACTGGACAAAACAACCTTCAGTTCCTTTATGAATGTGATCAGTGTGATCATCTCTGTGTGCACAAACACAGAAGAAATGTATGGACTGCACAGCTGTGTCTTTTAAGTTGCTGACTTCCATTCCCGCCTTGAAGAAGTGACATTTTCTGTAGTTCACTAGAAGAAAAAATCAGAAAAACTAAACATCCCTCAATAATCCTCTTGAAGCCGTTTCTATCAGGACCCTGGGGATTCCTGACCCCTAGGTTTGAAGTGTGTGGGGGAAGTGGGAATTGTTGTCTACAGATTTATTTTTATTGCATGCTCTTTTTAATAACACAAAAATATCCGTTTGTGTCCCTTTTTTATCTACCGTATACTCCTTATCCTTTGCTACATGACAGTTCCTTTCGCTACCCGCCGGCCCCCGTCTGCCTTTTTTGACTGATATTCGAGGAATCTCTCTGATTGGCTGTTTGGAGGTTCATTTATCTCCAGCTCTCGACACAGGTTCGGGAAAGCCTCTTGAGCATGCCACTGTAGTATCCATGCTTTCACTCATTAGTGCGGTTTCTCCTTATTTGTCGCCTCCGCCTCTTCTTTTCTTTTTCCACTTAAAGACCGAGGACTGACGACGCCAGCGCCATTTTCAACTTTTTATCAGACATTCTCGATTAGTAGGCTACCTATAATACGAGTGGTGTGAGAGGTCTTGTCTCGGTCTCTGAGCACTCTGGTCTCGGTTAGTGTAACACCCTCTCCTCTTTCTGTTATGTTAACACTAACATTTAAAAACACCCAGCACAAACTGTAGATCCATGAGGGTGCAGCAGATGATTTGGAAACAACTGAGCTATAATTAGATTTAGTAAGAGTTGTAGGCTCTGCAAACAAAGGGACGTGGAACAATTATGACTGCGGAGATGATTTATTCAGCCCTCAACGTACACTTTATAATACTTTGTCCACTGTATATAACAAGAATATTTATTTTCTTACATTAAAACACATTCTTACACGGACCTGAAAAGTACCTGGTAGATGTTAGATTACTTTCAGCTCCTTTTTCCGTCCATATTTCATGATTTTTTTTTTTATCCTTACATCTGCTGACAAACTCATCTCTACACCTTTTTTTAGCTCTTTATGCAAAGAGCTGGAGGATAACCGTGAAGCCATTCACACTCAGTGTTGGTAGAAAGAAGTTGTAGGTTGCTGTGTGTGTTTATTGTGATGCCTGTGGTTCATATTCATTCCGTCCTTTCTGCCTTCATATCCTGTTTTTTTACGTCAGCGCACATAATGGACCTCATCTGTGAGTAGCAGCGGTTTGTAAATGCACACTAAGAGGGATGAAGTGAATCTGCCGCCACGTTTAACCACTGTTACTTGAATTTACCACTTTTAATCCTTATGATTTGTGTGCCAAAATACACATTTTCTTCTCCTTCATGGATAAATATGAGCACAGCTGTGTTCGTCTGTCTCTTAAATCTCATGCTAACGTCACAAACAATGATTTCATCCTGTGGATTCTCCCGTCGACTGCAGTCCAATGGAATAAAACTGTGTAGAGGGCTTTGTTGTTTAAGTCTTACAATAAAAACTTTCTGGTTTTAAAATGTCTCACTCAACTTTTTCAGTGTTTGTGTGCTTCGTTATCATGTTAGAGAGAAAATAAGAACGTTAGAAGACCATAGATCAAGTTCTTTAAAGGTCACATATGATGCAAAATCCACTTCTCCATGTTTCTCTAACACTGACATCACAAAGGGCAGTAACCCCTCCCCCAGGTGGGTGACACTCCCACAGCTAGGTGTTTGTTCTGCCCTCTGAGTCTGCCTTCTCACCGTAAACAATAGGGCATGGAGCGAGAAAGCCTGAGCCACCCAAGCCCTTCCAGAGAGGGGTGTGGTCAGACACAGCTCATTTACATTTAAAGCTACAGACACAGAAACAGCCTGTTGTGAGCAGGGCTGAAATAGAGGGGTTTATAGGCATGATCAAATACAGGATCAGAGTGGATTTAGAACAAGAAACTTCACACACATGTTTTGAGGAGCTCTGAGACTTATTAGCATAAGCATAATGCCAGTAATACAGATAAGTCTACAGAAAGATGGTGCTTGATTAAACTTTGATTAAAGGAGCAAGATCTCTTCTGAATTAACACGCTCTGCTGGAGTGCTGGCTTCTCTGGCAACAACGCGGCCACATCGATAATGTTGATTGTGAGCATGTTGACGTGATGCTAACATTTAGGGCCTCAAAGCCTCACAGACAAACTTCCCATCTTCAAATCCCATCTTTTCCACATGTGGAAACATGTTAGCACGTGTCGTTCTTACAGGAGGCGGCCTAAGAACACAACAGACTCAGGGACGGATCAGATTACTACAATCCAAACTGAGGCTTTGATGCTATCGTGATGGATTTGGATTATTATAACAACATTTATCAACTGTTTTCTGTCACACACATTTAATAAGTGGTGTTTTTTTAGTATTTCTGTCTCCTTTGTCGTGTTATTTGGAATCATTATGTCCTTGTTACTGTACATTTCAACAATCATTTCTCCCCTTTAACTTATCGTCTCATAAATGTAGATAAATCGGGTACATCAGTAACTCTACAGACTGATAATCTGTAACTCTGATAGCCACTGTGCTCCACTTCACTTTGGTTTTAATCCCTGAGTTCAGTCAAAGTGCAGGACTTTGTCTTATGGTGTATCCTGCGGTCTGAAAACAAGCAGCTCAGTCCGTCCTGAAGATGTCAGGGCAGAGATATAAACTCCTCTGTGAGGTTACTGCGGGGCGATGAAGGACAAAACTCCGCTGACTCAGCACATTAGTCCTGCAGCAGCGGTGGGTGACATCAGAGGACACGAAGGAGAGACACACTGTGAGGAGCTGGTACACTCTGATACCCTCTGCTGATACTCTCTGATTAACTCTGATACTTTGTAATACAGTCCTTACAGGCTCTGGGAGACAACTGCGTGTTTCTTAATCAGCTCTGTGTTACGACCTAGTTTTTAAGAGGAAAGGGAAGCGACATAAGCCAAGATGTTTTCGGTAAATGCCTTTCGGTTCCATGCCTTTTTTCAGCTGGACAGCGGAGAGAGTCTGAGAAAACCGGGGATAGAGAGAGAGAGACAGTGGGAAATGACAAAAGGGACAGGGGCTACAGCTCAGATGTGAACCCGGGCTTCCCGCTTTGAGGACATCGTCTGTACATGGGGCACGCAAACTAATCACTAGGCCAGGGGGTTGCGAGCCAACAAAGAAAGGGGGTTGCAAGATGCCTTCCAAATAAAATGTAAAACTGTTTTTAAAGTTGTATATTTGGGGGCGCAAGGTGGTGCAGTGGTGCAGTGGTTGGTGCGCGCGCCCCATGTTCAGAGGCTTTTCCTCCCGGCAAGCGGCCTGGGTCCGAATCCAACCTGTGGCTCCTTTCACACACGTCATTCCCCACTCTCTCTCCCCCCTGATTTCTGACTCTATCCACTGTCCTATCTCTCCAATGAAGGCACACACAAAAAAAGGCCCAACAATAATTCTTCAAATACAAAATGTGTATATTTGACCCTTCACTGTAAGATAGAATAGATACAAGAAATAGTTCCATTTCAAATAAAACCACTTCCATCCATTAATTTTAAGTTTGCACCTGACTGCAACAATCCAGGTGTGTGCTGCTCTTAACACATCAACATGAACACACCTGGACACACCACACCTGTGTGTCTATGAAGATTTGTACGTCCACTCAGTGCTAAAGTCTAAACATGGAGATTCCTCGTGTTCTGCTTCCAGCCTTTATTACAATAAATTATTATATAGAATCATTTTATGCTTTTTAGGCTGTTTTATTCTCTTGTGTTGTTCAAATGTGTCACCAGTGTTTGGATAAGACTATTAGTGCATGTGTGGCTGAGCTCAGGCTGAATATGTCCAAACATTAATCCTGCAGCGCCCCCCAGTGGCAGGTGGCTTTAGTGTTTTCTCTGGCTCCAGTTTCATATTAACAGCTTGTATAGCTTCAGTAACATAAGTCTGTAAAAGAGCATCACAGATGCTTTTTATTCAAACCTCGTAATTGGAAGCACATGTGTGAACCTCTGCACAGTGAAGCACGAGAGTGGACACATGAGGTTGCCTTCAGGGGCCGATGGGAACTTTTAAATCTGAACCTAACATACATCAAGAACAGAGCAACAACAACAACTTTTTTAGGGAAAGTTGAAGCACGGCTGCCAGGTTTTCTTTTCTAGGAAAGTGTCAAGCTGAAGCTGGAGAATAAAGATTTAAAGAAAACAAACACATGTTCTGAAGATACTAAAGTCGTACAATTTGGAGGAGCAACTTGTACTTCACTACAATTCAAAGGGAAATATTGGTCCTTTATTGACAGCTGTTCTGACTGTCTTTACAATTTAATATTTCAAAATAAACACAGAACATCATTTGCTTATTAAACTTCATGCACAGTAGGTTTCTGACCTTTTTTGGTTTGAGATTAATAAGACTTCCCCACACAAAGCCGCATGCACTATTCGACACAACAAACCCCGGCACTGAGAGCCGGTTTGTTCGGGACTTCATTTGCTCATCTACAGGGGCCACCTTAAGGCAGGAGCAGCTCCAGAGAATGACTCAACAAACAATAACAACACAAAACAGAAAAATACCATCGACCAGAGAAAACATTAGAAAATCATGTTGCTAAGTATACATCGCAAAACCATCAATTCTGAGTGTTGACAAAAAGTCAACAACATCCAACAGCAACTCAAATCAAACCAAAACGAGCATCTATGGATTTACTCGATACTTCAGCTGTGAGCAGAGACTGTAGTAAAGATTCATTTGTTGTTTCTATTTAACTGCAACATACAGCTAAAGCTCCTGCTAGCTAGCATCTACCTGCCAGCACTAGCTAACGTTAGCCCCAAGGACATCAGAGAAGTAGCTTACTTTTCAGCAAAAAATGGAAACTTACGCCAGAAATGATGCTCAGTCGACAGTTTTCTTCATCCTCCTCATCATCCTGAATATCTCCCATGTTTGTCATCATCGCAGTATCTCCGCCGCGCTAGCAATTAGCATCCTTAAAGCTAAAATTAGCACTCCGTAGTCTGTGCTACAAACTGCATCTGCTCTCCTTTGTTTCTTAATGATAATTAAAGTAACTCGGTGCATAATCATCTGAACAACACGAACTTATCATACTTTATTAAAGTGATTCATCACTTGTAGTAACTCTTTAAGGAGAAACTCTTAGCTTTCATTCATGTTTTGTTTACATCTTCCGGTACATTCAATTAGAATTTTGACAAACCAATCACAGGCAGCGTAGTTTAACGGTCACGATCACTTACGTCATTACGTCATTACGTAGGCTATTTTTTAACTGACATGTCCGTAAACATTGAAGCTCCAATTCAAGTGTTTCATGATTAAAAAGGGCTTAAACGAATAAAACTAAAGCTAAATGAAGCTACGTTAGTTAATGACCAAATTGATTTATATTTAAATCTTGTGGGTAAAAGTTAAAAACTCTAAACAGCCTCTTAAATTGGAGTAACTCTCTTAAATCATTAAAATAAATCACGTTAATAAGCTCACAGTCCTGATTTGTGGGTGCTGAGAAAAAGCCTTTAAAGCTGTGTCGTGTATACAAAGTTTGAGTCACAGGACGACAGGAGCCCCAGAAAGGGTCCCTGAAGGCATCATCTTCGCTTTCTTTCTTTCTAGGAAAATCTTGGAAAAAATGAAATACAATCCCATCCGGACCACTATACAGTCCAGTGAGGAGTAATATCTCTGGAAGTACGATTGTGAAATCAGCTTCCAGGAACTAGACGGAGAACAAAACGCTCTGTAATGGTGTGTGTGTGTGTGTGTGTGTGTGTGGGGGGGGGACAACCAAAACAACCCCACCACCTCCTGCAGCAGCAGCTGATCTCATACGGTTTGTGAAGTTTGCAGAAATCCGGAGACATTTTTAGCAAGTGTTTGCAGTCTTTCAAGCTCATACAAAAATCAAATTTTGACTCATTTAAACTCAAAAGTGACAGGAAAATAGTTTTTAAGCAACACAAACAGTGATTTGGTGTTTTGAATGAGGGGAAACGTGACTGTGCAGTGGGAGGAGTTTAAAAGTTAGTGACTCCAGCTGCTCATTACACCTCAGATCAGAACCTTTTCAGACTGCACTCGGAGGAGCAGCTGGAGGAATGAAACAGATGAAAACATGACAACACAGCGTCTCTGATTCCTCACTGACCCCTGATGTGAAAAATCGGAATCACATTAGCAACTTTTTTTCTTGACGATGAAAGCAGTGCAAACAGAGGAGGTCAGACTCGCAGTGACTTTTTCTCTCCGCAACTTTTCCTCGACTTTGGAGGAGCTGAGATGAGGAGCAGAGCCTGAAGCTGTTTCCACTGAACAAACCAGAGGTGAGTCCAAACATCCGGGGACTCTCTGTCCCTAGGAGTCTTCATGCAGACTCCCCTGAAGGTATGCAAGTCAAACAGAAGGATTGTCTAATTAAAGCAGGAGAAGGTAAAACAAGCAGGTGAGATTGCAATTTTAAAAAACGAGTAAAGAACCATGCAGGAGTTAACCATAGAGAGCCAGGAAACAGTCAGGTTGTCAAGGTAACTTAAAAGTCTTTTTTAAGGTGTTATGTCGCATGTGGTTGTAGTTGACAGACTTTGAAAAATGACTGATCAACATGTATTTTACCATTTTTACAGAGTCTTACACATTTTGTTATTTCAGTATCATGATGTAAATAGATAGTGATGAACGTAAATCACATAGGCCTACTTCAGTAAAGATACTCTTATAACTTCAGTATACATGTTGTCATAGAAACAGGTCACATCAAGTGGCACTTTAAATGTCCTGAACGTGAACAGTCTCGCTTTGAAGACTGTAACAAGTGTCCACAAATCGTCTCCATGACGACGTTCAGACGAGGTGGAACAGCTCCTTCTGAATGATCAAACACTTCAATTCGTATACTTCAGTTTAAAAGATTTAGGCTGTGTCCGAAATCACTTCGTATTCACTATAGTGCACTATATAGTGAGAAGGGAGTAGGGAATGAGTGAGTGATTTCGGACACAGCCACAATTTGAAAAGCTGACAGGTGTTGCTGCTTCCTGTTTGGAAGTCAGCACACAGTTCAGATAGGCTACGTGTCTTTGGAAACGCTGGGTTTACTACAGATGTAGCCTTACACACAATACCAATAATCATAAAACTGTTCATAATGATAAAAACAAATATCAGAAACAGTATTGGCATCGGGGAATACTGTAGGCCTATGTATAGGAATCGGATCAGGACGGGTGCATCTCTAGTTTGTTCTAGTTAATTCTATTCTATTAGATTCTCTGCGTGTTGATTAACCTCTGTGGTTTCTTTTACGAGTGTGCATCCATTCACAAATCTTTAAAATGACAGAAAATATCAGGAAAAGCAGAACCTGATGTCCTCACGTGTTTTGTTTTAACTATCGTCCAAAACAATCAAAGACTTTCAGTTTTGCAGCTTTTTTTGTACATTTGAGAACCTGAAACACAAACATGTTTGGCTTTTTTTCATGAATAAATGACTCAATGGACTAACTGTGAAATCTTTCTGACCAGAGTGAAGTAGAAGTTGTGATAATATGACAACACAAACTGTTGAATCTGGTTAGAATGATCCTTAATGATGTGTTGTTGTTTGATCTGTGCAGTGGAGAGCTGACGGTGGTCGTCATGTCTCTGTGGATGATCCTCCCTGTCAGCCTGCCCGTCGTCACCATCACTGGAATATGGGTCGTGTAAGTTCAACATCTCCCACATGAGTTTTTAATCCACAGAGAGTCGGCGTAGTATGCACTTGTGTGTACATTAGTCTGGTCAGAGACTCGACCTGTTATCCCTGCGGTGATCATGATGAACTCTGCTGTCTGTACAAAGGTCAGGGATGTAACACAGAAGACAGTAACAGCTTTTTGTTTATTTAGCGATTGTGTTGAAGGAGATTCAGCCTTGAAATTCCTCCGGGCTCTTCTGCCTAGTCACTGACATGTGAAGCTGCTTGCCTTGGTTCAAGAGAGATATTTTTAAAAGACCATTAAATAAACGCATTTTCACTTTTGAGGAAAGCTCCAAAACGAGGTTTGGTGCCACTCTAGCATGTCTGTATTCACACATGCACTGAGCTAAGCAAAGTTTCAGAGATTTTCATGGTGAGCACAAACAGCCAATTTGTTCACCCTGATGTTATTTTGGAGGTGAGCCAATCAAATTCACCCCAACCTGTGATCGAGCAAGCAAGCAGTGGTGATGATGTTTACAACACGCGACTGTCGTGAACTTCATGCACGAAATGAAGCTGCTCTATACTGTTCGACTCATCATCTCGAGTGGAGTCTCGAAATGCAACATGGCTGACAAAGCTAAGCTATCCGACTGCTTTAGCTTGAATTATAGCGGTGTTGTAACTCCTCTGGATGTTTGTCAGGAGAGTAATGCTTTAATCATAAGGAGAAATAAACAGTCGATATGTTCCACATAGAGAATCAGATAGCAGCCTTAATGTCTCTCCTGGGAGATCATTTCTTGGAACACTTTCCAGTTTTTCTGAATTCTCTGGGTATTTCAACCCTGAAACACAAGATGTCATGTTTGTTTTGGAATGCTTATGTTAATGAAAGACTTTAAACACGGGGATAAATCCCTTATTTAACTCAGCGGACTAGATCCTAAGGAGCAGAAACACCATCAGACACTCACCTGCTGCAGATTTAGGATGTTTAGCGACAGTAATACGTTCGCTGACAACCTTAAACTTCCTTCCTAGAGAGGATTTCTGACTTGTGTGACTGTTTCTTTTGTCCCTCTCTTCCCTCTTCCTGTGTCTCCTCGGTGTGACTGCGTTGACATACAGTCTCCTTTTGTGAGCATCCTTTCACACCTTCACAAAGTGGCTGTGAGGATTTCTTTCACACCGAGTCTCCAAAGGTTTCCCCTCTCAGAGACGAGTCTGTAATCCCCCCTCATTCTGCCTGACCAGTTGTTTTTCAGACACGTTGACACTCGCCTGCCGCTGCCTTTGAAACGACCCAGAAACCAGACTGAAGCATGCACTGCTGCTTTGGCCGGTTTGTGAAGTCTTTATTGGAAAGAGTAAACAGATAAAGATTTAAGGTAAAGCCACGTCATGCATTCAAAGCGACTGTTACAGAAAGTTCAATGCTTCTCTCTGAAACAGTTCCTGTGTTTGATCAGGTGGAGGTAAATCAATTCTTCCGCCCCGAGTGTCCCCGTGTTAACTTGTCAGGGATCAATAGAGGCTCTCTTACCCGTCACAGTTTCAGTGTTTGAACTCTGACATCGTTTGGTTTTCTATCTTTGGCTCAGTTTGGGTTTTGAAAGATCTGATTGTGTGTTGCAGTGGCCTGTTGCTAGACTGATCAAACATTAGGTGGAGTCAGGGCGCAGGTGGCCTCACTGATATGGAGGCTTTAGTCCTTCAAGCTGGCGGCCCGGGTTCGAGTCCGACCTGTGGCTCCTTTTTCGCATGACATTCCCCACTCTCTCTCCTGATTTCATACTCCATCCACTGTCGTATCCATTAAAGGATTAAAAAAGCCCAGAAACTGAGCGCCGATAGTCTAGCAGTTGTGTTGCGCGGGGCTATAGTCCTACTATAACTACAAAGTCTGTACGAAACTCCATCCAGCAGTTGTTTTCCATATTTCTCTAGAAAAGTTCAAACTTTGACCTGATGGTTGCGCTAAAGCAAAAATGAGAAGATCTTAAAAGTCAGGGGAATCCATCGTCCTGAAACAATGAATGTTTTTACAAAACTTCATGACACCCCTCCCAGACTGGACTCATGATGAAGTCTAACAGACGGACTATGATCACATTCACGACTCTAAAATGACAGAAAATCCGGTTGAAGACTCTGAAAGTCTCCCAGACTCTTAACTTGTGCTTTAATTTGCATTTGTGTTTTTAATAGATGATCACAGCCAGGTGATGCGTGTTGGTGTGTGTGTGTGTGTGTGTGTGTGTGTTGATTATTGTGTAGCTGACAGATTAAAGAGATGTGACGTCACAGTTCAGGTTAAAATGCAGCCAGCCGTGTTATGACGAGGATGAGCTGCGTCAGTCAGTCTAAACAGCAGGTAGTTCATGGGACAGGTGTCGTGTTGCTGTAGTTAAAAACCTGCTCTGACTTTAATCTTAGACGTTAGAGTGTAGCTGCTGTTTTAAAGATTACGTCCAGTCCTTTTCAAAGTCACATGATTAAAGATATAATGTCGTCTGTTCCTGTTCAGTTCTTTGAGTAACGATTGTTCTCTCCTTAACTTACAGATACGCGATGGCCCTCTACAACCAGCACGTCTGTCCTGTGCATAACTGGTACAGTACACACACACGCACGCACGCACGCACACACACACACACACACACACACACACACACACACACACACACACACACACACACACACACACACACACACACACACGCACACACACACACAGAAGGTTAACCTGAGGAAACAAAGACTTTAAACCGTAGAGAAATAAGAGCGTGCAGCCTGACTTTCTAACATCTCTCTGCAGACTCTCCTTACTGTTTTTTCTTTCCCTTATCGCAGTGGGGTTGGGGGGTTTCCTTACCAGGCGCTTTTCCTTAGGTTAGGTGTTCTGGCTGCCAGCATCGATATCGGCAGATACCCATGCTGAACTGATGCTTCTGTGCATCCTTAGTCACCTGTTAAACAACGTCGAGCATTGAGCAGCTAAACAGGCAGAAGTTTTTCTCAAGAGTCTGCACGGAACTAAAACAGAGTTTATATTGAGTAAATATTTGACTGACATTCAGCTGGAAAAACACAAATGAAATGCTAATTTTGCTCTGCTAAGTGTGGATAGATGAACAAACAGGAGGCAAGACGAGTAAAACAGCTTTGTTTTTTAGAAGTATTGTGGTGTTTCCCCTTCTTGTTAATGTGCCTCAAAACTCAGTCAGTGATTATGAATAATTTCAGTCCATGAAAACTGAGAAAAGTTCGGAAAAACAACCGACCTCTCTCTTTGCTGGTGTGTTTATGTAGCATGAATATAAGAACAGGTCCTTTATGCATTTCATGGTGGGCAGAGGAGCCTTTACTAAACTTCAAGGAAGCCTCAGCTCCCCTCGTACTGACGGCTTGTTCCGTACTAAATCAAAGAAAGAAAGGAGAAAGAAGGAGGCGCGGAGTGAACATGAAGGAAAGAAAGAGCTGCAGATGTTGACACGACCGGAGAATGTGTCAAGAAAGAGTTCATGAGGGTGGGATGGATGAAGGTTACAGTAAACCATAAATTTAAGAAAAGACGAGGAATTTAAGTAGAAGGAGGAGGAGGGATGAGGAGGAGAAAGGAAGGAGGAGGAGGAAGAGGAGGAGGAGGGATTAGGAGGAGGAGGAAGGAGGAGAAAGGAGGAGGAGTAGGAAGAGGAAGATCAGGAGGGAGGAGGAGGAGGAAGGAGGAGGAAGAGGAGGAAGAGGAAGATCAGGAGGGAGGAGGAGGACGAGGAGGAGGAGGAGGGATGAGGGAGGACCGTAATATTTACAGTCTATGAGGAGGACGAGGAGGAGGGAGGAGGGAGGAGGAGGAGGAGGGAGGAGGGAGGAGGGAGGAGGAATACGAGCATGTGCATTTGAAGCCTAAACTTAAACTAAAAGCACCTCCCAGTTTATCTAATCCCAGCTGGTACTGGGAACATAAACACACCTCAGTACATTCATTACAGTCGTTTTAATCACATGTCAAAATATCTACAGTTTATCAGTAGAGATTACATTTTTACAGAAACATCCTGTTTAAAGAAATGTTCAGGAGTTCTTGGTTTCTGACACTTTGACTGGTACAGACGTCTCCTCATGTAACAGAGTCTAAAACTGCGCCGATAGTTTAAGTTTAATAAATGTAAGAAGAAGGAACACATGTTGTTGTTGGCTCCAAGATTCAAGAGGAACTTTATTTGTCATGTGTCCGGGCTCGTCATCCAAGCTGCAGCCATAAAAAGACAACATTCAGCATCGTTCACATTCAGACAGAGAACATCATTAAATAATGTAATAAGATAAACACATCAGGTTCTTCAAATAGCAGAGCAAAGACACAAAGATAAATCATAGTGCAGAGCCTATTCTGCCTTCTTTGTCACTATTTAAAGGCTTTACAGAAACAGGGATGAATGCATTTTTAAACCTGTTCAGTCTACATCGAGGAACTCTGAACCTCTGAGCAGACCGGCAGCAGATCTCACTTTAAATGTAGAACATGGGACGGATCACTGCTCGTCTTATTGGCTGGCCTTAGAGTAGCCAGTAGTGCATACGACCAAGACTACGTTCACTCTGTAGGCTGTTGAATCAGATTTTGTGCTCATAGATGCGTCACATTGAACGTTTTTTTTTGACAGTTTGAACAACACAAGTCGCCCGCTGTATTTCTAAAATACTCACGTCATAAATGTAGAAACGTTTTAGTTTCATTTCATGCAGGATAAAGAGGGTGACGCATGTACGAGATTATCATCGAAACAACACAAGCAGTGAAGTATTAAACTGAAAGAGACTTTAGATTAATCTTTAAGACATGATGCTCAAACATTAATCAGAGTGTGAACACGTTTGCTTACTTTAGATTCATTATGCAGAACAGAGAGAGGACAGAGTCAACCTTTGACCTGATGGAGGTTTAGTTTTTAAACTTTGACCCATTTAAGACGAGTCAGTGAGACATACTCTTACAGAGAGTATTTTTCTGCAGACTGACGAGTGTGTGTGTTTGTCCGTGTGTGTGTTTGTCCGTGTGTGTGTGTTTGTCCGTGTGTGTGTTTGCAGGCTCTACAATGAGTCCTGTGAGGAGCCGCTGCCCTTACAGAGGGGTCCTGTCCTGTGCTGCACGCTGGACAACATCCCTCTCATCAGGTAATACGCCGCACCTCTGCAGGTTTTCATCTGTGTGATCATCAGCCAGAGCTGCTGCTGTGTGTTTTCATGTTTAAGTTACATAACAGACAAAGTCTTCTGGATCTATTTGATATCCAGTGAACCAAACAACAGCATGGTGTTGACGATGAGCTGCAGAGTTCAGTGAATATCTGACGAGGAGCCTGTTTCAACTCTCACATTAATAATAATATTATCATTTAAAACCAAGATACACACTCCCTAATCTGCGCAGTGAAGAATAAGATCAAAACAATATTAAGAAACAGGATAAATAAGACGTGTAGAATAAGAAGATATCATATAGAATAAAAAACAAGAACGAACAGATATAGTCAACCGTATTTACAGATTTGTACGGAAGAGGACATGCTTCCATTTTTTTTTTCGGGTACACCGAATCTGAAATCAACTTGATACCTTGAGAAAATCAGGATTCTTATCCCGAGGTCTTTGAAAAACAACCAAATGTACTCCTTATCACCGGACAACTGAGGTAAATATAATGTTACGGACACATGTCCTCTCAGGGCTTCCGTAGATTTCTAATATGTCGCTTACTGACCAGTGACAGAGATCTGTATTCGTCCTCGCTTTTTGTGAAGAAAAGAAATTTAAAGGTGTTTTTGGGGGGTTTTATGTCTCCACTAAGAGACAGATTAGTGGACAGTCAGAAATCGGGGAGAGAGAAAGAGAGAGTGGGGAACGACATTTGGCGCGCTCAACAACCACTTGGCCACTAGTGCCCCATTGTGAATGATTTTAAGCAAAAAGTAACAAACAAACAAGCGAAAAAAGTGAAATTTATAAGCAGAGTGGTTTGTATTCATGGTTTGAAATGGACCAAAGGGAAATTAGGTGAAAGTCTTGAAACATCTGCAGTAAATGTCGAGACATTAGAGTCAAGTGAAAGTAACTTGCAGAGAAAGGCAGAAGATAAGTTAATGACTTTGTCTCTGGCTGAGCCGTGGAAACATCAGTATGAGCAGCTGCAGCAGAGGTTTTTGTCTGATGAGTCCAAACTCGCCCGTCTGCGGCTCACCGGGGGGAGACAGGGGGAGGGGGGGGGACCTCTTCACCCCGACAGGAAGAGGAGCTTTTGTTGTGTGTAGTGTCTCCTCCGGCGCTCTTTGAAATGTCTCCACACTGAGACACAAACTGTAAACAACAAATTCTTCTTCCTGAATACAGTGACAGTCGGCGGTCGGACTGACGAACGAGAGAGAGAGAGAGAGAGAGAGAGAGAGAGAGAGATGGGGGCTCATGTTGCAGAGGGTGCAACTCAAACACTCACTGTGCAGAAGCTTGGATAGGCCTACAGGAAACTTCTGCATCATATTCCATGATTAGTCTGGTTGACGGAAAAAATCTGTCCTCATGTTTCAGTATCACATTTTTCACGGCGGGACCTCCCAGACCGTCGCTTCCCATTTATAGACATTTTTCCTCCTCTGAGCCGCTTTCCAAGAAAACCGTTTTGGCGTGCTTTTAATTTCACAGAGTAAGAAAGACATCATATAAACCACACTGTGAAGGAATGTCTGCTAAAGAGCACAGCACAGTTAAAGCACGGGACCAGAAACCAGGAGGGGGGCTGTAGACCGTGGACCTGACCCAGACCTGTACAAGAACTCAATTGAACTTGCACTTTAGCCCCCTTTAGCCCACACTAACCACTCTGCTCTGCTCTGTGTTTCCTCTGCAGTAAATGTGGGACCCTCCCTCCTGAAAGCTGCTTTTTCAGCCTCATCTGCAGCACTGGATCCTTCATGGGTGAGTCTCTACACATGTTCGACTGAAGCGCTTCTTATAGCTCCGCTCCTTTACACACGCTTTCCCGACATTGCTCCGAGTTCAACGAGGCTCTGTGTGTGAACTCAAACTTTCAGGGTTGTTTTTTCAGCTGTAGTGAGTCCAGAAACCCCTGCCAGGTCCGGCCTCACATCACCCCCCCCTGTGAGGGGAACATTTACTCGATGCCATGAATGGTGCATGTTTACTCCCCACATGACCCACAAGTATTCCCCCTCTGACCACGAGGGCATCGACTCTGCTCCGCTGTGAGCCAGTTCTACTTTAAACCAGCTATTTTTAGGGGATTTCTCAGGTTCATTGCCCAGCGTGCAGGCGGGTTCAAATCGATTTCTTAGTTTTCTTGTAAAACTCGGTGAGGTAACTACAGGAGTCCAAATAGAAAGCTTTGATTTATTTTAATTCAGAGGATTAAAGTTCTTTAAACTTCAAATCTAAGTTCAAATTGGGAAAAAGCAAACATTTATCTTTCCACTGGAGAACACCTGCAGGTTGACTGAGCTGATTTTCAGCCTGGCTTTGCATCCAAACCTTCCTAACATTAGACCAACTAACCACACTTCATATCTAAAGTGTTCATGTTTGTTTTGAGAGGTCACACCTGAGTGCAGGCTGTCACACAGACCTCGCTTAAAGTCGTTTTTAAAAGCGTCTTTAGTGATTGAATAGCTAGAAGACGCTGATAAATACAAGTGATAACGTTCAGATTCATTGTGTTCCAATCAGTCAAACCTGCTGATGGAGATCTCCCTACCTCAGATCTTGTTGTTGTGTAAATATGATAATGTGACTGTTCAATACCCATAGCAGCTGTACGCTGGACATTTTAAAGGTCACATATTCTCCTCCTCTTCAGTGTAAATGAGTCTCAGACCTCCCTAAAACATGTGTGTGAAGTGTCTTGTTCTAAATCCACTCTGATCCTGTATTTGATCATGCCTATAAACCCCTCTATTTCAGCCCTGCTCAGAACAGGCTGTTTCTGTGTCTGTAGCTTTAAATGTAAATGAGCTGTGTCTGACCACGCCCCTCTCTGGAAGGGCTTGGGTGGCTCGGGTTTTCTCGCTCCATGCTCTATTGTTTACGGTGAGAAGGCAGACTCAGAGGGCAGAACAAACACCTAGCTGTGGGAGTGTCACCCACCTGGGGGAGGGGTTACTGCCCTTTGTGATGTCATGAAGGGAAAATCTCCAAACGGCCTGTTTGAGCACCCATTTTCTGAAAAGTGGAGCAGGCAAAAGACGGAGAGGATGGACTTTTCTCATCATTGGGGGGTTTGTAGACAGACTAGGGTAAAAACAAAACATGCTGAAGTGTATTTTATATAATATATAACCTTTAAACTTCAAGAAGAAGACTTCAGCAGCAACTTGTTCATGTCAGATCTCGCCTCCTGAGACGTCCCTAACGAGGCAAGACATGACGCAATGAAGACGCTAATGAAATCCAAACTGGTGGACGAAGCAACAGAGTTGTCGGACGGCTCTTTTGTGGATATTGTGATTCTGTCAAACTACACATAGCATAAATATAAAGGCAAATATTATTTTAACATCGTCGTAAAGCGGACTCTGTTGCTTCGTCCGCCACTTCAGCATCGTTCTCATTATGTCATTTGACAGCTTGAATTAAGTGTCGAGAAGAATTGTTGATCATCTCTGAATCCAAGTTATGAAACTTTACAGGAATAGAACTGAAACCTGAGTACAATCCTGAAGCATTGCAGGAGAATACGAAAGAGAGAGCAGGGATTTATCTCGGGGTATTTGTACAGAAAAGCTGTGTCGTTGTAGTGTTCATTACATAATGGGGTTATGGAGTGTTTGTAGTCTCTCACACAGATGTGTTTGTTTGAACGGCGCTGTGAGACTTTTTGATGTCGTGTTTCAGAGGAACTGGGTTTGGTGCAGGAGATGCAGATCACGTACGCCAGGAAGAGGATTCAACACGACACAGTGCTGAAGTTTACTAGTTTATATAATATATTACAAGTTATATTATTACATCCCTTTGTCCTCGGGAGGCAGTGTCTGTTGATTGGTCCCCTATTGTGGTCAGGTTTGTCGACAAATACCTGAAAACTGAAGACGCCCCCTTTGACTGCAGCAACATGAAAACATCGCCTGCTTTTTACCTTTTTTCTAGTATTCATTTCCTCTTATTTAAACTCTGACATTGATTAGTTTTATCTTTCGTCTTCTGGGTTTGGTTTCCATATAAACATATTTTAAAGGATGATACCCAAGCGGCGACCTCTGGTGTTGAAAAATTAAGCTGATAGGGAAATGCAAAATCCTGCAGTTCCTCAAGTGTCCACTAGAGGCTGGCTGCAGAAGCACAGGAAGTCACATACACACCCATTCAAAAAAGCCTGTTTTTACAGCAGACATTAACATGTTTACAGTCTGGTTCAAAAAATATCAAATAGGTCTGATTAGCTCATGTCTCGATCGGCACACACTGTACGGAGGGTGAATGTTTTTATAAGTCATCCATTTTGATTTGATGAAGGATAAGAGTTATTCACAATAAGGTGTGTAGCTGACATGATTGACAGGTGGGCGCAGTGTAACGGTTTGTAAAGAGGCTTAAAACCCGCCTCAGCTCCAGCTCTCAGCCTGTCGTTAGGTTGACTGAAAGTTAGGCTGAGACAGGATTTCCTGCATGGCGGCTGCTGCCGTATCCAAAGACGTCTTAATCAGATGCCCTAAGCCTCATTAACCCTGTAAAAAATGATAGTAAAAATGTTTTATGATTCGTTTTCTGTCAATCAGCTGAACACAAAAGCAATGAATGTCTCTGGAAGCTCAAACCCTGGAACCATTAAAGCTTTTCTCTCTGTCAATATCTTGCGTTGTTAAAAAATACTCTGCTAATGTTCAGAAACACTTTGTTTAAAGTCGAAGGCGTGTTGAAGATCAGGACGTCCGTCCCTCGCTGTGCTGCAAACAGTGAAACCCTCAGATAACCCGTTTAATCATAAAAAGTGACCACTGCGTTCACTGCTGGATTATCAATATGAACATTAAACAGTCGCCCTGTGCAGCCTGCAGCGTGTTGAGCTCCAGATGTGAGCTGCAGGAAAAGTGTGGGAGAGGATCTGAAGCTGCTGCGAGGCTTTGATGAACAGTTTGATAAACAGAGTCGAGGAATCTGCTCACACTGAGATCTGCAGCTTCAGCACTTTATGTCGTAACGCCTTTGATGCTGCTGCACCATCCTGATAACTGAAGGATGGTAAATGTGTGACCAGTAAACTTGTTAGGGACACTTCACAGATAGCAGTGCGAGGACTCTATGAAAACACCAGGAGTAATGCTGATTGCTTTCTATGTTGCGGTCATTTCCTAAAGAGTCAGAAGTGATGAAAATGTACGTGTGCGACCAAATGTCTCTCTAGCGACCACAAGAAACTTTTAACAAAGGAGCGGTGCAGTTTGTTGAAGAAAAAACTTAAACTTAAATACTTGTTCCTGTTTCTCTTCTCATCATGTTTGTATCTTTCTCTCCTCCTGCAGTGATGCTGATCGGCCTGCTGCGATATGCTCACGTCATCGAGAAACACCAGAACTGCATCCTGAACACGGCCGGTCTCTCCACCTCGTGGATCTGTGCGGCTGGACTCATCATGGTGGGAAACTTCCAGGTAATCCACGTCAAGTCGAAAGTGAATGGAGAGGGGTTGGAGGTGTGTCGCTGGAGGAGAGTGGAGGCTTCAGAATAGCGAAGTTGTCGCCAAACAGCAGTTTGTTTTGGTTTCATGCTGGTGCTCAAGGGCGACATCTACTGGATCAAAAAGTCACACACTCTTCCTTTTGACTAAAACAAACCTTTCAAAGTTGGAGCACATAAAACGATAACAATTTAATGAGTCAACAAATAAAACTCGTAGACCTGCTGCTGCACAAAGCTGCGTTTTCTGAAGCGTGGTTACATCATTTCTTACATAATTAACAAAAAGCATTGACTCAGAGAGATTAGGATCTCACTGTTGGTGATTCCTGTCTTTGTCAGCCTCAGTTTCTTTATTTTTGCTGGAGGTGGATGTTTGAAGTTTTCTGCAGAATAAACGAGGTGTGGTCTGAGTGCAGTCAGCGGGGCGTTTCATCATCTCGCCACTCTAACACGTGCTCGTTAAAAGGTCTATATATATTCAGTTAATGTTTTTTTCCTGACACAGAGATGTTACACATCGTGCAGTCTTTGCAGATTAGATAAGTCACTTCTTGGTTTGTAGGTCGTTGCCATGGTTACAGAGAGCTGAGCATCATTGTGGTCTCAGCGTGACGAAGGTAACATTAATGATGGAGGTTAAGGAGCTCAGGCCCTCCTGTGTCTCAAACACACACAGAAAGATCTTCACCTCTCCATCATTTGTGAGTCAATCTGAACTCTCGACACCTCGATCAAAAGAGGGAATTAAGGATGAGGAAAAAGGTGCAGAATGACTCCATAGGTTGTTCATTTTTCAGTAAGTCAGAGCATGCACAGCTGCAGGTCGACAGAAAGATCAGGGAAACATAATGTATAAGCTGTTTGCTCCTTAAGCTGAACATTTTCTCTCTGCAGGTACGGGGAGACAAATGAGTTTTTGGATGCACTGATGAACTCTGTGAAGGCAGACTATGATGAGGAATGAAGCATGTGATGCCTCTGCAGCCTCTCAGCATTTTGCATATCTCTTGTGATGTTGTGTTTGTTCAGTGTGCAGATCCTCCGACAGCCTCTCTGTGGTCGTACAATATAAAAAACAAGACGTTTGAGCTGCACGTCATGTTGTCCTGTCCTCGGTTCGCTCAGCTGAGGGGCATTTATTTAAGAAGGAGCCTTCATGTTTGTCTGACGAGGAGCTCGGGGTGAGGGTCGCCTTATGTGCTGACTTTGGACAGATGTACAGTAGAGAAGAAGAGTTACAGTACAGGACATGTGCGTACATGTAGGTGATGCTCAGGGACACACACACACACACACACACACACAGGCCTATCAGTGCTGAGAGTTTTCATGGCCTCGGGTGCTGACTGTGTTTAACGGGAACATGTGCTGACTGTGGGCGTTTTCCAGGAATGTAGTTCAGAATTTGAATCTTACACGGACATGTATGTGTTTAAGCATGTGAACTGCTGGAGAGAAGCTGCAGATATGTACTTAAGTTGTGTAACTGTTACTGCAGGTCTCGTATTTTACCGAACATTGTCTTATTATATAACCCTCCTCTACAGTTCAGACGGATAAACACTTTTATTTCACTGCATTTATTTAACAGTTTTAGTTGCTGGTTATTCTCAGCCTATTTTTTCCACCTTAGAATATTTGTTGCAAAGTCAATCTAATGGTACAACAACTTTCAACAGGGGTAAACGTGTCCACCCCAAGTCCGCAGATTGTCCAGGTCCCCTCCCTATAGCGCTATGCGTCTGTGGTTCTCTCATGAGAAGTTTGTACGGCTTTGCGGCACTAGCCAGTTAGCCCGTCTCGATACTGTTTGATGAAACGGCTGAGGCTAAGAGACGGAAGAGGACGGTGACAAATGAAGCCAAGAAGAGAAAAAGAGAGAGAGTGACCGAGCAAGAAGCGGCGTGAACATCCCTGCTGTTATTATTCAGAACAAATCGAGAAGTAACGTTTGGCTGTGTTGTTAAAGGGGTCATCGTTGTCTCATGTTTAGCAGCTTTACCGGCTGCAGAAAGTCGTCTAACTCGAGTTATGTCTCAGGTTTGCATACAAATAAATAAATGAATAAATACGTCCTGCACCAAAAGCTGTCTTTAAAGCAGATTGAAGACGCTAGCAGAGTCATATTGTTCAAAATGGCGTCATACTCCTGAACTCTTGTCAGTCGACTTTGTGTGTTTGATTTCTAACAACACCACCCTCTGCTTGTAAAGAAGAGGAGACGTAACATTGCTGTGTTTTACATCAGTGCAGTTACACTCAGAGACCTTTAGAGGGCGCCAAAGTGTATCAAACTGAATTCCTGCAAAATTCTGCTCTAAACCAGGCGAGCAAGTTAAGAGTTAATCTGTTATTTCTGCTTTCAGAATGAACATTTTAATATGCGACCTTAAGGAGATTCTTCTTTTTAGCAGCCAGCCTCAAGTGGACGTTCGAGGTACTGCAGTTTTGTGCACTTCCACATTGGCTTCATTCTTTAACACCGGAGGTTACCGCTTGGTTGTGTCAGGGGTGCAAAAGTCCAAGTTTGGAGGTCAGGGTGAACGAAATATGAGACTTTCACCAGGAGATGGGTGCGTTCATGTCCCGTGTGCAGCTCATGGTCAAATCCACGACTGAATTAAAGTAAGAAATGACCTCTTCTAAACCCAAACCAAGATCTTTTTCTAAACCTAAGCAGGAGTTTGTCTTGAGTTCCAGACATTTGCCCTCTTCTGGTGTTTAGATAACGAGAAGAGCTGCCATATTTCATATTGTCACAACGTTATTGCCGTGGTGATTACAGCCGATTTAGAGCTCTTCTTCCATTACTGGATACGTGTGTTTATATTTCATCAGAGCAGTTTCAAATGTTAAGAGCGTTAAGTGGTGAGACTCCGACAGGTGTGTGTTCTGTCAGAGCTCGGTGATAGTTTGAGGCTCTCTCCGGTGGGTGGGTGTGCGTGTGTGTGTGTGTCCTCTGTCTGCACACGTCTGGGCCTCCCTATCATCATATCAGTTCATCCTCAGGGTCCTTCATCACATTCTACCCTCAGTGTGTGTGTGAGGCCGGGTCCTGTTCTGCTCTCTGATTGGCTGAGGCTTCTCCTCCCTGTCTCCAACCTACATAATGAACCTCAGTGTTTGAATCACTGTAAACATGGCACCGGTCTTTGAGGGGGGATTTACTGTATAAACACACAAACACACACACACACACACGCACGCACGCACGCACGCACGAACGCACGCACACACGCACACACACACACACACACACACACACACACACACACACACACAGGTCACTGTGTATATCTGCTGGTGAAGTTTGATGATATTGAATCAGAGTTTCATGGAAAGCTTTATGATAAGGACATTGTTAGGCAACAGAGCAAGAACTTCTTCACGGTACGTTTTTCTTATTCAGGAGTATTTTGTCCACATTTCAAACACTCATAACATCTTTTTTTATTTTACTGTACTCCTTTAAAGACGGATTAAATCAAGACGCTCTCATGTGTATTCCTATCTGTGGTTCTCAGCTGGTTCAGCCTGAGGTGAGCCTGAGGACCCAACACCAACTCCTCCATGAGAAATCACATCCCAAATTTCTGATCTTGTTCCCTGACATGAGGTGTGCACTTTGATCCTCTAAAAGTAAGAGATGAAATCAAGGACATGAAGAACAGGAACACTTTCCTCCTTTGTCCCGGTTACCATTTAATACCGTAGCCATGAAGTTTGACTCAGCGAGTAACCTTGATGCAGCCTTGTAACACTTCTTTTACTCTCCTACATGGACGGAGATCTGTAGCTGCGTGGTAGGTGCAGAAACACGACACATAAATCAGACAGAAGGTACGTTTCTGCTCTTTGTGTCTTCCCTGTAATTACTCCGCTCTAACAGCTGTTCCGTCTCCCACAAAAACTCCTCCGTCGTCCTCTAAACTCCACGTTCAGGCGGTGTCATCATCTTTGAACCAGCTGCTGCCTTTAAAACACGTGTTTAATAAATCTACTTCCTGTATCTCTGACGCTGACACCAGATATTACATTATCAGGTTTCTTTGTGAGCTGGTTTCATCACTCTCTGCTCTCATCGTGTGTTTTGGTGCAGATTGTCCTGTTCTGTGACGTTCTGTATCAGATAATCATGTGACCGTGATTACCCAGAGTGCCGCTGTAAGGTCATGATGACCCCTGTGCATGCATCATGTGTGATACTTGTATCTTTATCGGCTTTTGTTGCAATCACAAGAGATGACAAAAAGTGCTGCCCGTGTGGAAAAGATCATTTTGTGGAAATGGGAACGACAATATTTCCAAGATTTGTCGATTTCAGAGTTCTGTTTACGATTCAGGGTTATCATTCTTCATGTTTTTTTAGGGTTAAATGAAGGAAAATGTCTTGTTTTATAAAGTGTGTTTATTGTGTTTGTTCCTCAGGTGGATTTCGCTAAAGTCCTGCACTACGTTGGAGCAGGAGTGGCCTTCCCCTCCAGCATGCTGTTCGTGTGTCTGCAGTCGGCTCTGACCTACAGACTCGCAAAGACTCAGGACGAGTACCGGATCGGACACCTCCGGGTGATGATGGCCCTGCTCGGCCTGATCGCTCTGGTGCTCAGTATCCTGACAACAAAATATACTCTGTGTTTCTACTAGCGTGTATTTTAGCCTCATAGTCAGGGCTGTCGGCACGAATTTTGTCCCTTCAGGCTCACCGTAGATAGTCATCCTCAGTGTCTCCCTGTAGTCTCAGTGATGTAAAAGAAGGACACTGCTGCATCTTTGAATGTCTCATTTCACTTCAACAAACTCTCAGACAGCTCAGCTGACGAGTCCAAAGTCATATCCACCTGATGACATCACACATTGACCTTTGTTACCGTTCCTTTGAGCTGTTTGACGTCACTTTGGGATCCCTAACCACTTCCTGTTTCTGCGCTTCACTTCATGTCCTAACCTTCCAACTACCAGAAGGGCCTTACTGTATTTCAAAATAAAAGCACATAGGAAGTAAAATACTGTCAGCTTAAGACAGTACAAGTATCAAAATAAAAGCCTAACAAGTTTTAATCTCAAATGCAAAAGAATGGAATTACAAACATGCGATTAAAATCAATCAATCGTGATTAAAATTTGTAATCTTTTACCAGGCGTATCTATTATTCAGACTGTATTTTTCTCTTATTTTGGAGGTGTGAGATAAATTTAAAAAAGGAATCATCACGTCTTGTTTCCACTAGTTTATGTTTTTTTAATGAAGTCCAAACTCTGACAGTGATGCTCAATCATTCCTCCAGAGATTGTGTTAAAATGGTGTTACATTGCCCCCTGCTGGAGAACAAACAGTCCTGCATCTCTCACATCACAGACTTCAGTTAATAACCTCTACCTCCCGATCATTCAGCATGCAAGAAGAAGATTCTCTTATATCTCAAAAAAAGTGTCAAAGGCAGAAATTCAACAAATATCCAACTGCAGCAGGTTGCATTTTGCAACACGCAAGTCAGCATGCTGTTCTGGGGATTTTTTAAACTCCAAAATCATGATCCCGTTAGCAATCTTACACATTTTTCGGAACATTTCTAAACCATATTTAAATCAGCAACTAATGTACACTAAGTCTCGCTACATTAAGCAACTTGAACGTCAACATTTCTTCCACTAGTCCCCCGTAAAGACCACAGAATGAGTGTGAGGCCCATGAAGGGACGTACAGTATTAGGTTTGAGTCTTCCTCAGACCTTGTGTCTCTCGCTCTGCAGCCGTTGTTCTCCTTAACCTCTGATCCTCAGGTGGAGTTTTCTTCTGCCAGGAGAGCTTCGCCCTGCAGCACGCCTCCGCCATCTTCGAGTGGATCTACTGCATGCTCATCATGATCTTCTACGGGACTTTTGCCTTCGAATTCGGCGACATGTCCGGGGACACTCTCATGGTTCTGTCCAGAGGAGGAGGAGGAGTGCTGAGCTTCTCCACATCTGGACACAAGACAGAAGTGGGAGGGGGCTCCAACCACCGCCAGCCGGAGAACTTATCGATGCTGTAACCAAACTGTGGGTTGTTTCAGTGAACCTGGGAGACACAGAATCAAGAGCCTGGAAGCTGCAGCCTGCAAATCCTCGTGCTCATCACTGCACACAGCCGCAGTACAAACGCTGTTCGGCTGATAGGAGACCAAAGATCGGTACTTTACAGACTGTTTCTCACTTTGCAGCAGTGCAACATGCTGCACAAGATTGTAAGTGCCTTTTCTGACCACAAACTCCAGCAGAGAGTCGCACACACAAACACACACAGTCCTCACTGTTCGTTTGAACTCTCGTCGTGAAACAATCGCTCTGAATTCTTGGCTGGAGTCGCCTTTTCTCAGAAGTTAAAGCTCCTCAGATGTCACCGTTTGTTTTCATGCTCGGACGTTCGGACGCTGAGCTCTGGATTGTTTTATCACTCAGGAAGTTTTGTTACATAATCGGCTTCACAAGTCGACTGAATACATGAAAAGTTACCGTGTGCCAAGAATAATACGCTCATGTAATGCGGTGTCATTGTTGTACTTTTTGTATTTGTTGTCTGGAATAGTTGCAGGAATATCTGTCCTCATGTTGAAGCGTTTTTAATATTTTGTAAGTAATTCAAATGATGATAGCCACATCTTTTTTATGGTGATTTGTGCCTAAATATCTTCTAATAATGGCGCGTTAGCTCTGCTGTATATGTTGATGTATCTGAAGTCAGCTCCACGCCAAACACACGTGTATCACTGCTGTCAGAGAGAGAGACGTTCAGATAATATGGGACCAAAGTCTTTAGTAAGAAGAAACTCTTTGTGCTTTATCTGAAGAAGTTTTATATAATACGCAGAGAACCAAAGAGTTAAAGCAAACAGGACATTCCTATTTATCTAAAGTCCTTCCTTAATGTGTTTTTATTTTGCTGTCTAGAATAAATTAAATGCCTACCTTTGAAATGCTTTTTGTGTTTACGAATCATATTTACATAATTACCCAGGAGTTTTTGCTCACAGGTCTCTGCACCAAAAGGGTGCAGAGACCTGTCACCATGTGGTGGACACTGAAGCTTCAGTGTTTAGCCAGCTCTGCATCGGTCTGTAAACCTTTCTGCGTTCTAACCTCTCTCCATTTTTCAAAAGCATCTCCAATATTGATCCTAGTTTGAGCACGTTTCTGCTCGTGGAGCTTATTAGAAACATGCAGAGGCTTTTTAGGTCGGGTACAATCACTTCTATCTGAACCAGTTCTCTTGCCCGCTTCCATCGCTGCAACACCTGTTGGTTTGACCTGATAACTGGTCTCATATCTGGCAAACCGAGGGGCGTCCAAAACGACCGTGTGGGGGTGCCTTAAAACCGCCTACCTTCTCTGGTCCAAACAAATCCAGACCATTCAGGACCAGAATCTAAAGTTAGAAGGAGGACATACTGGCTGCTGCATTGTTGTCAGAGAAGCCAGCACTTCAACATAGCATGTTTCCTTAATGTCTGATCATATCAGGAAGAATTTGGAGTCACTGACGTCTGTGTCTGTTGTGTTTTCAGAGCACATCTTGTGTTTGCTGCAGAAATTAAATCTTTTTATGAAACAAAGAGAATTCAAAGAATTAAAGTCAAACGGACAAAGAGAACGATCTCATTTTGTGATTTAATCAATGACTCAGTCGTAAAGGGAAATCAAATCCCTCGACTTTTTTTTGTCATATACGTAGATATAATTTCCCAAAGACAAAAACTACAGTTCATGCAAAGATGAAGAAAAGTGTGTCATGGTGAGGCGGATCAGTTTGACTTATTGCTGGATTTTCACAGCTCAGCTTTGCCTGCACGTGTAAAACAGTTTAATCCCAAACTGCGATCCCAAAAGAAAACACTGTTGTATGTTTAGGATGAGTTTTACAAGTTGCACCTTTGTTCTCTACAAAATCCAAAGATATTTAAAGTCTTTAAGAAAACTTCTATGAAACTAGAACCTGCACCGTCTCTGCAAGCAACTCTCTGTTGGAGGAAAACAAATGTGAGGAGGTATTTAGGATCTTTAGTTCTCGAGTTTTGAATTTATTTTTTTGGTTATAAACAGAAAAGAGAGCGTGGGGAAGACCTGCAGAGAAAGGACTGAAGTCGAACCCGGGGTCACTGAGGTCTGTAACCTCTGCATATGAGCTACAAACTAAACCAACTCAGCTAAACTGGAGTCCAGGTTCAGGTTCTGTTTCCTGCTGGAAATCAAAACACAAACACACGTACTGTATCTTTAATTTTAAAATCTTTAAAGGCTTTCGATCATCCAGTAAAAAGCTGCTGACACTCTGCCAGCATCACCAGTGTGAATCATGATAAAAATACTGACCATATCAGAGATTAAGACGTTAAATGTTGTATTGACATAAACATGGCGGCTCTCTTTAACATTTGGTCGTTCAGTCAAACATCTGCTGACCAGTTTAAGTGTGAGACAAACCGCAGACATGTGACGCTGTACTGTATCTTTGGCACACAAA
The DNA here is from genome assembly GCA_020745685.1 of Tautogolabrus adspersus. Lineage (NCBI taxonomy): Eukaryota > Metazoa > Chordata > Actinopteri > Labriformes > Labridae > Tautogolabrus > Tautogolabrus adspersus. The sequence goes on from CM036554.1 coordinate 22,458,191, forward strand.
CATCATTTTAGCATTCTCATATTTCAGCTCACTTTGGAGAAGCTGCAGAGTCGTAAATTACAGATGAACGCTCCAAACACCAATCAGACACTCACTCGAGCCCTCACAGCTGCCTTCTCTTACAGGGTTACAGGAGAGCAGCTATCTATACACCCCTGCACACAAACAATCTCTCTCTCTCACACACACACACACAAACACACACACACACACACACAAACACAGACAATCTAGAAGTTTAAGTTCTTTGGGACCTCCCAGGGAAACTCCTTCCTGCCAAAGTGTCCGTATGAAGCCGTCTTCTGGTAGATCGGTCTCTTCAGGTCCAGGTCTCTGCAGCGACAAGCAATGAAGATAAATCACTTACAAACATGATGAAGTAAAACCCTCTGTAGAAAATACTGCTTTAGTGCCGTCTGTGTCGTTTTAAAACAAACAAACAGGTGTAGTAAGATGGTTTTAATGCAGACCTGACGATGACACCCGGTCGCAGATCGAAGTTTTTGTTGACGATCTGCAGCAGCTCCTTCTCGCTCCTCTGAGACGAGCCGTAGGTGAACAGAGAGATGGAGAGCGGGTGGGCCACTCCGATCGCATACGCCACCTGAAAATACAGACAGGATCAGATTAAATGATTCTCTGGTCTCAGTGTCAGCTACCAAAGACATATCAGCACAAGTTGATCCTCCAAAATCTCTGCTGAGCCACAAAAAAACAAGATCTGCCAAAAGGAAAAAAGAAAGCATAAAAATTGTGAAAGAGAATCTCTCTAAACATCACAGATTGGTATGTTGGATGCTGCTCTGACCTGCACCAGCACCCTGCGGCACAGCTGAGCCTTCACCAGAGACTTTGCCACCCAGCGGGCGGCGTAGGCGGCCGAGCGGTCCACCTTAGTATAGTCCTTTCCAGAGAAAGCCCCGCCCCCATGAGCCCCCCAACCGCCGTACGTGTCCACGATGATCTTCCTGCCCGTCACTCCGGTGTCACCCTGACAGAAAACAGAGATTTAATAATGAGATTTACTTTGTCCCCAACACATCTATAAACCCCTCTATTTCAGCCCTGCTCAGAACAGGCTGTTTCTGTGTCTGTAGCTTTAAATGTAAATGAGCTGTGTCTGACCACGCCCCTCTCTGGAAGGGCTCGGGTGGCTCGGGCTTTCTCGCTCCATGTCCTATTGTTTACAGTGAGAAGGCAGACTCAGAGGGCAGAACAAACACCTAGCTGTGGGAGTGTCACCCACCTGGGGGAGGGGTTACTGCCCTTTGTGATGTCATGAAGGGAGAATCTCCAAACGGCCTGTTTGAGCACACATTTTCTGAAAAGTGGAGCAGGCAAAAGATGGAGAGGATGGACTTTTCTCATCATTGGGGGGTTTGTAGACAGACTAGGGACACATATTAGTGTTAGAGGAACATGGTGAAGTGGATTTTGTATAATACGTGACCTTTATCTAATAGCAAGTGTCAAAAAACTAAATTGTGGAACAAAGACTTTCTGGTGTGTGGCCTTTATCAACGTCATCACAACACAGAAGATAAAGAGCATTGTTGAAGATGTTTACTTGTGGTCCTCCGATCACGAAGCGTCCGCTGGGCTGCAGGTGGTAGACGGTGTTCTTGTCCAGGTACCTGGAGGGAACCACAGCTTTGATCACCTTCTCCTTCAGGACTTGTTTCTGCTCCTCCAGACTCACGTCGTCATCGTGCTGCACTGAGATCACCACAGTGTGAACACGCTTTGGGATCACAGCTCCGCTCTCCTGCATGTAATGAACCGTCACCTGGATGAGGGTGGGGACAGATTTACTGTGAATACATGTCGCACACTGCCCAAATTATTTTCAAGGGCCATTTTGGCATTTATTGGACAGGACAGCTAAAGAGAGACAGGAAATGTTGGGAGGAGAGAGTGAGGGAGGACATACAGCAGAGAGCCTGAGGTCAGATCCAAGCCCATGGTCGCTGCAGCGAGGATTATAGCTCTGTACATGGGGTGTGTGACATAACCGCTAGGCTATTTGGCGCCCGTTATCTTCTTTTTAACATTGATGAAAATAAAATGAAAAGGATTTCTGGTCAAGGAGTTTAAGTGCTTGTAAAGAGAAGAGTGTAACCGTTTACATATGTGATGAAAATATTTCAGTAAATGATAAAAAAGACTTGAAAATGGACATTGACGCCACATTCACACACTGAAGGCAGATCAGTTTGGGGTTCGGTGTCTTGCCCAGGGACGCCTCGACATGTGGCTGCAGGAGATGGGGATCAAACACACCTTCCAGATGAGAGAGGACCGACTTCCACTGATCCACATCCACCCCTAATACTGCTACAGCATCTTTAGGTGTTTTTCATTTTGACTTATGTCGGCGTATTCGGGTTCTACCTGTGTCTTGGAGTCTGGGCGGAGCCAAGGAACCGTCCCATTACGTCTCAGTTCGGCCATCTTGGCGTTGAGTTTGTGAGCGAGGACAACGGTGAGCGGCATGCACTCCTCCGTCTCATCTGTGGCGTAGCCGAACATCAGACCCTGTCCATGGAGAATGAGAAGAACTGAATATGAGATAAATTGGAGAAATGACAATTTAGCTTTTTATGCCTTTATTATAGAGACAGGGCATCATAGAGTCAGAAACTGGGAGAGAGAGAGAGTGGGGAATGACAGGCAGGAAAGTAGCCACAAGTTGGATTCAAACCCAGGCCGCCCGCTGTCGAGGACTTTAGCCTCTGTACTTAGGGCACCCAAATTAACCACGAGGCTAACAGCGACCCAAAAGTTCTCCTGAATCCAAACAGCTCGGCTCAGATACTTAAAATGAACAGGATTTGTTTTGTTTTTAAAAATGACCTGGTCTCCAGCTCCGATGTCGCTCTCCAGACGATCAATATGAACTCCCTGAGCGATGTCAGGAGACTGCTCCTCGAGGGCTACCAGCACGTTACAGGTCTTATAGTCAAAACCTGAACAGACAGAGACACGCAGAATGAACTCTTTTTAAATTAAAGGAGGTGCTTCTCCTGCCCGCCCTCATGCATGAGGAATAGGAGCAGAGGTTTAAACTCCGACAGTGATTAACAACATGAGATTCCTGTGACCTTTGTTGGAGTTGTCGTAGCCGATGTCTCTGATGGTGTCTCTCACCACCTTCTGATAGTCCACAGTGGCTCGGGATGTGATCTCACCACACAGCAGCACCATGCCCGTCTTACACACCGTCTCTGTTTCAACACACAGAAAAGTGAGCTGTTGTGTGTGTGTATTACTGACCTCTGCTGGAGTTAACACATTATTACTCACCACAGGCCACTTTAGCATCAGGGTCCTGCCTCAGGTGAGCGTCGAGCACAGCATCACTGATCTGATCACAGATCTTATCTGGATAAAAAAAAAGAGAAAAGTGATCAATTAATTCATGCATCACTTTGTGATTCTGGAAGTGTCCTAGCGTGACCGTCTGCTGCAGATGTCACATTCCTCGTGTGGGTAGAGCCTGAAAAGATCACGTGTCAGCGCTCCATCAGAGAGCTAAACATCACTACAGTGATGAGCTACCGTTCTATGAATAGACTCTAGAGTGGTGTCACACTCATGCCGTTCACTGTAACTCTATGAGTTGATCAAAGCACCAACACACTGACACCAACCTGCACACCTTCCGTTTACTACTTCTGACTTCTGCTGTAATGAAAACTCAAAAAAGACATGCACACCCCTAAGAGGGTGCTGGCTCCAAAAAACATGAATATGTAAAAAGAAGGAGACAAGATCGAGACACCAAGGAGCTCCAGTTTAAAGGATTTATTGACCCAACATGCTCTTCCTCAAAGCATGTTGGGTCGAAACGCAGCACACATCATGTGTGCTGTCTTTGTATTGGCATCACTACTAAAGGGGCTCCGACAGGTGCAGCTAAAGGTTCCTGTAAAATGGAAAACTGGACACTAAAAATATGTAAATGTGCAGCAACACGTTTGTAACATCTGTGAAAGAGGCTTCACAGATTTGTTGTGTAATCAACATTTTGTCAGATTCAGTTAAAGATATTATGAAACAGCTTTAAAACACTTAAATTAAATTCAGTCAATGCACATTAAACAGGAGCAGATGAACCTGATGTGTTTATGCTGAAGTAGAGCTGCAGAGAGCGACTTTCTTATGCTTAATCTGCAGCTACAGAGCAAGTTGTGTTTGATAATGTGATTCAGCATGTTTGATAATGAGCATTTCAAGTCTAACATCTGCAAAGATTAAGGTTAAACGCACTACATTCTTTATATTTGCACTAAATTCCTCTGTCACATTTCTCTGCAGATACTCTTTGTGCTCCAGTGCCTCCGTGCAGCACTCAGGATTCTGCACATTCCTCAAAGTCATCAATGACCACTGAAACATAAAAACACATTAACTCCTCGTTGACATTCTGTTTCAGCTGCTCGTTCGTACTGTTTATCAGCTGCAGGTTAAATCCTGGGAGTGCTCTACTCACCAGGATGTCCCTCTCCCACTGACTCAGAGGTAAACATGAAGGAGCCCTCGTGACAAGCGCTCTCGTAGTTCCCTTCCATGGAACCGTTCATCTAGTCCCTATCAGAGCTGCCTGAATGGTGGACACAGATATCAGAAGTGATGATGAGGAGCAGAGAAGAAGAAGAGTCCTTGTTTTTCTTATCTTACACAGAAGACTGTGTTGAAGATTTTAGCTTCAGTCTAACTTCACAGTCCCAGAGCGGAGCAGCCAGACAACTCTGCGCTAAATAAAGCAAAGACAACACACACTCCTGCACACACACACACACACACACACAGGGGGGGAGGGGGACATGAGAACCCGAGGGTCAGACCATTCAGAGGTTAGAAAGGGGACAGAGGAATGCATTTTTCTTCTTCTTGGAAACCGCATTAATTAAACTCCTCCTGCTGAGTGTCCACACTTTGTCAATGACGGGACTCTTCAAACTCTCCTAATCAAAATGTTTTCTCTTAAATCAGACAGAAGCTTTATTTTAATCTGAGACACTCCTGACGCTCCTCCACAGATTCATTCATGCCTAATTTATTTGTCTCTTTGTACCTGGGGGCCCCTGAGGTCTCTGATGGGGCCTCTGAGGCTATGAACACACGCAGCAGTCACCCAATGGGACGCTTTCCCTGCAGAGGAGCTCAGGCATGAACTGATGCAACGTGCTCAGGTCTCCTGTCGTATCTGCACGGCTGTGTGCAGAGGTGAGGAGACAGAAAGTATTTGTAAACCTTTTTCAGTGATAATATTTTGTCCAACTCATGTGGTCAGACAAATTAATCTTACTGTTTCCAATGATTACACAACGTTAACCACGTCGTCTAATGCAGTCGTGTTCTCTAATCATACAAATGAGAGAGAAACAGATCGAGTGTCACGTAAACAAAATACATTTTCAAGTTGAATGACTTTTTGTAACCAACACATTCACTTTTAATGAACTCATTCATTCTGCTAAGCTAGCATATTGGAAAAGAAACACAAGATGCATTCAATGTATTTCTATACAAATGTAATGTGTAAAGGTGTGTAGGTGTGTGCTGCTCTTTACACATGAACATGAACACACCTGAACACACCACACCTGTGTGTCTGTGAAGTTTGGTTTGTATTTTGCTTTCAGCCTTTCTTAAAATGAATTATATAGAAAAATGTTTTGCTTTTCAGGCTGCTGATGCTTTTGTGTTACCAGTGTTTGGATAGGACTATTAGTGTGTGTGTGTGTGTGTATGTGTGTGTGTGTGTGTAGGTGTGTGTGTGTGTGTGTTATACGCCTTACCCAGCGACAGTGGGGGTCCCTAGTCTCTGGTACCCATTTTTTGGGGGTCACATGCTAAAAAAATTTAAAAACGTAATGTAATATTTGAACCACTAGGTGTCAGCCTGTTGCAGAGGCATAGTTCATAGATAGACTGCACGACAACAACACAACAACTAAGCACAACGAGGAACTTTAAATGTTATGTCACTATTCAGTATTCATTGTGAAGAAGCATTAACATCACACACATCAGCACACACTGACACATCTGGAGAGTGACAAGAGAGGACGGCTGAGCATTTAGAGGTTCTTACAGTATAACATGAAACACCGTGCATACAGTGGGATGATGTAAATCTACAATGTCTCCCTCTAGTGTTTGATTCCATTCTTTTTGTCCAGACATCAAGTCAGACAGTTTTTTGGTCCACATTACAAATCGACAATGTCCTCCTGTGTTCCCTAACCTGCAGACTCAAATAGCAGGATATTCTGCATTTGTTGGGGACTATTTTCAGCAGCGGATGAATCCTCAAATGATCCCCGAGAGACGATCTAGAGATTACTTCTATTATTCAAGAACAATCAGGTACATTTTCAAAGTTTCATTGAAGGAAGTAAATCTTGTTCAAGTAAAAGTCTCAGGAGAGAAAAAGTCGGAGGGTTGAACTTTACCTTTACGTAATGATGTCAGACTCTAAAAATAACATTTTGAACCTGTCAGTGGCAAAACCTTGAACTTTAAGATGTTTTAATTTGATCAGGCGCATGTACGCATGAGGATTATGTTGCAGCCATTACAGCCTGTTTCACAACGGCTGATTGAATTAATCTTCTGGAGCGATTCTCTTACTAACTTTAGGAGCCCAAAACATTTCAAACTAAAACAAGGCCCTGGGTTTAGAAAACAGATTTCTCCTTCAACATTTAGTGTGGTCTAAAAACACTGGAGTGGTTTCAGTTATCTCTGATTTCTTTTGTTTTAATCAAATGAAAGGATCGGCAAACAAAAGGTTATTTAATGAGCTTCAAAGGTTCAGGGAGGAGGATCTTATTGGGTTTGGACAAAGCCAGACAGGCTGTTACTAATCTTTATGCTAAGCTAAGCTAACCAGCAACAGAGCTTCATGTATATGCATGTGACATGGATCTCCTCATTCAGCTATAACCAGGAAAGCAAATTTCCATATCAAACTAAATGTCAACCTTATAACCTTCCAACTTGAACCGTGTTCTTATTCAGCCGCTCTGAGCTCCACTTCCTGTCAGAGTTAGACGTCCCTCTGTCACAGGGGCGTCTCCGCCAGGTAAACAGACTGCAGACCATATGAGGATTTAAAGGGTGTGTAAAAGGGGATTCTCAGACTGAGAAGGATCCCACGGCAGCACCTGGCCCGCAGTTAACTCCACCACAGGATAAATCCAATCATCTTCAACCCTACAGCCAGGGACAGCTGTTACACTGGGAAGGTTTCCAGAGAGAGAGAGGGAGGGAGAGAGAGAGGGAGAGGGAGGGAAAAGAAAGAAGGAAAGAAAAGTGTAAATAAGACACAAAGGGTCTTGTTCTGCCAACACATCGTGGCCTCCACATTTCCACACAGATCTGAGCGTCAGATATTCCACTGCTGTTTTCCAGAGCTGAGCCGTTTCTCGACTTGGTGTAAAAGTTGGCACCCAGTGTGTGACAGCGAGAGGCCACAGACGGCCCGGTGAAAGACGGGTGACACAAGGGTGCACTGTTCAGTCCCTCAGGCCTCCTCTGCTTTATGTGCCAACACTCGACCTTTGTGTGCCGACACACCGAGCTGTTACTGTATCTGCTGCTCAGTGTAGAGGTCTCTGACACTCACTGTATGCATTTTAAAGAAAAAGTAAAGCCCATTTTAGTTTCACTTAATTAGCTTTAAGGTTGTTCAAATTATATTTCCATTAAATCTAAATCTACTACATATAAACATTCTGTTTCATTGTAAATGTCTTGTGCATTATTTAAACGTAATGCCAATCTAAAAATCTGTCTTATATTTCTGGTATCTTAAACAGTTAAAGGTCACATATTATACAAAAACACCTCACCATGTTTCTCTAACACTAACATGTGTCTCTAGTCTGTCTACAAACCCCCCAATGATGAGAAAAGTCCATCCTCTCCGTCTTTTGCCTGCTCCACTTTTCAGAAAATGTGTGCTCAAACAGGCCGTTTGGAGATTTTCCCATCATGACATCACAAAGGGCAGTAACCCCTCCCCCAGGTGGGTGACACTCCCACAGCTAGGTGTTTGTTCTGCCCTCTGAGTCTGCCTTCTCACCGTAAACAATAGGGCATTGAGAGAGAAAGCCCGAGCCAAATTTCATAAGCACTTTAGAAACAACATTTGATTCAGATTGTTTGAATATTTCATGTTTAAAAATCTGGCCGGGCAAGCCCATCTTTACAACTCATAAACATCTAATCATCTTTTCAATACTTTAGATTTATAAGCAGTAACGAATACTTCCACAGAAGATGTGTGGAAATCTTCACGTCTTCAGAGCTCTGTTGTGTCCCAGAACTTTAAGTGAGCATCAGACAGTCAGAGGGATTTCCTGCAGAAGTTCAGGAAGTTCAACCTGCCTCAGGAGCTCTTCTCTGAAATCATCCAGCCTGTTTAAGAGTTTTATGCTTTTCCTTTTTAATAAAGAACAAACACAGCCGCCCATACTAAGTACATACTCTGCATACAGTAGAAGCAAACATTGGGATGTCCTACTTTCTCACAGATCTGCCGCTTGGACTTTGTCCGTCTTGCTTTTACAATACTGTAAAATCGTGTTTATGAAAAACTGCTCCAAAGGAAACTCAGAAAGCCCGAGGCATCGAGGAGGCAGAGAAGCCTTAAAAAAACATGCTGCACTGCGTGATGCAAACGTATGCAACCGGAGGTATTTGGGCATCCTGTCTTAAGGCATACTGCATTTGACATACATGTGGGATGTTTTTCTATCATGATACATATTATGGGAATATTGGTGCTGACCGTCAGCCCATGTTTGTTTTCTGCATATCCATCATCATCATCTGGTTTGTATCAGATGTACAATCATTGTAACCAACCTGCCCTCAACTCAGGACTCAAACATGTGCAGAGTTTCAGGAAACTTCAGGAAACATCAGCGCAGCATCAACCCTCAGACACAACGTCTCCTCGCTCCTGTGCACACAAACAATACAGATCCCATGTTAACAGTGAAATCTGTTATAATGTCTGACAACACATGATCATTTGATCTGCTTTTCTCTTTTATACCTACACTGTGACTACTTCTATCTTTATGAATAATGCAGCTGTGTAGGTGGTTCATGATAAAGAATTCATAAACTCTGTCAAAGAACTCGGCAATTAAAGCGGATTCAAGATTCTTGATTCCTGTTCAAATGAAAAGAACCTTACATCCTTTAATACAGGGGCACCAGTGGCGATGTACAGAGGCTGTGGTCCTCGAAGCCGGCGTCATGTCATCCCCCACTCTCTCTCTCTATCTCTCTTTGATTTACGACTCTATCCACTGTCCTATCACTACAATGAAGGCCCCAAAAGCCCCCCCCCCCCAGAAAATACAAATAAAATGAAGAGAAGTTATTTTATTGAGTCAACACTTAAAGTCTGGTATTTTTCTATCTTTAGAGTCACTTCAATGCAGCTGTGGGGGTCTCTATAAAGATTGTTTTTAGTTTTATGCCTTTATTTAGAGACAGGGCAGTGAATAGAGTCAGAAATCAGGGAGAGAGAGAGAGAGAGAGAGAGAGAGAGAGAGAGAGAGAGAGAGAGAGAGAGAGAGAGAGAGAGAGAGACATGCAGGAAAAGAGCCACAGTTCGGATTCGAACCCAGGCTGCCCGCTTTGAGGACTACATCCTCTGTACTTTGCGCGAGCACATTACATTAGGCCACCATGCCGTGTGTTTCTAGTCTTTGTGTTCAGTTATGTTCGTGATTTTGACTCCAGAGGTTTTTTTAATCCGGGGTTCCCAAACTTTTAAGCCAGCGATCATCAAAGTAACGGAGCTAGAGACTGAGGACCCCCGCCGTCCCTGGAGGAGGTTATAGCATTTAACGTAGTGCTGCTCACACACACTAATCACACTATCCAAACGCTGACACTAGAACAACACAAAAACAATGATAAGATTTTTAGTCCGTCTGTGCATTTTAAAGAGAAACAGACACCTACATGCAGTCGTGTGAAAACTTACATGGATTTTAAACACATTTAACTTGAGCACACATCTCACGTGAGGACTTTGGTTTTAGATTAAATGGAGCTGCTGTTTCTGGGAGGCATCTTCAGCCTCAGTGTCCCGCGACCCCCCAGGGGGCCCCGACCCCCTCTTTGGGAACCACTGTGTTAAATTGTGCATCCAGTGAGCATAACGACTCCGACATGTTCCAGAAATGAGGTCAGGTTACGTCACTCAGTTGTTACTAATCATTTTGCATTTACTCGTATATTGGTTAAATATAAACCCTGTTTCTCTGGACGTGTTCACAATCATTTAATAAATCAGACATGTTTTAGAGCTAACCTACATCAAATATGATATTTGGTCAGACATGGCTTCGACTGGAATTTAATTTGAGAAGGCAAAAGATCCGTAACTAAAATATGTTCTTAATGTTTTTAATATTAACTGAGAGAGGATATTTGAAAGCCTTGAGTCCATATACAAAATAAAACGTATCATATGTGATAGGGGATATGTTTGTTTGCTTAACATGATGGTTGTTATGTATGCACACGTGTGTGATTGTTGGACATCTCATGCTGTCACTGTCCCTCCTCTGGTTTCAGTGTCTGCAGCAGATGTTGAAGCTTCTCCAGAGAACTGATTCCATCCAGACAGACAGCAGAGCGTCAGTGAAGTCCAACACTGATGTTTATTGAGCAGCTCTGGCCCTCAGTCAGCAATCCAATTCAATCTATAAGCTGTAGGATGAGTCTGAGGTCAGGACTTAGAACTTGAACTTGCAACTGAGTATTTTCTTCACTCCAGTGTTGCACTTTAACCAAAACAAACTGAATCTTCTCCAACTACAGATCAAAATGTGGAAATGTAACAAATCCACCTATTTCTGCTTTTTAATCAACGTGTGATTAACACACTTTTATGTGCATGTCTGTGTTTACACCGTGTTTGATGGCAGCAGATGGACTGAAGGCTGCCGGGAGCAGACAGGTTGCATTTCAGGACAGACAGTGTTCGCTCCGCAGCGCCCTCCTCCGGCCTGCCACTGCACTGCGAGAGAAGCTGAGTCGACCCGGTGAGCGACTGCCGCTGAAGAGACGACACCGCTGTCTGCATTCAGGTAAGACAGAACACACATTTTGCTATAATTTCATGGATCAAATCTCAGCCGGAAACATCCCAACGAGCGGCTCATATTTGCGCCAAACGCTGCGTCGTAATCCTCCATCGGCATTCGTCTTGTCACTTAATATTTTTTGCATGAGGGTGGAGAGGTTGGGCCTGTTTGCGTTTACACGTATAGATATATCATGCACATGAACGAGATGTATTTTTATTGCTTCACATGGCAGCACAGAGCCTCCTGCTGCAGCTTTAGGGCTTTAAAATGAGACTGGGATTGCGCGCGAGCTCCGTCTCCATCGATCCTCTGATCCAATAAACAGAAAGAAAAAAAAAACGTGTTTTTGTTGCAGCCATCATCGCTCCAGCATGAAGGAGCAGCAGTCACCTCCCCACAAACACGGCATATTCTGCATGTTGTTATCACAGCAGGAGGAAAACACACAAAAATGTCTCCCTCGTGCATCCTCCGGAGCAGGTCTCGCTTTGGCTCCAGCAGCACGCAGATTGTCTTTGCGCGCGGTAACAAGACTAATCCGCCAGAATATTTATAATCTCATTATTAAAGGATTCCCTGGGGACAACAATGCGATGTTATTTCTCTGATATTTACTCCAATTGAGCGGTGGTAAACACCTCTTTTCTTTGTGTGATTTTCGCGCTGTGTGTCTGCACGGACTCTTCACGTTGCTTTTTTTCGCTCCTGTTATTCTGGATCTTTCGCTTCTTTCTTGCATCTGAGGGCCTAAATGGTTTCTAGCATAGCTGTACGTGCAACACATATGAGCTCTTTAATTCTATCACCTCATTCCCTGCATGTAGAGCAATGCAAAAAAACAAGCCCTCCCTTGTGTATTGCTTCATTTACATGCAGTCTCCCATACATGTTCATGTTCCTTCATTATTAAGAGAGCGGTTTTCTGGGGGGAATCGGGATGATGATGCAGCGACTGTGCGCAAATGCCAAGCCCATTTTTCATGTCAGAGTCTGCACAGCAGCGTCTCTCCGCTGTCAGTGAACCGGGCTGCTTATCTGACACATATGGGCTCCTCAGTAATCCGCGCGGGGTCAGTGGACAGGCTCTGATCCACAGTAGGTGCATGAAAAGCCTTTCACCACGAAGCCAAACGAAAACAAAGGCTTTAATTCGCCGTTTGCGTGTCAGTGGTGACAAAACCTGCTCTGGTGGACATCATGGATTTAAGTAGAGTCAGGTCTCCTTCTCCGTAACACCTTTCCTCCATCCTCATGGGAACAGATAGTTTCCTTTGCGTTACATTACAAGCGGAGAGGAGGAGGGGGAGGAGGAGGAGGAGGAGGAGGGGGAGAAACGGGCATGTTGTAGTCTGTAACCGCAGCTGGAAGCCATTCCAAGCGGCCAGATGATCCACGGAAAGAAATGAAAGACATCTCAGTGGCATTTTGTTAATGTTTGGATTAGACACAGCCAGTCTTCTGCAAGTTTCTGCAGCGTGTTGGCTCAGTTGATAGTGGAGAGATGGACTGGTATGCTGCACAGAGAGGGCAGACAGGGACCCCTCCCTTCATAAAGAGTGCTGAAGTTGTGGTTCATTTTAAAGGATGGGTTCAGAGTTTCATCTGGTTTATCTTTTGTATTCAGGCCAAGTGTGGAGGCCATGTTGTTTATTCAATATTCAGCCCATTAAATTGACTTTATCAGCTTTTATCAGGAAACATAGATAAGAGGGAGTAAGGCCCTATTGTACTTCCTGATGGGAAGTGCTCAGCAACCATCTACTGGTAAGGAGTGAGGACCATAGACTGGATATAGGAAGTGGGCGCAGCCACCATGACATCACCCATTGGTTTGTAGACTTCTGTTTTAAAGAAGAATCAGCTGTCAGGAAACAAAAGGAAACATCCCTGCCGCTCAGAAGCTAACGTTAGCGCCTCACCTCTCAACGAGGACCTGAGTGAGCGGTGACTGTGGCGATTTGCTTTTCACGTGTTTGTCGTGTTTTATTCAGTCGTGTTAACTCAGCGAGTAAGCTAGCTAGCTGACTATCTTGTAGACTAATATTTTTTTGTAAGAGGAGTTCATCTCAGCCTCTATCCAGAGAGACTGAATTAGCAGCATCCATCTGTTAAACAAAGCAGCCTTATAATGCATAACTTTGAGCCCTAATATAATAAAGATGGGTGAGTTATAAACAAATTCATTCCCTTTACAGATGTCATGAATGGATAAATAAGCAAAAGAAACCAAAACTGTTTCTGGTACACGGCTGTGAACAGGTTTAGAAGAGTTGGGTATTTTAATATGGGGCCTAAAAGGGATTGAGTCACTTGAGGAGCCTGTCTCAAGTGGTCACTTGAGGAACTGCATTTTTGTCACATCCAAACTGTCTTATTTTGAAGCCCCAGAGAATTGATTAGCGTGACCTGACGTAGGACAGACTTTAAAATATCTGAAGTTTCAGGTTTGGACTGTAAGGGAATTATTTTCTGTGTTTTTGATCGATTTGCCCGACCGTCATTTTCTTTAATCTGACATGATAAATTCTGTAAAAACATAAGAATAAATGTTCAAACAAAGCTGCAACTTCTTCCTATCTTTCAAGGCCTTATATTGTAACAATCACTTTCTGAATTTGGCTGCTGACGTGACTGAGTCATCCACCTCGGAGACACATGCATTATGAAATGAGTCTTCAGCGCAGTGCTCCATTTAGCAAACACTGACAGGCTACTGCCACGCACAGGCTCAGGTCCAACAGTGACCGCATCCAACCAGCCGGCCTTGTTTTGGAAGGACCTGCATGAGGAGCTTAGGCTGGCAAAACCAACATCACCAAAATTACTTTCCTACAGCCGAGCTTTTAATATAAGTTAGACAGATTTACCAAATGAAAAGCTTCAGTGATGAAACAATACGTTGGTTAAAGGATTGCTCCTTAATATACGCAGTCCCTGAAATATAAAGAAAACACACATACAGTATGTGAGCATTTATGAGAATACAAAATAATCAAAAACAAGAATGTAGAAGACGATTTCACAGAAAAGCGTATTTAGATTATTTTTAGCCACTTTCACAATTTAATTTCCACTAAATGTTATTAACTATGAAAACAGCTTATCCAATAATTTGGTAATAAAACCCTCCAAGGCCTTACTCCTGACTTATGATTTATACATTTAAAATCTCAAGTTTGGCAGCGACCATATTTGGAAGAGAGGGCGGAGCTAGAAAATAGCAAACAAACACTCAAAGTTAAATTACCTTGGTTACACATAAACTGGATGATCTAACAAATTGTCCTCACTGAAAAACATTTCAGAATGTCTAGCAGTGAATCCAAACACTGAAACAGCTGGAACATTTTCCAGATCTTCATGGTACCAAATTGTTGATCACACAGGTAGCCACGCCCACAAAGCATAGTCGGCTCTATCATCTATTTTTTAAACAAATATTTGGGTATTCAACTCAACAGAAAAATGTTTGGAGAGGAAAAAAACTCCACTTTTAAATTTGCTACCAGTGAAGTCGCCCCCTGCTGGCCAAGTGCCTTAAACCTGCCTTTACAAACACTTACACGATGTCCACTTCTGATATAAAGTCTATGATACTGATCTATGTTTTCTATAATCAAATATTATATCTATCATAATTCTTTCATTTTTTATGTAGCTGTTAACAGGTTGCAAAGACCAATGGATCCCTTGACTGTTTTTCTGGGGTCGTTTAAGCTTTTTCCCTGAACTATGGGAGCATTCATTGCGATGTAGAAAAGGCTAAAGACAAGATAACGCAGACAGAGTTGTAGAGCTGCCAGAAGAAGCAGCTCAGACGTCTCTCTGATTGCGTCGTCTCGTTAAAGAGGAGAAGAAAAGCCACAGCAGCTTTAGACTGCATTCCTGTACACAGTTAATTGGCACCATGCTGATTGAGGACTTCGGCTCATTTCACCAGTCGAAGGATATGTCTGTGTGTGTGTGTGTGTGTGTGTGTATGCGCGTGAGTGTGTGTGTGTGTGTGTGTGACTGTGTGCGTGTGCGTGTGTGTGGGATCAGATGGTAGCTCTCGGTCTTGTGTACATATTGAAACATGCTGCAGCTGGAGTTTCTAATTACTTTGCACCATGACAACATGAGAAGAATTCCTCATATTTTGAATTCCATGCTGCATGATTGCAGAGTAAATGACACCTTGGCGTGTCCTTTACTGCTCTGCAAACTGGAGCTGAAAGTGATCCTTGATTATGTAACACATGTCTTGTTTGAAGAGGCTGCAGGGTGTTTAACCTGAGAGGAGGATGTGTGTAAAGGTAGAAGGGTGTGGTGACATCCTGGAGGAATGAAAACAAAGGTGGAGAATGACAGATACTGAGCATGTGTAGCAGCTGGTACAGATGCTGAGCAGGAGGCCGGCCCTGAAAGATGCTCTCCCTCCAGCGTTTAGATGGAGGTAAAATGGAAACGGGCTCCACCTTCATCCCCCTCCTCTGCAGGGCCAGGCCGTCATTAGAAAAGGTAGAGTCAGTGTGCGGCTGCCGGAGGCTCGGAGAGAGAGAGAGAGAGAGAGAGAAGGGAGGATGAGGAGCAGAAAGTAGGTCAGAGATACAGAAGCAGCCAAGCATGAGAGAGCAGCATCCTCGTCTCTCAGCTGAGCGACAAGCAGCGCCGGTGAGAAGGCAGGACCAAACACGGCATCAGACAAACTCCTTTGTGTTCCTGTTTGATGTGTTTTAATGCTAAAATCATTGGATGAGGAATCAATGACGAACCCTAATAAATAACAAGACAAAAGGCTGAATATTCTCCGCCTACAGATATTCAATATGGAGATTTTCTGCCTTTTCTTTGTCTAAGTCAATTCAAATAAATCGTCTTTGGGGTTTTTTAACGGTGACTATTCAGCAGAGCTGGAACCAGAACTTCATTTGACATTTTTGTTTAATAATTAAAAAATAAATAAAAGACTGAGAATGACAATCACAAGTTTTGAGAGACCAGAAACACAGACAAAGACAGTACATCCTCTCCTTTCAAAGGGTTAAAACAGAGAATTAGATTTATTAAGTGTGACAAATAATCAATGACTCAATTAATCAGCAGTCTCTTTATGAATATTATTCATATTTTCGGCTTATTTGTGTAAAACTGATTTTAAATGCATTTTAGGTGTAGAACTAAATGATGTTTGTTAACTTTCACAAATCAGCCTGAGATAAATATGCTGAGGTAGCGTCCTCCACCTCGTGTAGTGCATAAATCAAGACGGGTTGAAGCAAACAGTGTAGTATGAAAAGGAATATTATCGTAGAGAAATAGACAAGAGAGGGAGACAAGACTCAAACCAGGAGCATTTTCTCTCTCCAGCTTCTGAAATGTGACGGCTCCTTCTTTTCTTCTGGGATTTCAGACATTTTGAAGAGGTCACCTTGAGCTCTGAGAAGCTGTGAGGGACATTTAGCTCCAGTCTCTATTATCTATGAAAGCCCTCCTGTTAGTGTTTTAATACTTCATTGATTCTACGGTGCATTTATGAGTCTCAAGAGACAAATCAAAGGATGGTCTAACTGAGCAGTAGAGTCCAGGATATGCAGATTAAAGGTCAACAATGTGAGTCGAGCTCTAAAATCTTGATGTGAAAAGTTTCTCTGTTAGACTATAAATGCCTCGTCACCTCCCACAACTTTCAAAACCCAAACCTCCAGCTTGGAGGGATGTGTTTTCCTTTAAAGCTTTGTTGACTCAGGCCCAGACCAAGATAACTGGTCATTACTTCAAAGAGAAGACGCCAAAATTAATGTTTATGTGTACAATCTGAATTCCCCTTCACACAAATCTACATTTTGCCCCGCGTTGTTTCATCTCACTTTGAATTTGTGGTTAAAACACACACATCATTTAAGACTGCTCTTGGATCTGTGTCAACAGCCCTGTTGACCGAGCTTCTCCTCGCAGAGCCGTCTTAGGGGTTTGCTCGGGAGGCCGGGGCCGCTGCCAAGATTACATTTTCACACGCCCCTGAGAGGAACAAGCTGCATCAGCAGACCTTTCAGCCCCTTTTTCCCCCTCATGAAGCTGCGACAAAGACTGCTGTCATGTTCCCTTTCTGCTGCAGGTGAAATTTGTGTGGATGTTTAGTCTCTAAGTGAATCATCTGGCGGGACACAATCAGTGACAGACGTGTGTGTAGATAAAGAGTAATGCTCTCTTGTTTACAGACTACTTTACACCAGCCTCCTAATATAACCCTGCTGCAGATTAATGTACATGCCCTGTGTACACACGAGTGTCAGCTGGAGGATCCAGTTCTTATCGGCCCTCACTTTGTTTGCTCTCTAACCGTCTGAACTCGCGGATGCAGAACGAGGGATTGTCAGGATTGTCTTCGTTGGCGAGGCTGCAGCTTTCTTGTTGTTTAGATTCTGTCATGTGTAATGCTACAATGGGAGTCTTGTCCCCGAGCACTGAGAGTACACTATTCATTAGTTTCAATGGGACACACTAACATCCCTCTTCTATTTATCATTAATCGGAGCCTCTTCTTTTTTTGAATGCAGTTTATTTAAAAGGTTAAAATTAGTGTTCTTCTACATTTTCCTTGTAAAAAATCCTGAAAAAAGACTCAAACTAACGACGTGTTGGTCCGACTCTCTTCACTTTCTGTGTCTCTCCGCTCTCAGCACAGCCAGCTCTCAGATCTCTGAATGGCTGCCTACATCTCTGATTATTTCACTGATTCAAAAAGCTCTGCTGTTGGGCTCTTTGGCGTTTTTTTCTCCACCATTTGGAAAACAAACAGAGACAACCAGTGATTGGTTGGCAGGACTGAGAATGGGGACGTTGTGTTCCTGTGCTAGTGCCAGACAAATAGCGAAAGACAGGGCAAAAAGATTGGCAGCGAGCTTGGAAGAGATCGATGAGGGTGACCAGGTTGTTGTAAGTGAAATTACATAAATAATTATGCTTGAACTAGCAGAAGAAGTGAAGTCGATGGCTACTAACAACCGCTGCTTCTGACTAATCATCACCTTGATGGGATGGATGCCTAACTTGCTGCCACAGCACTACCAATCAGAACTCGTCTAACATGAGACTGACGTGAGGCGGAAAAATGTTGTGAAACAAAATGAATTCAGTCATTTTATCAGGATGTATTAAAAGCACTTTTTGGAGGTTGCAATAATATAAAAACTGTCACAAATTTAAACTCGGGTCATTTCCTAAATCAATGTCTCAACGTAGTTTTACTTTAAAGTTCCTCAACAATAGGAAATGGTACTTTCGTTTGGGACTACTTTCAGTGGCGGATTAACTATTTGGGGCAGCAGGATGTTTTTGACACTTTATTATTCTTTAATGTTTCATTTATTGATTTCGCTGGATGTATTGACGAGTTTTGGCCTTTCTTTTGGATCCTTTTCACAACAACAGAAACAAGTAATGCAAAAATATGACTTTGTTGCAGGTGGCACCTGAAAGAGAAGCCTGCTTATTGTTCCCGTTTTCCTCTTAAAGTGAATTGAAGTCCTGGTTTGGTCACTTTGTCCCATTCACGCCGTTTTATGCTGCTCGTGGTGTGTCGTTTAAACATCCAAGGTCAGATGATGCGACGTATAAACGGAGAAAAGGTCACATAGCCGAGCCAAGTGCGCCCGTAGAGTGGGTTTTATTGGGTTGAGTAACCACGGCAACAGTTAGGGTGGAGTAGCCATGGAAACAGTTGAGACGTTGCTGGCAGTAAAGAGACATTTGCATCACGTGCTGCACATTGCTGCTGGAGGGGAGGAGTAAATAGTTACAGTACTATTTCACCGCTGTAAACATCCTGTGTTCATAAGAACTGAGGGACTATCAGCTAGACGTACCTTCAGGATGAAACCTCTAGCAGAACAATGCTCTCTGTGCCTGGGAAATTATTGAGTTAAACCCAAATGAGACTGTTAAAACTAATGAATCATATCAGCTGCATCAGCTTTAGAGGTGCACGTTTGAACTGCAGGTTTTTTAACCCAGGGATCAACAAGATGAAGATTTTTCAGTGATATTTATGATCTTGGTCTTGTCTCCGTCTCACCCTGCCTTGGTCTTGGTCTTGACTCGGTCTCAATCCCTAAATGTCTTGGTCTTGTCTCGGTCTCAATCCCTAAATGTCTTGGTCTTGTCTCGGTCTCAATCCCTAAATGTCTTGGTCTTGACTCGGTCTTAATCCCTAAATGTCTTGGTCTTGACTCGGTCTCAATCCCTAAATGTCTTGGTCTTGACTCGGTCTCAATCCCTAAATGTCTTGGTCTTGACTCGGTCTCAATCCCTAAATGTCTTGGTCTTGTCTCGGTCTCGATCCCTAAATGTCTTGGTCTTGTCTCGGAGCACTCTGGTCTCGGGTATGTCTTGGTCTCGGTTAGTGTGAACTTGAAACTAGCAATACCTAATAGTATCATATTTTGCTTTACGTAAATTCGTAATCTGTTGTGTAATTGTATCCGTCTAATCGTGTACTACAGTAAATATAACAATATTTGGGGCGCCGTAAAGCCTAGTGGTTATGTCGCAAGCTTCATGTCCTGAGGCTATAGTCGTCATCGCAGCGGTCGTGGGTTCGAATCCTCCCTCGGCTCTTTGCTGCATGTTATCCCTGACTCTCTTCTCCAAACATTTCCTGGCTCTCTTCAGCTGTTCTCTCTTATAAAAGCAAAAAGGCCCCAAAAATTACTAAAAAAAACAACAATCTTTTTGGTTGAGTAGAAGTATGAAGTGACATAAAATGTAAATATTCAAGTAGAGCCCAAATACCTGGAAGTTTTACACAAACACAGCTCTAGGTCAAGCTTTCTTTCCCACACTGAGGAGTTCAAACATTTACTGCAGTTTAACATTAAAACAGTTCTGATTGATCTCCCTGATATCAGCAGATGATTAATTGGTGGACTAAACCGTCTCTGGGTCTCTGCAGACTTTATAAACCGAGACCGTGACCACGAGGCTGAAAATAAACATCAGAAAGCTGCAAATCTGCAGAAACATACAAACAGGGAAAGAGCAGTTTGGATCCACCACTGATTACACCATAAGCTCTGTGCACCAGCCTCGCCTTGTTACTGCGAATGTGTGTGTGTGTGTGTGATGGACAGTGATTGTATATCTGATTCAAACTGAAAACTGCTGATGTAACCGGAGGCTCGGCTTTAATCTGATATGTAATCCTCTTTCTATGAGAGTTGAAGCCTTCACGTCTCGCTGGTCGAAGGAACATGTTGGGATATAAGGCTGATTTCTTCTGGACAAGGTCAAGGGTCATTCAGTCAGTTTGACAAATCTACAGCTGGAAAAGAAACTACGTACAGGTGCAACTTTATTAATATCTGGTTCTGTTAAAATGACCCAGACGATTAATGGGTCACCTTTCTCCAATGATGGTTAGGGTCATTTCTCACGTAACGTGCTTCCATTTGTCAGATCTGTAATAATTTGAAGTTTTTTTTCTAGAAATAAAAACTGATTCAAAAGAAGAATTATCACAATGTTGAGTCTTGGTCGACAATTGAGCGGCTCCTGATGTCAGGACATGAGAATAGCTGGTGGCAAGATTGATTAGCTACAGACAGATTTTTTTTTGATTTTTTGGGGGGCTTTTTCTGCCTTTATCTCAGAGACCAGACACTGGATAGAATTAGAAATCGGAGAGAAAGAGAGAGAGAGAGAGAGAGAGAGAGAGTAAGGACGCAAAAAGGAGAGGAGCCTCAGGCCGGATCCAAACCCGGCTGCCCGCAGCAGAAGCCTCAGGTGTGACACCTGGCCATCAACACTGATAACATGTTTAGTGCTGCTTTTCTTTTTTATTATTTTAATCACTTCAAACCTTTTTATTGCTGGAGATACTTTGAACAGTTGTTTGGACAAAACGAGCGTTGTGTAGTCAATAAACATAAAAAGGTTACTGCTGCTTCACATGTTAAAGCTCTCCTCTGGTACCAGTAACACCAGTAAAATCCTGCTTTTCACGTTAATGTAGCAGTTATAATAATGGTATTAAAGAATAGAATATAGTCAAACTCTCATAGGTAATGTTGTAGTCGAGACCACACTAACCAAGACCAAGACATACCCGAGACCAAAGTGCTCCCAGACCAAGACAAGACCAAGACATTTAGGGATCGAGACCGAGTCAAGACCAAGACCAAGGCAGGGTCAGACCAAGACAAGACCAAGACTTTTAGGGATCGAGACCGAGTCAAGACCAAGATCAAGGCAGGGTCAGACCGAGTCAAGACCAAGACTTTTATGGAACGAGACCGAGGCATGACCAAGACCAAGGAAGGGGGAAACGGAGACGAGACCAAGACCATGAATATCAATGAATTGAAGTTATTTGTTCTTTTAAAAAAGAGGCGTTTTCCTTCTAATCACAGTAACGACGTGGAAAAATTGCCTGTCAGTGGTGGTCTTGACGGGTCTTGATTTAAAAGACCGAGTAAAAATGCTTTTGATTCCGAGACGAGATCGAGACTTTCAAAAAGTGGTCTTGAGACCAAGACCGAGTTCTAGTACTACAACACAAGTCATAGGGGATCTTTTTCCACTTTATGTGCGTTTTCCTGACTTTACTCATAAACTTAATTATCATTTTGGTATGTAACTGTATTTTTACAGTGATACCACAGTGTACTTCTACTTCACTGAAGGTATGCTGTGCTGTAAATTAGCGGTACGTGAAACAGAAGTGCTGCACTTGTTCAGAGGAGGTTGTTTAGGAAGTGGAACTTATCTCATCAAGGACGACGTGCACATGGGCAGAAGGGACTATTTTTATCAGTCAGGCTGTAACATGAAGCACCGACCCCACGTCAGGATTTATAAATAACCACTTTTCACAGACACAGTGTCTGTTTACATTTCACGGTGACGGACTGGATTCTGCAGGCCGGAAGACGAGGTGTTCATGAAGAACGCCATCATTATATTTAATCCTTAAATCCAGGCCTCTTTCTTCTTATCCTGATCTTCATTTCTTGAACTCTTGCAGCCTGACCTGCGACTGGCAATGGACTACATGAACAACGCCCCCAACAGCTACAGTTCTGGAGACACCATGAGCTCCACCTTAGCCAACATGACCATCAACGACCAGCACCACCAGGAGAACGGCGTCCAGATGGGACACAGAAGCCCCGGAGATGCCAAAATGAAAGGTCAGACATGAGACAGAGCAGCACAGAGAAACAAAGACATGCCTCTTCAGATAATGTGCCAAATGAATACAGCTGACTACTTGTCAAGGTGACGTAATCCTGATGACATCATTCTCATTATCGTCTTATGATTACATCACCGATCAGCTTTGATGTCCTGACAAGACCCAACACAGAGACTCTCGCTCTGCAGCACTTTAATAAAACAATGAAGTGGAGTTCTCAGGCAGCGAGCTGTTAAAAATACATGTTACATGATATCTGTTTCTAAACAATATGCATGTCCTGTCTGTCCTCTAAAACATGTTACTGATATTAACAAAGATTACTCACACACATTAAGACTTGTCAGATGAACTGGTTCAATTCTGCCAGTGTCTAATAATAACAGACACTTCCATAAAGGCTCAACAATGTGCCTCAACTTCACGGAGGGTTTGAATTATTACAAACGATACCATTCAAAATAAACATGTAAATCAATGACATCATTTGTTGTAAACTGTCCAAGAACAACAGACTTGTTCTTACACTTTAGCTTCATAGCTTAGCCTCACGTTGCTTATAACTGAATGTCCCTGATAATAAATAAATCATGCATACTTAAGAAAACAAAATGATCAATCTATGAAGAGTAGGGCTGGGAATCTTTTGGTGTCTCACGATTCGATTTCGATTTTTGGGGTAACGATTCGATTCAGAATCGATTTTCGATTCAAAACGATTCTGGATTAATTGATCCATGGATTCAAAGTCTATAAATGAGTACATAATCAGGGTCATCATTTATGTTTCCGTGCACGATACCTCAAAGTCTCTGAGTCTCCGTGTAGATTTGGGGCTGAGGTCGAGCCCCGCAGATTCGACTGTGCTTTGTTTTAATCCCTCTTTACATTACAGATACAAGACATGCTTGACTGGCCCAGAGTGTCCGCCTGCAGCTGCACTGTGCTCTGTAATGCAGACATCTGGGTCAGAACGAGCCCCGTCTCCATCCTGTGTCACTGGACGCTACCAATTCAGCTCACAAACAATCAGGCAGCACAGAAGACTTCTGAAAGGTTATTAATGTGAAAACAGCAACAAAAAAAGGTCAAGAGAAGGTCTTGTGTGTCAGCTGCAGAGTTTGTAAAATGAATAACTACAGTCCAGACAGATTGTTCAGCTTGTAGCTAATAATCAGTTTCAGTTTCTGTCTTCTTATCCCGATCAAACCATATGGCCAATTAGTGCGTAGCCTAGCTTTCCCCAGTTTACAACCCTCTTTAGTGCAGTCGTTCTCCCTGTTTCCACTTCCCATCATCCTTTGCACGGACAGGAAGCAGCACACAGAGTCAGATCCATGCGCAGAGATAAACAGCACTTTCATCTGCAGTGAGACACAGAGTGAGTATCTCAGTGATGTGTTTGTTGTAGAAGACGTAGTGGGTAGAAAACGTGGCTTTGCAGAGTGTCTTTGTAGTTTACCGTTAGCCGTGTGGTTAGTTGAAAAGAAATGTAGAGCAGCCTTTTGTGACAATTATGGTTTCATTTTCTTTTTGTTATGTCAGGGCTGCGGGGTCTGGTGTCAAAATGTATAATCTATTAATACACTGACTTAGGATTTGATTTCACTGTGGTTCTGATGGATATTTTTTAAATTATAAGGATTCAATGATATCTGAAAACAATGTGAAAAGGAGTTATCATAGATAAAGCAGTGGAGTCTGGAGCTCCTGTCTGCTTGACAAAGTTTTGAGCCCCGTTTCCACCGAGCGGTCATGTTCACTTCGGTTCAGTAGCGTACACAGTTATTTACATTTCCACCGTCAAAAGTTGAGAATGGTACCAAAACAAACAATCTGTACCGTCCTACTTTTTTGCTACTCTTCCGTTGGGGTGCCAAGCGTACTGATCCGACCCTAAAGAGAAGAGCTAGACACACTGCAGTCCACCGATTGGTCAGAAGAATCGTCACTTCCCGTGCGAGAGCTGTAATAAAGGACAAACACAAAACGCTCCATGTTTGAATATCCCGTGAATATCAGTGTGTCTGTCGATTTTTCAGTGTCGTACCATGCGTGTTATTTCCTAAAAGCCTAACCAGAGACGAGGACTGCAGATGAGCCATGGCTAGAATCCTTTTTACATTGAATTTGTTGCACTTTAATAAGATGTAACAATGATTGTCCCTGAATAAAAACTGATCAAATTATTCATTTCAAGAGAAATTTGAAGGCTGCTTTTGTTTATTGCGACTAATTCCCTCCTCACATGTTAAATGTTTTGATTGTAGTACTTGTCTTGTCTTATTATCTGTATAACATGACTCTCTTTCACAGCACACAAACATTAAGTTCTGCCAGGATTACAAGTGTTTCAGACAAATGTCCGCCCCTGTTACAATCAACCTCCAGCTTGACCTCCAGTTTACCTTTGATTCACAGACACTGAAGCAGCTCTCAGTGAGAACGGAGTGAAATCTGTGTCTGAACTCTCTCAGGCGGAGAGCGGCCACGGTGACGACACGGTGACACCCGGTACGCCCGCCTGCACACAGCACGTCATGAAGCCACAGCACCAAAGACTTAACCCTGTTTTTTTATACATACTTCTGTTTGTGTGTTAATTTATCCTATTTTATGAATGAACTTTCCTTTGTTCCAGAGCTTTGATTGGAGAAACAGTCATCTTAATTTGTTGATTTTCTTCCACCTCACAGTTTTGATTCTTTTTAACCTTACAGCTCTGAACACATGTATGCTTTAGACCTGCTCTGTGCCTGATATTTGAAGCTTACGCTGTGTCGTCATTACATAGTAAAATAAGAGACTATTATCATGCAGAATCAGCACTAACACTTACAATAACACCTCTCTGTGTCTGTAAGAATTAGCCACAGTAGCTCCACTCCGCTCTGGGTCATACATGCTCTGATCATAAACACTGAGTCTGACAGCTGGTCCAGAGCCGAGTGGAAAGTTGTGTCATCAGGTTGAAAAGCCTCCTTGATCTGTTAAACAGCTCCAGAGTGTGTGAACATGAGAAATACCACAGCTGACCCGGGCAGCAGCTAACACAAGGTCACGGGGGGGTGTCGTTTTAGAGCCCATTTAGCCGAGTTAACCTGAGTAAACGTCTGTCAGATTAAGGGTAGACTGAAGGTTCAAGGATATTTGTTTCCTGACTGACTGACATACATTTATCCCACAGTAGAGACGTCGGCAGAGAAAGCAGAGGTTGCTGAGCTCTCAGGAGTAGAGAGTGCAACATGTGAGGACGAGGGGCAGCTTGGTATGCCTCCGGTCTCTGGGCTCTTACCATTTTTTCAGCTGCTTTGGCTTTAGTGCTTTTTTCTCCCCTAGTGTCTTAAAGACAATCAATTTAATAGGATCACTACCTCTCACATGTCTGGACTATCAATATGAAGTGATACAACCAGCAGCTTACAGTAAAGACTGTGTAGTGTAATGTTTAGTAATGTTGCCTGGAGCAGTAATTTCCCTCCAACAAATAAACCGTCTGTAAAACCACAACCGTTGTTCTTTTCTAAACAATTACATACAAATAAAAAACAGGACCAATTTAAAGGTCACATATTCTCCTCCTCTTCAGTGTAAATAAGTCTCAGAGCTCCTTAAAACATGTGTGTGAAGTGTCTTGTTCTAAATCCACTCTGATCCTGTATTTGATCATGCCTATAAACCCCTCTATTTCAGCCCTGCTCAGAACAGGCTGTTTCTGTGTCTGTAGCTTTAAATGTAAATGAGCTGTGTCTGACCACGCCCCTCTCTGGAAGGGCTTGGGTGGCTCGGGCTTTCTCGCTCCATGCCCTATTGTTTACGGTGAGAAGGCAGACTCAGAGGGCAGAACAAACACCTAGCTGTGGGAGTGTCACCCACCTGGGGGAGGGGTTACTGCCCTTTGTGATGTCATGAAGGGAAAATCTCCAAACGGCCTGTTTGAGCACACATTTTCTGAAAAGTGGAGCAGGCAAAAGACGGAGAGGATGGACTTTTCTCATAGTGGGGGGTTTGTAGACGGACTAGAGACACATGTTAGTGTTAGAGAAACGTGGTGAAGTGGATTTTGGATATTATGTGACCTTGAATATAACTGGAGGGCGCTAGTTAATTGTAGCTGTTTCCCTCTGTTCCTAGTCTATGTGCTAAGCTAATCATCTGTTGGTTGTATATTCATATCAAACATGTAGACGAGTGAGTGGAATTGATCCTATTTTCTAACTTGCTCTGATAAGTACATTTCTTTGATGCTGAAACCTGCTCTTGTGTTTGCCTTGATTTTAAAATCTGCTTACTATCTTTTTCTTTCAGCATCATTCTGGGAAAAGAGTGGGGGGTTTTATTTATTTATTTGTTCTGTGGCTTCTTTCTTTTCTTTTCATGCTTGGCTACGATGTTTAAAACTCCTACGTTTCAGACCTGCAACATGATCATAAACAGACTCAAACATGCCTCCTTTTTTTTTTAAACAAAAAGATGGTTACATCCTGGCTATTTCAGGATGGCCAGACCGCAGAGAGATTTAAGGCTCCTGTGATGTGTTACACAGATGCACCGCTCCCAGTCACGGGGAACGTCAGGATAATGTTAAAAGCAGCTGAGCGGTACCACAGAGAGCGCCAGCTTATAGGTGTGGTACTGCTACACATGACAGACTGACATGAAACATGTGGACTGCTCTCTGTGCATACTCTCCCTGATGATGTTGTGGAGTGATATATTGAACAGATATTTGCTTTGGGCTTCGTGCATTAACTGAAGACGTGCTGTGTGTGGGCTTTGTATTGATTTCTTTGCAGTGAGTGTATTAATCCGTCCTGAATGACAGACAGTCATTACTGCTCATGTTCTAATGTCTTTTCCATCTGTCTCTACATGTTCAACGTGCAGCAGCAGGAGGAGCAGCTCCAACAGGTAGGCTCTTTATGTCTCATTGATCGCACTCACCCTGTATTTATTTACCGCAGATGATAGATATGAGGACAGCATTTAGTCCAGGTGGAGCCCAGAGGAGAAGGAACTGTCAGTGCTCTTCATATCCTGTACTGACCGATTCATCCTCTTATGTTGTTACTGTAATGCAGAGTATAATAATTATTATTATTTAATGAATCTAATAACTCAAGTTTAGAGAGATTCAGAACACTTGTAGTTACATTTTGTATGAAAAAAACCCCCCACAATGAATTATTGTCTTTCTCATTTTGTCTCAAATAATGAGCTTATTGTTTTGTTTTGTTTTTAAATAATGAAAATATTTTGACGTCTTTGTTTTTAAAGCAAAATGTGTTTAATGTGTGATAGAAAGGCAAAATGAGGAGATCAATAAATAATGATTAAACTGGATGATACATATTTATTTTACTCAGAGTTCATAAATGCATAAAGTAATTGTTCGAGGCTTCTGTTTGTAATATCACTTTATTCAATTAACTTCTACTCATCTAAAAGCTTCTTTAAGAGTCATGTTCCAGACTCCTTCAGCCCCGTGTCCCCCGTGTGGCTTTTTTCTGAGCGACAGCGTCTTTTTTCAATTGTTTTCATTTAGCAGAGAGCGTTCGCAGCAGAAAGCGACCAACTGGAGAAAAAGAGCCGCGCCTAACGTCGTCTTTCTGAGCGCTCCGTCTTTTTTGTGCGGCTGCTCTGAGCGCTAAAGTTGAAAATCTTTCAACTTTTCCAAATGCATGATATTCCCCGTAGTTTTGCCGCCTACGGATCGTGTCTTGTACCCACATCGTCTTTGCTCCGTGTCTGATCAGGAAATAAACGATCTCAAACATAAAACATAAAGTAAAAAGGTACAGAGCCGTGTTGGTCATACATCGGCTTTTGTCAACAAACTGTTGTCATAGAGACCGGATGGACGTGCAGCGCTTTTCTTCTCAGGGCACAAACGCTTCGTGCAAGCGCTCCCGAGCGTACAACCAGCGCTTTTCTGCCTGGAAAAAACGCTGGGTGGACACGGGG
Source organism: Tautogolabrus adspersus (assembly GCA_020745685.1). NCBI lineage: Eukaryota > Metazoa > Chordata > Actinopteri > Labriformes > Labridae > Tautogolabrus > Tautogolabrus adspersus. Next base: position 22,486,457 of record CM036554.1, read on the forward strand.
CCTAATTCACTGTTTATGGCTTTATAAAAGTTTTCTTCACTGCTGTAAAAAAACTGTAGGATGACGTTTGTTTTGGGTGGGTGGATTATTTTACGGTTATTTGTAGTTCAGAAACGTTCTACCACATTTTAATCACTTTATGATTAAAAAGTTTCGTAATCAGTTTCAGTGGAATGCATCATCTGTTGTCAGTGAGCCCAGCGTGATGCATTACTGTCCATTTTCATCTCATTTTCATTTCATGTGAACTTCTTTCCACCACTCATCACGTCTCTGTTCCTGGTTTGGCATCCTCACTGTTTTTTTGGGTGGTTTTTTTTCCTGGTTAATGAAACACAGTAATCTTTTACTTTCCTCATGGACATCAACTTTCCTGTTCTGTTCACTTCTTTTTTTTTTCAATGGGGAGATGGAAAACAAGTGCTGTGAATGTCATCATTAATCTGCTTTCCAAACAAATTAGCAAAGCCTGGTTCTGGAGTCCGCAGTGACTTTGCATTTGTGGTTGATGGATCTGCTGAAGTTGGAGCTTCCGCTGAGCGTGTCGACTACATGAGAGCTTCCTGCCTCCCGAAAATCGTAAACGATGCAGCAACAGAGAGCGTGAAGAGGCTAAGTGACTCTTTATGGGCCTCTGAAGACCTTGGCTGTGGGGCTGCAGAGATCAGACGGGACACATCGCCCGGCAGGAGGAGCCCTGAGCGGGGCGGAGCTGTGGATCCTCACAGGGCGATCAGCCTCGACGCCTCTGAGTGCCTGAGCGAAATGAGCAATCTGTCCGGGATGTCTTTAATGCGCACCGCAGCTTTGGATGATCTGACATCCATTGGAGATCGAGGAGGGCAGCTCGACACCGAACAAACAAAAGATGGAGTGACTGCAAACAGAGCAGCTTTAAAGTCCTGCAGTGACGCTGAAAACAAAAATATCAACCCAGAAACAAGAAATCCCACTCGCACCCAAAGTCTGTCTCACTCGGTCTTTGATTCTCCTTCAGACAATATTCTGAAGGAGCATGGCAGTAGGAACATTTCAGACATGGATAGCCTGTTTACCAAACCACCAGCTGAAAACATCAGCAGTGACTCATCATCACATAGAGGCCACTATTCAAAGCCTGACATTTCTAATGACTCAGACATGAGGAGCGATGTGGCTCAGACCACCAGCACCGCTGAGCTGCAGAAAACTCCCCCCCAGAGCTCTCCAGCCAGAAAGTCTCTGGTGCCGGTGGCTGTTTTCAAAGGTCTGTTTGCTGTCATGTTCACCAGTTCAGAACCAGTCCTCCTCAGTTAACTCCTCCCACTTCTTTCTTTTACAACGCAGCTTTCTTTGCAGCACTCTCCCTCCGAGTTTTTGTCTACGGACGTTAACTTTGACCCGAGGAGAAGCTTGTTGTCCTCCCTCCCCACTTTAGCTTTCTGTTTCATCTCTCCATCTCTGCTCACTTCGCTGGTTATGCAGCCCTGGAAAAAAAAGAGCCACTTTTTGTTTTCCACAAGCACTTTGTGTCACGATGCATGCTGCATAACCCTACATCACCAACGTTTGATTTGTGTTTCTTTGCTGTGAGAATGTGTTTGGGCACACACTTGGAAGCAGAAGGATTCATTTACCTCACTTGAGTGGATAGAAAGGATAAATTATAGATGTTAAACTCCCCAAAAAATGAGGTCAATCTAAATCCCTTTTTTCTCTTCTGTCTGTAGCTCAAGCAAAGATGGATAACGGCTCTGCGGATAAGGTATGTGACAGAGAACATTATTCAAGTTGTGTCATTTCTCATCTCTTTTTTTAAAAGGGATTATTTTGGTTTATTACAACTTGGAAAAGGTTTGTAGCTTCATCTGATCATAGGGGGAGCAAGACACATAAACAGATTGATGATAAAACTAGCCCGAAGACATTATTGAGGGCCACAAACCAACAATTCCTCTGGAGGATATTCTATCCTTTTCCCTTATCCAGATTTCCACTGGTTACACTGAAAGCACAAATATTAGCTGACAACCAAAGTGTTTAAGGTTGTTAGATGATATCTAATATGTTCAAAGATTGGTGACATGAGCTGTTTTCACACATGAACTCCTGAAAATGTCTACAAATATCAGGACAGCCTGCCCCGAAAATCTGTGAGTTGCGTGTTCACACATGTCCCTCACAGCAGCAGACGTAAAGAAGACACTGTGTGAATCCTCACATCTAATTCATATGACCTCTAGTTCATTCAAATACATTTGGCATTACATGATTAAATCGCCTTAGAATTTGAGACTTAAATTACGTTCCAGATTTTTAGTAAAATACACAATAGCTGACTGAGACATTTAGTCAGATGCAGCCATCTCGGTTGTTTACAAAAGTCATCCCATCCAGTATTAAACCAAATATTACCCAAGCTTTTTTAAATAAGCATCTGTGACAGAAACTTGCTGTCGCTGTGCAGTGAAGGATTGTTCTTCTCATTTTGAGTCGTTCCTCCCAATAAAGAGGTTTAGCTAATCTGGCTAACACCTCCTCCTTTCCCCTCCTGAGGGATTATCTTGCTGTAGAGATTATAAAGATTATAGAGCTCTTTATTCTCACAAGAACTGCTGGAAACTTGTGAGAGAGAAAGGTTCAACCAAAGCAGCAAAGTTTAGAGCCAGAAAACAAAAACAACGAGCTACAACAGGCTAAAACATCCTATGGGGGACAATGGAACTGATTGATGTATACATTATTGGAGTCACTATTTTTTCCAGTTTGTAATAAACCAGAGAAATCCTACAACCTTTCATTTCCATCATATTTATTTTCTTCAATCATTCCTTTGTTTTGTTGTCATCAGAACTTTTGTTTCTTTACTCATTTCCCCTCCTCATGACAAAGACTCAAACTGCCACCACACCAACCTCTCTCCTAAAAAGACCATCCATAGTCACCAAGGGCAACAAAACACACGCTTCCTCCCGAAACGGCCCCAGCTCCATCCCCATTAAAGCCAGCAGCACAGGGCCCGGGGAGGCCGGAGTAAGTACAGGTCTGAATGCAGCTTAGAGGTTAGACCTGCGCTCAGGTCAGGATGGATGGATGCTCAGTTTACAGTTTGAAAGAGAAACGATGTTTAACTGAGTTTGGTTTGTTTGAATGCATCCAGACCTCCACTGATTTGTTATTTATTCACTCATCACTATCAACACTAATCAAATCCTCCTCATTCATCACTGATTGCATTCTCACACTCAAACAAATAAGACACGATTTGTGTGATTTTTTTCTTCATCCAAACATGATTTTTACTGAATTGCATGGCTCTTAATGTAGACTGAAGCAACTGCATCTGAGGTCAAAGCAACGTCTCTACTGAAAATGTAACTTTTGGGTTGTTGATTTTCAGAGTGGTGCAAAACAAACCCCTGGAGCCAAAACCTCTGCCAGACCTGGAGGTACGGAACAAGCACATTACACTTCTGTTTTATGTTATTTTGATTTTTGTTATCTTTTATAAGTAAGACTTAAGAATTACTTATGATGTGTCATATTTTTTGTGATACAGCTAGTGCCAAGAAACCTCCCACTCCAAAAAATGAAAAAGGTAAAAAAAAAGAAAAGAAGCAAAAGCAGGACTCATTAGCGATCACTTTAAGCCACCGTGCTAAAGTCTGATCCGGTTAATCCTGGATCATACTTGGGCAGCTTTCAGTCAGCACAGCGCTTTGTTTTTATGATTTATTGTTATTTCTGCATTATTTCCTTTCATCCCTGACCGCTCACTTGCTTCAAACCACTGACACTTCCGACACTTCTCTGATTGATTAAGATGCCAAGAGTGGACAGAGCAGCCCTGGTACCCCTAAGTCCCCCACTAGCCAAGCAAAGGCGGCGGCCGAGGCCAACAAAGTGAAGAAGGTGGCCGTGGTGCGCTCTACGCCCAAATCCCCAGGCTCGCTGAAGAGCCGCCCGCCCGCTCCTCTGGCTGCAGCGGCGCCCATGCCAGACCTGAAGAACGTCAGGTCCAAGATCGGCTCCACAGAGAACATGAAACACCAGCCAGGAGGTGGAAAAGTAGGTTTACTCAGAGTACACCTCATACTGCAAACAGTCCAAGGCTCTTGTTGTAGTTTGCAGAGGGGAGGTTTGGGTCCATTAACATTTTCTATTCAGAGCTGCTTTGGAGGCAGAAATAAGCTCATTGGTTGATTTCAAACTCAATAGATCAATTCAAAATTCTCTCTACACTGATGGTGATTCCTCATGGAGGCCGCATGGCACCAATTGAGATCTAACCAAAAAGGTAGAATGCAAACTTAAAGGTGTCCATTGTCTAAAAAGATTGTAGGGCATCTCCATAAAAAGCATCGGCAAAAGAAATGATTAAAGATTTTGAATCCTGCATTGTTAACAGACATGTTTGCCAGATTGTTCCTGCACAGGTCTTTTGAAGCACAATGTTTGACACCATATTACAGCCGCAGAAACATACTGTATGCACGGGCTTCTTATAAATCAGAGTCTGAACAAAGACAGAGAAAAAAATAACTGTCTCCGCCCTCTGAGGTTTGAATCAATCAGTGAAGAATGTTTTTGGACCTAACACTTCAGTCTCTCAGGTGCTGTGTTCATTTTGTCTTCCTGTGTTTACAGAGTGTACATGCACTGCATGTTGGAGAAGTTGTCTGGTTGTGTTTCTGTGTTTTGTGGATGACAAGTGTGTAAATGTGTACGGTCCTTTTTAGCATTCAAACCCCTTCAAGTCTTTGTTCTAATTTTGCATCGGATGCAGTCACGTGTCTTCCTGCCAATAGTTAGAGGATCTTTAGTTGTGATAGTTGTGGACTAAAATAAATGATCTAAACGACAGAGTAGAGAGAATGAGAAATAAAAACACCAGGACAAATGATTCCCTCCACCCTCTCTCACTCTAACACCCCCCCATGCATGCCGTAACACAAAGCAACACAAGTCCGTTTCTTCACAGCTCATGTTTCACTTCATCGTCTTCAACGCTCAATATCTAAAAGCTGACGTTTTCATTCTTCCAGGTACAAATCCTTGATCAGAAGTTGGACTATAGTAATGTGCAGTCTAAGTGTGGCTCCAAAGGCAATTTGACACATGTACCCGGTGGCGGCAATGTGAGTAACTGAGGGATGAACTCAACACCAGACTCTTGAGTATCTCTGCAGTTATGATCATCAAAAACCAACTTTTGGTAAAAAACAACTAAGTGTTCTCTTATTTGTGCTCTCCCCTGTTCAAATACATGCTCAGAAGATGAACTTTCAAAAGAATCTGTGCAGTCACAACTGGCTCAAAAAGGACTAATATGGCACTGAACTATTCACAGTTTTGTATTAAGTTATTAGACTAAAAGTTAAAGCTGCATTTAACCAAAAGACCACTGCTGTAATGCATTCAAGCTGGCATCTGTAACATTTATTGTTTTTAACACTGAGCCAGTGCACTAGGAGTATCATGCACTGAAGTCCTACAAATATCCTCTTGTAGCATCAAAGATGTATTTCTCATTTTGCAGTGGTTTCATGAAAATCTGTGTGATAATAGATGCAAAGTTATGGATGGCAGCTTAAATGAAGCGAGTCAAAAAACGGTCTAGATCTCATCCCTTCATCATCTTATTTTCTCCTCTGAGCTGCTCGCCTCTTGCAGCTTTCCTCCTTATCCTTTCTGATTATTGTTGTTTACCCTCTCGCACTGTGCAGGTCCAAATCCTGGACAAGAAGCTGGATTTGGCTAACGTCCAAGCTCGCTGTGGCTCCAAAGCCAACCTCAAGCACACACCTGGTGGAGGCAAGGTGAGAAATCTGGACGCTGATTCAACGATTTGGAATTATTGTCTTAAGAATAAGATTTCAAAATCTTTTTTTCCTCCTGAGCTCCAAAGTAATGAACAAAAATCACATTTTTAAATATTGCATGTCAAATATTTTCAATAGCTGTCTGGAAATCCACCGTGCAGAAACATTACGAGGTACAAACTGGTGAAGATTAAGTTTGTATAGTAGTACAACTCCACTCTTAGGTTTGTGTTCTACTACAAATGAGTAAATATTGAACTTGTTACTCCCCTTTATTGGGTTTGTTCCTCAATAAGTAGATTCAGATGAATTATACAAATATCATCATGCTAAGCTAAGCTACTTTTGGGCCCCAGAGAAGTTGCTGACTCAACAATCATATTGGAACACGTGCAACAGTACTTACTACAAAAAGTTAGTTTTAATGCTAATTTGTTATTTGGCCCATCAATGACAAAAAAAACATTTTATAGTTTTTTAGTGTTTGTAAAAGAAAAAAGTAACTAACTTAGTCAAATTAATTGTGCATGCACCTGAAGATTTGTCATATTCACGTCACTCCCCTGTTGTGTGCAGGCGGTTCTGTCTAACAGATACAGGTTGTCACTTTGTTCACTGTTAACTTTTTTCACTTCTGCAAACTCTTCACTTACATTGGTTCTTTTGAAAACAAGGCTGACTCACTGTCGTTGCAGTAGTGTCTCTCAGTGGTTCTCCTTACCTCTGCACTTTTCCAGGTTAAAATACTTGATCAGAAGTTGGACTATGTAATGTGCAGTTTAAATGTGGCTCCAAAGACAATGTCAGACATGTACCCGGAGGTGGTAATGTGAGTTACTAAGGGACCTTCTCATCTCTGCAATTACGATCATTACACAAATCCTTGTTTTTAATAAATCAAAGCACTTCCTCTTCCTCTTTTATCAGCCATGCTCCCTGGTTAGCTCTCTCTTTCTCTCTCTCTCCCCTGAGCCTCCAGCTCGTCCCTCAAACATCTTATTTCCTCTCAAAGAAAAGGTCCTCATGCGCAGCCTCGGCCGCCGTTTCTTCCTCCAGGATAACCGTCTTTCTTTTCCCACGTATCAACTTTCCAGGTTCAAATTCTTGAGAAGAAGGTGGACGTAAGCAATGTGCAGTCCCGCTGCGGCTCCAAAGATAATATTAAACATGTACCTGGTGGTGGCAATGTGAGTAGATTTGGGATCGAGCTTGTGGCGAGCTGCAGGTATGCAGCTGTTGCCAGAAATCCTATTCTTGTTGCTTCTCCTGAATGCATCTTCAGGAAGGAGCAGGATGTCAGAGTGCACGAATCTCCCATCTGTGTGAAACCTGTTTCCTCCCCACAGACCCGTTAACACCTCCTATTAACAGTTTTATCTTTAAACGTAAACACACCCATGAGCATTTCATAGTGAACACTGGAACAGCACTAAACTGTAGAAACACTCTACTCCCTGTAGCTTTCTTCCTGCACGTACTGATGTCCAAATGAGTTGTATATCCGAGTCCTTTTGTTAGTGTGAAGTCCCTGTTAGTGCTCACAGTGCCTCCACTGTTACAGCGAACAGTGTTATGTAATGCTCATGGTCTAATGTACGCTTGATGTGGAATCTGTGCTTGTTGGTTTGACCGTGATAACAATCTGACCCCCTAAAACTGGCTCCTAAACAATATTAATGGAGGCCCATTCATGCCAATGTGATAAATAATAAAATCCTCTGGGGCGCCGGTGGCCTAGTGGTTAGTGCGTGCAGCCCATAGGCGGAGGCTGTAGTCCTCTGAGCGGGTGGTCTCTGATTTCTGACTCTATCCCCTGTCCTATCTCTCCAATAAAAGGCGTAAAAAGCCCCAAAATAAACCTTTAAAATAATAATATCCTCCGTCAGGATAATGACAACCTCTCTCTAAGTAATGACTCTATCAGGGTAACTCATGATAAGATATGCAACACGTGGCCCACGATAACGATAATATTCAAATACATCCATTCTGAGATGACTGATATATTTCTGGACAATCATACGATGATAAATCATACAGATTTTGCCTACAGGCCAAATGAAAAGCCACAGAACAGATTTTCTATTATAATTGATCTACAGGATCTCTTTTGATCACATAGGCAGAAGTTGGCGTCCAATCAGAATGCTTGAAACCTGTGTGTGGATGACTTAATTCAAACTGATCCGAGCTTTAAGCTGCAGGATCAGATACTATTCACAAAGAGAAAACACATTTTTTAAAGATTCTAAATCTCCTCAGAACTAATCGTGTCATAAATTCGTCTCTGCTCTGAAACAATGAGTCTCTGTCCTCGGCCTCTCCACCAAACTGTGCCTGTTGTTGTGAGTGCCGAGATGACCTCAGCTGAGAGACTGAGTGCTTTGTGTGATAACAGGAGAGCCTGAGATGAGGTCATTGAGACGACCGTTGACTCCAATCAACACGAGCGTGTCAAAGAATGCAGATTGTCATCGACTTTAAATTGGATCATTTTTCTGCATTTTGTTTGCTAATTAAGGTTGCAACGGTCATGGATGGCATGACAAGACTTTATTATCTAATCAAGTTTGTCTTCACGTGAACGATTTGATCGATCTGTGTTTCCCTCCTTCCCTCGTCGTAACAGTTTTAGAAGACTAACTGGACAGTTTCTGAGATCAGTCCCCCTGTAGCTGCATGCAAACAAAGCTTAAAGTGACCTTTGACTCGCTGACATTTTTTTTGTTCTGTGTTTTGTCGCCTTTGCAGGTTCAGATTGTGCACAAAAAGATCGATCTGAGCAGCGTTACATCAAAGTGTGGATCGAAAGACAACATTCGCCATAAACCAGGTGAATATGTGTTTGTAATGTCCTGCAAGACAAAAATATAAACAGCCAGCACAAACTTTAGAAAGCTTACAAGCCCCGTGTCCACCTAGCGCTTTGTTTCTGAGCGCCAGTGTCTTTCTTTATTTGTTATCAATGAGGAGAGAGCGTTTGCAGCAGAAAGCGGACGCCTGGAGAAAAAGTGCAGCGCCCAGCGTCTTTTTTTTTACCAGTGCTCTCCCTTTTTTGTTGAAAATCGTTCAACTTTTCAGAAAGGCGCTGTTGACCTGGGAAATAAACAATCTCAAATATAAAACATGCAGTAAAAAGTAACGGAGCCGTGTCGGTCATACAGCGGCCGTTGTCATAGAGACAGGACGGACGTGCAGCACTTTATTCTCAACGCAGAAAACCCTTCATGCAAGGTCCGAGCGCACAGCCAGCACTTTTCTGCCCGGAAACACGCTAGGTGGACACGAAGCCGAAGTCTTAAACAAGTTTGGTTAAGAATGTGTGGAATCAAAGTACCTTAAGGTCCTCTTACTAGTTTTCAATCACATTTTTCATCGATGACCCTGCACTGGTGGGGCGTGGCTTAGTGGTGCACTTTAAAAACTGAGTGCATGTACTGGAATATAATTTTGAAGCACTTGGACGTTGCTTGAGTTTCTACTTGGTGCACTACTGCACTACATTTCAGAAGGTCTTACATTGTTACTTTTGACTTTATAGACAAGGACCTTGGATTAAAACATGAGACGAGCACATGAAATACAGCTTTGTTCATGTTCAGTGCTGAAGAGGGACTCCTGACTCCTGACACAAAAAGGTGTTCAGTTAGGCCAACCTGTCCTGTCTCAAATGACTACAGGTTGTTACTCACTTTCACCAAAGAGACCTTTACTCACAGAGCCTCTCGGCTGGTTTCATTTCAGTAATTGTTTGAAGGCCAATGTGCTAGTAATGGTGTAATGTTCTGTGTTCAGGTGGTGGGAACATCGAGATCAAACATGAGAAGCTGGAGTTTAAAGTCCAGTCTAAGGTCCGCTCTCTTGACAACATCGGCCACGTTCCAGGAGGAGGACAGAGAAGGGTAAAAATATCACGACCAAACTCTATGTTAAAAAACACCTCACTGCTTTTTATTTCTGTCTGTCTTCATGTTATCACCTTTTGACATTTCTGCTGCTAAAGCTTAAAGTAACAGAGCTGGAACACCTGTACTTCTGCTTTCTGAAGAGAACAGGTTTTCAGTCATTATGAAGACCTGCAGACTCACAGTACCTGAACTCAGCATGAGCAGCAGTTTATTCATAGAGCTGTTCTTCTCGTTTTTTGCTTATGAGGGTTTTAGTTGGTGAAACACTGTCAGCACCTCAGAAACTTAACACCTCCCTAACAGCAACACCCGGGTCATCTTAGCACAAACGTCCTAAACAACTACAGGATTCCACTGATATCTTTAGAGGTGTAATAATCCCTCTGAAAATGCTATTTTAGTGGGAATTTAAATTAAAATAAACATCTTGAGATTCAAATCTCACTTATCTGGTTCCTCTGACTGCACGACTGTAAAAAGCCAGATGACAAAAGAGAGCTGGAGATCAAGACATGCACACAAAATAAGCTTCACATGCAGCAACAAGAGGTTTGCAGATGTATCTTAGCCCTTGATTTTGCCTGCCAGGCAACTTTTTGGTAGAAAAGTGTCCTTTTGTTCCAAATCCATAGTTTTTCTATAGTGGTTACTGGAGCTGTCCTCATAAAGGAGTTGCTCTTCATGCAATACTCATACAATTGCAAAATTACTACTCTGTCATCTTGACTTGTGACTCCCTTTGTATTAACTTGGGTTGCAACTGGTGACCTAAAGTTTAAATAATGTACAAGAATTTGGTCTCCTAATAGATCCAAAACGCTTCATGCTGAGCTTCCCTGAGAAGCATCTCTCTCAATGTGACATTTGTGTCACTGCGCAGAGAATAGTCAAATAGCATGCAATGCGAGACTTAAGTTATTGGACATTTATTCATGCTAATGTGATATATAGATTATTCTGTAATACTAAATCAAAGTAAGGAACTATGGGTATTTGAACACAACCCTGGTGTGGGCTTGTGTGCATCCTAGAAAGACTGCAGGCAAGAATAAGGGCTTTAATATATTCCTCCACCAACAACGTCATCTATGTTTTGGTTGCACTTATTATAAATGTGAATTTTATGTATAACACTTTTTCATCAGACTGCATTCATAAGTCCTTTCAGAAAAATGAAACAGTATTTTACAAATGCATAGTGGGTCACAATGACTCCCCGACTTCAGAGAGCGTATTTGTGTTCACTCCTAAATGGAAGCTTTCTGGCAGCTGTATTACAGTAAACACAGCAAATGTTTTTATTGCAGTGACGGGTGAATTTGCTCCACCTACCAGTCACGCTGGCGGGTAAATTAAAGTAGTAGAGTGGTTTGTGACAATAAACAACGTAAATTGAATCCCGGTCTCCTGCTTGTTCTTCTCTGACTTTATGAGCAGAGACAGGCAGTCCTAAATGAGGCCCACAGGGCTCTGCCCCTCCTCTTGTCAGTGGGTACAATGATAGGCTATGAGACTGAGAACCTACAGACAGTGACAGGCTACATGCTATATGCTATATTGTTTCACTATGTGTCTCTTTAATCGAGCGTAGCATGGATTAGCATCTCTGTAACAAGTGGAAGAAAACAAACAAACGAGTGACTGGTAGATTTATGAATCCACCAGTCACAGAGGCAGGTAGGCAAAAACATTCATTTCCAAACATTAGTTAAAAAAGTGGCGTCACATTTTCTTTACCCACAATACAGCACATAAATCACCATTAACGATATAACTACTGAGAGTCAAACAAAACAGAAACTTTTAGAGCTAATATTAGTATGGCTCATCCTTTCCTCCAGAGTACAGCAGTACTGCTTCTCTCCCTCTTCTGTTTCCTTTTTCTCCATCCATCTATTTTTGTGTTAATCATGATTTATTTTCTTCTGTTCTTTTGCCATTTCATTTTTTCTCACATGTTGTGTTGCATTTTGATTTCTGTTGACGCCATCACGTGTATTTTTGTTGCATGCCTTGTCATTTCCCTTGTTGGGGGCTCCTCTGTAGAAGGAGAAGGGGAACGAAGCAGAGGGGAGTACCTCAGACAGCCCCTCCATCCCCTCCCCTGCTGTCACCCCCCCTCAGTCACCTCAGACTGTCCCTTCAGCACCCATCACACCCATCCTGACGAACCCCCTCATAAAGATTGAGGACTCCTGTAAGTACTCACGAGCTTGATAATGGTGTTAAACAGCTGCACAAATGTTTAGTTTGCTACTGATTATGACAGTTTTCATAGATAAATGCAGAGGTTTGTCATGGGTTTCAACTCGTAGTCTAGGAACAGGAATGGGGGAGCCACAGGGGGCTGGATTGTTTGTAGTAGGTGAGAACAATAACATCAAATCGTACAACACAGTGTTGTAGTGCAGGGTGTACGCAGGTATTCTTTATGCTGTCCTCCAGGACATCTAGCAATGCCAACTGAGCCTATCATCTTGTCTCTCTCATTACGTTGTATTATCCATACAAAGAAAGCAGTGATATGCTGTTAGAGAAATTAAAGCTTGTGGAGTGCTGGGTAAGGTTGAAAAATAACTTAAACACAAGAAGTGACCAGTGGAGGTGGGCGGCGCGTCTCTAGCCAAATTGGCAACTTTCAGTGGCTAGGAAAAGTGTGTGCATTCAGTCTCACTGCCTGCCCTGGTGCAAAAACAAAGAAAAGAAGCTGAGGATAGTCTACCTGAGTTCACCTGTCCAAAAAAGGCTGCACAGGTGTGACAGCGAACTTGGTAGAGGAAATTTAGGCACAGCTGCCTCAATGAAAACAGTAACACACCTGCTCGTAGTTTGCATTACAGCTCTGCTAGAATGTCCAGCATCTAGTAAACAAACAAATACTTACTGCCTTTTTTCTGGCAATTTCTGTTTAAAGTAACAAATTGCTTAAATGGTAACAAATTACTTAAATTGGACGTATGTTACATATGTTATGTAACATACAACAACTACAGTTTACGAGTACACTAGTGTGTTGCCATTAATGCAAAACCCCCAACACTGCAAATAAATAAAGGGTAGTTCATTCAAAATGTGAAGTTATTTCGTTGTCTCACCCTATGGTCTTTGGGGGTATGGGTAATTGCAAACCCTGAACCTTTTCTGTGGCTACCCTTAATTTTAATAATGATCCTTACGCCCTGAAGCAGCAGAAGTTAAGCGAGTGCCACTTTTAGGTGGACTAAATAAGTAACAGTAGTCTTACATGTCACTGTTTTTAACAGGTTGTTTAATGTTGTAACAACAGCATGAAAACAGCGCTGATGCTACGAAGAAGATCAGTGAAATGTAACTGTTAAAAGTGATATTTGAGCAAAAAGTTGATGTGCAATACGTGAATTAATAAAAACTATGTCAACATAAACAACAACAAACCATATTTTGCCCCCCCCCCCCCCCCCCCCCCCCCATGTGATGACGATTCTGACGTCAAGTTGGGAAGTGGGGCACCTACATTTTTTCCGAGTCTCCGTGTTGTTATTCCGACTTGAGCAGGTGTTCATGTGCATTTTACAACTCGGAAACTCGTTTTTCTGATATGTCCGACAACACATGAACGCACCGTTACACTCGCTTACGGTCCTCTAACGTTGCTATGGAAACAGCAACACGGCTCCGGTTAGCTGTAAGCTAAAGTTTGTCCGAGAGACACAACGCATAAAACACGTAATAGAAGAGGTTTACCCTTCAGCTATCGACGCCAACTTGAAGATCGTCCGGACAATCGTTTTCTTCACCGTCCTCCTTATATTCCTCCATGTTTGACCGTCCAATGTCCTCTCCACCACGGTTAGCAATTAGCATCCTCGTAGCTGGTGTTAGCCGTTTGTGGACGTAGAGACCGATGTCCTCCGCTCTCCATCGTTTCATATCGATAACCAAAGTAACATAACGAGCTAATTAGCGCGGAGTAATACAACTAAATCTAAAATATAGATTATACACTTTTAATCACTTCTAGACTTGAAACTGTAACACGGAAACCGAACAAGCAGACAGCGTCAACGGTCACGCTCACTGGCGTCACTTGAACGTCATTACGTAAATTAAAAATCATTATTATATTTTATTTTTAAGTTAAGACAGATTTTATGTATCTGTTAGATAAATATAACTGTTTTTAATCTGAAAATATTTTCACCACAACGTCAAAGGCCTTACTCCTTTTTCTTTGTTATCTAGAAGGTGAAATAAAGACATTTATCATTAGGACTACATTGTTTGTTCTCACTGAAGAAACATGAAGGTTTATTGAATAAGTGATAAGTTGATATGTTCATCAAGCGAAGATTAAAACAAATCCGTTTTGATCATCTGTAGTTGTTTTATGACGTAGGATTCACAACTATTAACTACAATCTGAGCATGGGAGACAGAATTAAAGTGTTCAGGTTAATTAGGGGAACTTTGGATCTCATCTTCCTTAACTTGACTTAGGGTTATGTTATTTAGTTTATTTGTGTTGATTACTTAGTCAGCTGCACGCTGTTTGGAAGTATGAGGTCGCCAACGTTCACCAATGAAAACGTTTGTTTTTTAATAACCTAAATAAAGATGAAAAAATTACGTTTCAAACGTTTGAAAGAATTGGCGAAACCTTTAAAGACTTATTGTAGTAACTTGATATTAGCCACCCTTAAAAATGGCCTTTCCATCTCTTTGAAAGAAAATGCAACGGTCCAATCGTCACATTACGTCAAACATTCGCTGGTTGAAGCTCCTCACATTGTGAACAGAAGCAGCTAGAAGATATCACTCTGGGCTCTATGAAATTGTGATGATCAATATTGAAAATGAAACCAAAAATAGGACGTAGTTTGTTGATGATGTGTGTTGTGCTTCTTGCATTGTAGTCAGAGATTTCTTTGTGTTATGTAATCCAGAAGAGTTTGTGTGAAGAGTGAGCATATTATTACATATTTTTACAGACGACTTGAAGAAAGAGAACCTGAGATTTAGAAGCAGTCACACATTTCATCATCAGGTGCATCAGTCAGGGCTTGTGTTACGCAGTCAGTCGGCCAGCAGAGGGCGCCCTGCATCGATTTAGACATTTACTCCATGCAGCATGTGGGATTGACTTCCTCTGTGATTTTCCTGCAGATTGAGAGCCACAAACTGAGCTTCCGTGAGACAGCCAAGGCCCGCACTGACCACGGCGCTGAGATCGTCTCTTTGGAAGACTCCCCCCACCAGCTCAGCACCGTATCCTCCTCCGGCAGCATCAACATGGCCGACTCCCCGCAGCTCTCCACGCTGGCTGACCAGGTGTCCGCCTCCCTGGCCAAACAAGGCTTGTGAATGCACCTCCTCCTCTTACTCCTCCCCTCCTCCAACCTCTCCCTCCACCTCCACTTCCACCTCCACCACACGTCCACGTTAGAGGAGTTGTGATGCCTTCCTCATTATGTTCACAGGACTTTTTTAGCTACCCATCACTGTTTATCCTTCACTAACTGTTCTTAAAAGAAAAAAACGGATTAACATGTAGGCCAACATGTATTGAATTTCTCTCTGTGGTCTTTATTTGCTCTTCTACCTTTTGTAAGTTTCCCTTTAAGAGTCAAAGCACCCCAGCAGAGCCAAGTTCTCCCTGTGAATCTGACTAATTCTCTTCATGCATATCCTGGTGGATCATCCAAACACCCGGTTTCCTGTCAACATCGACTGTGAACCCTTTAGGAAGTTTTAAATGTCCCCTTCGATGGGTGTCCACTTCTGTTTAGTTTAGTTTTTTTAAATAAAGCTAGAACTTGTCAAATGGAGGGAAAGCAGACTGTTAGGTGCCAGTTTGTGCTAACGCTGAAGAAGGAACAGTAACAGGGTACGGTGAGGGGCGTGAGGGAAAAACTGTTTCAAGAAAAGTAGCAATTTTTTGTTTTTGTCAAGGCAGGAAAAAATGCTTAAAGACCTCGCTGCTGTCTTTGCTTTGTGTAGTCCCGACATGTGCGGCACCTCTGGTGCAACCTGGATTTAAAAAAAAAACAGAACAGCTAGAGTAGAAACTTTGGTTTGTGTTGGGCACAGTTTTATAATCGTACTCTGTGGATATATGACATGTATTTGATATGAAGAAACATTTGTATTGTGCCTGCTACTGTCAGTGTTATTTTGTTTTTATTTTTGTTACTGCTCTATTGTAAATGCGCTTCAGCTTTGACGTATGAGGAAGAGAACTAACCTTTCAAGTTAAACTTGTATGGCCAAATTATGACAAGGAAGCTCATTACTGATTACAGTATTTAAACTGCACATTAAAGGTAGCTAGAATAATGTTTAATGCAATTCTTAAACAACTATTCTTAAAGCGAGACTACGTAACTTCTGCTAGGCCTCTTAGATGATGCTATATGCTAAGCTAACTAAGCCAACTCCACAAGGTTCAGTGATTAGTGGGGTATTTTGGAGCTAAACTGGTGTTTCTCCTTTTAGAGGGGAAGATATACAATGAGTGCTGGAGGGAGTAACCATTAGCCAATCAGTGCCAGGGGCGGGACAAATGCAGTTGTCATGCTAGGTGTGTTGCTGCATTCATGTGCTCCTCGGATGGCCCAAGTTTCCGAGTTGGGAAGTCATTCTTCCAACCTCCGTGTGTTCACATGCAACAACAACTTAATTCTATCCTGAGTGTCCGAGTTGTTGTTCCGACTTGAGCAGGGGTTCATTTTCCAACCCGGAAACTCGTTCTTCCGATGTGTCGGATGCCACATGAATGCAGGGTGTGTTCAGCCAAGAAGAAACATAACGATAAAAATAGAAATAGGGAAATACAATCAGGTTTAAATACAGGTCACTGCTGATTGGATTAAATCTCTGACAAAACAAAAAGAAAAGCTAAAGAAAACGTTCTTCAGAGGTCTGAAACTGCTTCACACCTTTTTAAATAAAGCTGTTCAAATGTTACTCAGATTTAACGACGGCCACGATGATTTCATATGAGCCAAAAAGTGCCACAGTCAAGACCAAAACAGTTGTTCTGCTGGGCTACATTTAGTAAAGCTAAAGCTAAGCAAATATACACTCCATTGAAACCGGCTTTGTGGTGCTTTTAACACTTTTTAACACGACAAGGTTTATCTTAATTTCTCTGCTGATTGTGTAACGCTTCTTACACAGCCACCTATCAGGACAAAAACATACCTCAAAGCCATGAACAACGTTTCACACTGAGCGTAACCTTGTAGTTTAACTGTCAGAACAATGAAGGAGTAATAATGACAACTGCCACAGATGTGACGTGTTTTTGTTTTTTTTAAAGCTAGCATGTCTTCCTGAGGGATTAGTTTGTTTCAAATTTGCTCCACTCCCTTGAAACAAAGGCTAAATGTTAGCATGGCTATGCATCAGTATTTACTTAAACCCACGATAGATTCAGGTGGATCCATTGCTCTCATGTGATTGGCTTGGAAAAATGAAATCACCCTCCCTTGTGGAGACGGGTCACAGTGAAGTCAAAGTGAAGATAGAAACAGACAAATCGACAATTCTGTCTGATTTCATGCAAAAGCTACAACTCATCATTTAGCCAAGTGTAAAGAAGTCACGGAAATGTTTGATTTACCTAAGATCATGCTAGCTAGCAGACGCTAACAGTTGCTAGTAATGCACCAGACAAAGTGAATCTGCAGCAGAGAAACTTCTGAGTGTATATAACTACAAAAAGGCTGCATTTAACTAATTATAGATTTAATCCTAAAGACAAAGAGTGTGTTTTAACTTCACTCAAACATAGTTACATAGTCTCACTTTAAAAAAAGAAAAAGTAGTATTTTAAAATCCATTGACCAGAAAGAGAACGACTGTGTGGAGAAACAGAAGGATGGATGAAGGATGGATGAAGGTTGTTGATGGATGGATGGGTGGATAGGGCCAAGTTGAGATGAGGGATTTTGGCACGCGACAAGATGAAGAAGAGAAACTGTACAGCAATGAGCTCATCATCAGTTAGACACATGACACCTGTACCTGAGCAGCGAACACGAACAAACACATAATGATGACGTCAGCTGCTTGATTTGGTCTTCTGATCTCAGCAAAACAACAACATGAACAAATGAGCAAACGTGTGTGGACATCTGAAGTCTCACCGATGAAACCAGTTCACCCTAAACCATGCTGCTCGACTTCTTCAACACCCAACTGGGATTCTGTGTGCTCAGGCAAATTCAAAATAGGAAACACACAGCTGTCTTAACCAGAGGTTCCTACATTTTTTGGCTTGTGACTATGGAAGCCCTAAGCGGACATGCATCCGTACATTTCGCTAGCTTTGTCTTCCTGTGATAAGTAGTCATTTCTCGTTGTTTTCTTGGGATCTCGACTTCTTCATCTCTTATCGTTAGAGTTACAAAAGCACAAAAACCATAGAAACAGGTTGAACTTACCTCAGCAGAGTGGTCTGGCCTATCACAGGGACCAGACTATCGTTTTGTTTACAAGATCGCCACAAAACGATCCTGTTATTACGAGAAAAACAAGCTCGAAAACAACAGAAACAACTCCTTATCATTTACAAATTGAGTGTACAAAATATAGGGATGCATGTCGGCTTAGTGACTCCATATACGACGACTCTCCTGGGTTCATCCTTTATTTGAGTTCTTTTCAGAAGCAAGGGAAGATTTAAAAAAAAAATTGCCATAACGAAGTTAAGAAAACTTTTAAATTTGAGCAGGTCTGAGATGTGTTGTCGTTTTAATTCTGTCCTCTTCTATGTCCAATCTTTTGTGATCACAAAATCACAATTTTCCTCTGTTAGGATCTTTACATATGTGAAGAACTCAAAACCCATTAACCACTATTTGTCTTGATTCGGTTCAGATTAAGAAGAAAAATCGCGTTTAAAAAATAGCTGTAAACAGCTGGAAAACAAAGTCAGAAAAAAAAGAGGGATCCCTCTTTACAGACGGAAAAAGATGACCTTGCTCCCCCTAGTGGTGGCTTTTATAATGAGCGCTGAATGCTGGTTTCCTTAATCAGAACTAAAGCGTCTGTCGTGAAAAATCCCTGAACAGAACTGCTCAAATGTTCAGTGCGTTTTTTAGAGTTGTCCACATACCTTTGTCCATTTATTGTGTTTTTATTTAAACGCCACAGACCAGAGGAGAATTTGAGGGAGTTCCTGCAGACTTTATCGCAAATAATCTTGTGTTAGTTAAAGATACGAATTCAAGGACATGTTTTCAATAAATAACAAAACTAAAAGCATTCAGGTGCTCTTACATGTCGTCATGTTGATCAATATTCCTGCTGATTCATCACAAATACTCCCATAAAAATAAAGTGGGAGACCTTCTTGCATGCACCTCATGTAAGAGCCAGCTTGTCAGCTTGTTGCCTCCCTTTCTTTAAGCGATCTCTTCTTTTTGTATATCCTGTAAGTGTATGCTCTCTGGATCCGGAGGGATATACAGAATCTGCTACCGGCTGTGTATGTCCAAATAAAGTCTTTATAAAACACAAATAATTTAAGTTAACGATCAGACACTGTAGGGTGTGCTTGCAACATTATCTGCATGCTTCCTTTTCTTTTCAGACAGAGCACAGGATGGAGATGCGTGTGTGTTTGTGTGTACGTGAGTGTGTGTGAGGGTCTGGGAGTCGATCCCACTGCAGCAGAGGCGATGAAGGTAAAGTTTGTGTGCGTTGGTGGTCCCTCTCTGTCCGGGGAGGTCTCTGCAGTAACAAAACTCATCACCTTTTTTTGTTCTTTTGTTTTGTTTTGTTTGGGTTCTTTCTGACGCTGTACAGTTGTGGAAATGTGATTGTTCTCGTTATTGTGCATTTTATCAATAACTGGTTTATGATGATTCTTGTTGCTGTATATGTGTATTTGAAAATAAATGCTATGAAGTCACCGTTGTGTGTGTCGTGATGAAATTTCCAAAACAAGCAGAAATGACTTTCTTTAAAGGTCACATATTACAGTATGTAATATACACTTCACCATGTTCCTCTAACACTAACATGTGTCTCTAGTCTGTCTACAAACCCCCCAATGATGAGAAAAGTCCATCCTCTCCGTCTTCTGCCTGCTCCACTTTTCAGAAAATGTGTGCTCAAACAGGCCGTTTGGAGATTTTCCCTTCATGACATCACAAAGGGCAGTAACCCCTCCCCCAGGTGGGTGACACTCCCACAGCTAGGTGTTTGTTCTGCCCTCTGAGTCTGCCTTCTCACCGTAAACAATAGGGCATGGAGCGAGAAAGCCCGAGCCACCCAAGCACTTCCAGAGAGGGGCGTGGTCAGACACAGCTCATTTACATTTAAAGCTACAGACACAGAAACAGCCTGTTCTGAGCAGGGCTGAAATAGAGGGTTTTATAGGCATGATCAAATACAGGATCAGAGTGGATTTAGAACAAGACACTTCACACACATGTTTTGAGGAGCTCTGAGACTTATTTAAACTGGTTGAAGAGGACAAATGGTAAATGGACTTGAGCTTATATATTTCTTTTCTAGTCTTCTAACTACTCACGCCGCAGGTCACACCTACACATTCACACACTGACGGTAGAGGTTCCTGTGCAAAGAGACCATCAGAAGTAACTAATCCCATTCTTACACGTTCATACGCCGCTGACAAAGCAGCGGAAGCAATTCAAGGTTAAGTGTCTTGCCCAAGGACACATCGGACATGTTGCTGCAGGAGCTGGGGATCGAACCCTTCCGGTTGAGAGACGACCGATAACTGAGCCACAAGCTGCCTGCCCCTGTGATATATAATATGTGACCTTTCAGGCAGTGAGCAGTGACTCCCCCAGCCTTTTCCCACATTAAAAATAACTTATTGGAAACAGTCACTCATGCTGATGGTCTCGTTTGACTCTGTAGGACATAAAAAGGCATCAAGATGAATTTGAGTCTGTTTAATAAGCAGTTACAAACACTCCTCACACGAGCACTGAATTGTTTCTTTCCCAGGATGCACAAACACAACGATATTGAGGATTGTGAAGAGTCTGAATGTGCTGCTCATGTGAGTGTGACCTCCTGGCTGCGACCCGGTGGATGAGTGGACGAGTGATTTGAGACAGTTTGACACTGAAGGACTCGAGGCCAGACCAGCTCCGCCAAGTTAAACATAAATGTTTTAATGGTACTATTTACAAAAAAGAAAAAACAATTCTGCTTTTTGATTAGGTTAACTGCTGCAACAATCGAACAGGTACATTGACATCTTAACTACAAAAGAAAAAACAGTGATTGAATGGCTGTGGCATAAAAAGGAGGTGTAAAATGAAAACAACCATAGATTTTTTTTGCATAGCAATTAGTTACTTAAGAAGAGGGGGGGGTGTGGCGGGGGGGGGCGGAGAGTGTGGTTATGATGTTTGAGTGTATAAGGAGGAGGAGGAGGAAAAAACAAAGTCCATGTTGAAACAGAGCGTCCTGCATGAGATCAATCTGAGAGTGAAACTATCAAACAGCAGAAAATATTCCCTTACGTTGAAAACCTGAGCTCGGGGTGGATTCTAGCTGAGAGCTGCTACATTTGTGATGTTTGCACGAGAACAGTTTGTCAAGCTGAACCAGAAGAAGAGGAAGAGAGGGCGAGAGGAGGGTTATTGTGTTTATTTTTCCACGTGTACTCCCCTTTAAATACAGCAGAAACTGTACACAGAGAGAGGGACAGAGGAGATGAGAAGAAGGTCGTATAATAATCCTGTTAACCTGCGCTTTATTCAGTAAGGGGAAATCTATCCGTGTGCTGTTGTGATAATAAGACTAACATTAGCATGTTTTCCCAGCATGCATCAGCGCTTTCTTTGAAGGGCAAGTGCTCAAAAAGACGCCCCGGTCCTCTCTGTGCCGTCACCCTCTTTAAAACAGAACCGAGGGTAAAGAGAGTTCACAGGGGGGCTGGACACTCTCAGAAAGAGACTGTAAAGGAATGATTTTACTATTAAAAAAAAAGAAGAAGAAAGAAAAACAAACACACAAAGAATGTGTTACGCTGGAACAGACACAAATAAAACATGTCAGGAATGAAAAACAAACAAAGAAAGCAAACCAACAAAACCAGACTTGGCAGTTTGGAGAAGTGCTCTGGTGATTTCAGGCGACCTCTAGAGGGAGAAGAAGGAACCACATCTCAAATGTACCTGTTTATTTGGATGAGGAGGAAGAGGAGGAAGAGGAGAGAGGGAGGGTTTTTTTTTTTCTTGTTTTGTTATTTGTCACTCCACTAAAAATGTACATGGGAATTACAAGCAAACTAGTCAATAGAAAAACACCCTTTGGCCATATTTTGAGGAGTCCGCTACATAGTGCGCTACAAGTGTACACGCGACATATGAAACACCACTAAGCCCCCATGTACATTGTTTAGCCTACTACAGAAAACATTTTTTGTAACGTGTTGTTTTATACTTTTTTTTTACATTTATCCTTTTTTTTCCTGTGACAAAAACAAGTGTAGGGAAAGGCTTCTATCTCCATAATGTTCACTAAAAACTGTGAAAGTATTAGACTGATGTTTGAATATCAAACAACAGGAACCCATTTAATATCTTATTCTGCTTTGAGGTTCTGCTTGTTAATGCCAGAGAGGAGCTGTGGAGGGGGCGGGGCCTCAGCCTGTCAGTCATTCATCGGTGGGTGGAGGCCTTGTGTTTGGGGCCGAAGCCGCCGTCTTCATCACCACAAGGCAGCTCCGTGTCATCCGAGTCCAGCCGTCCGTAGGCCGTCACTCTGCAACCTGAGATGCTGCGCATTCTGGGCCTGATGTGGGGGTCGCTCTCCGGCTCGGGCTCCGGGGCAGGGTCCTCTGGCAGGGGGAAGCTGCGGCGCTCCCATGGTGCTACCGTCTGAAAAACACAGGACGACACAGCGGGTCATATTTTAAAGGGGAACCAGTTAAGTAGTTTGCTAGTATCGCTCAGTTAAAGCTCGATGAAGTCATTCAATAGGACTACAGTCCTTGTCTCTGTGTACAAGCACCGGGGAGAATAGATTTATTATTTCCATGTTTGAAACTAAACCAGGTACGTACCCGCTCCTCAAAGGTGAAGTCGGGCGTGGAGCAGCGAGTGTCCTCACTGGACAGCAGCCGGTGGGAGTCTCGGGAGCAGGGCGTGTGGGGGTTGGAGGTGGTGTCGGGGCTGGCGGGGCTCATGGGCGAGGGCAAGTAGCTGTAGTCATGCAGCATGGGGCAGTGACCCGGGTCAGGGGACGCAGGCTGAGGGGTGGGAGGGTTTGTCCCGCACAGCAGCGGCGTGGTCCGCCCATCCACAGACTTATACGACCTGAGACACGACAGTCCAGAGTCAACACCACATCTACAGTCTACAACGAAAGATGAGTTTATTACAGTTTGAGTGAGACCGAGGGGCCGGACTAACCTGCTGCCCCTCCTCTTAGCAGGAGCCAGAGCCATCCAAGTCCAGCGGGAACGCTCCTGGTCCTCGTAGGGCTGATGGTGCTGAGTGAAGGCTGCGTCTGTCAGGTCCTCCACCTGCAAACAAACAAACAAGACGCCATCAGGAAACTCGTTTCCCACTACAACTGTCTTTTACTGCAACAACTGTGTGGATTATTTAATTATTTAGAGGTTCAACATGTTAGTTCAGGACTCCGTCTTTGTGTGTGTGGTCACATGGTGGTTAAAGGGGGGCTCGTAAAACATGATGTTACAAATGTAGAAGGCTGAAGTATGAGTGACTGTCAGACATCTTCAATGAAAGAGTTAACTCCACTTCATCTTGTACCATTACTGAACCCTGGACCTTTATAGTGTTTGACCACCAGGTGTCACCGTTAATTCACTGCCAACATATGTTGATATCTCTCATTATAACTGAACAGTTAGTTCATAGTGAGTGATTGCACTAATGTTATAATGCACATCTCAGACTGACTGATGTGCAAACATGGATTGGACCAGGTTTGTCCCAATCATAGACCGTAAATATTAGAGTGTGACGTCACCCATCTGTTCCTGCAGGGGGCTCCAGAGGCTCATCGGCAGCAGCCGCCATGTTGGAAATGCTGTCTCATGCTAACTTTGAGTCAACCTAACGACAGCCTCAGAGCTGGAGCGGGTTTTAAGCCTCTTGACGAACCGTTACATCGTTACATTCGTTTTTTGTACCAGGCTGTTAACATGTTTATTTATGCTGTAAAAACCTCTTTTTTAATAGGCGTGTATGTGACTTCCCGGGCGCTTGGAGTCAGCCTCTAGTGGACACTTGACGAACTGCAGGATTTTGCACTTCTGCATTGGCTACATTTTTCAAGACCGGAAGTTGCTGCTTGGAAACAAATCATTGCCAACGTATTTGTGTTTAGACAGTGCTCTCTTTCTTTCTCTCTTGGCAGCTTTGAGTAAACAAAATGACCTAAAATGACTGAAGATGGTTTTTTTCAAGCTTTGGTACTTTTCGATGCGATCAATCAAAAAATTAATTAAAAAAAAACACGGTATCAGAGAGTATTGAACATGTTGACAACCTTTGATCAGACATGTTTAAAAAAGAAGAAAAAGTGAAGGCGATGGTGAACACTGACCTCTCGTTCATTTTCCTCTTCAGTGATAGGCTGAGAGAAAATGTCCACTGATCGCCAACTGTACACACAGAAAAAGAACATGTGAGAACAGCATCAACATAAACACTGACAGTTAGAGCTCCTGTGTCAGACCCAACAGACCGCGGGGACAAACATGATGGTGGTCAGGCGTGACGTCCTGAGCCGACAGTGCGAGCAGCGTGTGTGGCCGTGTTTACCTCGGGGTGAGGATCTCTTTGTACTGCAGCTTCTCCACTCTGGTGGTGGCGGCCACAGACATGGGGATCACGATGTTGTTGATGTCAAAGGAGCTTTCACCTCGCCTCCTCTTGATTGGCTGCTGCTGGAGGACAGGGACGAGTGATGGAGTCAACGTGGAGGATTTATGAAACAATACAACCAAAACTCGAGAGAGTACAAGCTTGAAGAATTTTACTTACTAAATGAATGCATATATGTGTAAATGATATTTCAATGAATATACTCTGGTTTCTACTCAACGCCATCAGATGTTTGCTCAGATTTTTTAATTAGCGGAGCAATCTGAAGTTATTTTTTTCACTTTAAAGGCCGGACTTTGTGGTGTTTGAAATGTTAAATACTGATGACTGTACTTGTTTAGCGCTGAGCATTTCCTCAGACAGATTCGACACTAACTGTAAAACACGGCTTCGTGTTTCCTGACACTTCCTGTCTCGGCAGCTGCAGAAAACAAACTAAACCACGAAGCCAGCAGAGTTTCAGTTTGAGTTTGTAAACGTCACGTGTTCGCCCCCTCATTTTATCACAGCCCTGCGTGTTAACGGGGTCTGATGTGAAGCTGAACGAGGGTAGCGACTTATCTAACATCTACACTAAACCTATTTAAGTCCCAAGTCCCCACATCGTTCCTCTTGAGAAGTCAAGTTTCATATTTTACCTTTGAGGCTCACGTTTCAGCGCCTGTAACGACTACAGTCAGTCATGTCTTAACCTTGTAACAGAACAGAGGAGCTAAAATAATACGTGTCAAAGAGCTTTGATGTAAATTTTGAGACTAAACTGTCAAGTCAGGTTTGGATCAGCGACTCTAAACCGTCGTTCTGACTCACTGACGTGTCCTAATTAGGGATGTCAGAGTACTAGAATTTTCCTCGATACTAAACTTGTAAAAACTAAACGATATCGAGACCTGTTCTGATTTTAAGGCCACAAACAGAAGTCAGAGTTTCCTCCTAACAAGAAATATCTTGCTTTTTTTATCACCAAAAATTCCAAGTAAACTGCTTAAGTCTGTGTTGAGTCCACAGAAACATTGGCAACATGTTAAAGTTGCTCCCCGTCTGTAAGAGACAGAAACCATCCGTCTGCATCCTGAAGGACTTTAGAAGTGTCCGTGTTAGCCGACCTGTGACTTCACAGCTTCTCTCTTTTGCTTGAAGCAGCATCGGATTAGAGATATGACTTCAGATCTGCTGTTTTTATTTGTTATTTTGATACTTTACCGTTTATGGATGATCAAAATGATGACACTTGATCACGTCTTTTTATTATTGACAAGTATCCATCACTTTGACTAACTGAGCCCCAATCCCCATCAGACCTTAAAGCCAATATAAAAACAGAGAAAGCAGCTTTGGTTCCAGCGTGTCCTTACAGGTGTGTTGGGGACGCTCTGGCTGCCGAGGCCCAGCGGCGTGGAGTTCTCTGAAGACGTGGACAGCTGACGTGTGAGGGGGCTGTGGAGGGACGAGTGCATGTTGGCCAGAGAGGGGCAGGGGCTGCTCGACTCCAGGAACAGTTTAGGGGAGGCTGGAGGACAGTAGACATATTTAGCTCCTACATCACACTGCAAGGACTTTCAGATGGTTGCTGTACCCAGTTTACTCCTTCTCCTTGTTTCAATCTTGTATTTACACAAAAGCCCATCTAGGGACGGCTGCTCAGCATCCGCTACAAACACTCTGATACTTGCATTGGATGGCTGTTTTCAGTTTGTCCATGTATACTCTACCTGTCTCTATCAAACAAACCATAAATAAATGAATGAATGTTTGAAATCAGAGCCTGCTTCATGGAAACACTCACTGTCAGTCCGGTCCAGAGAGTGCTCTCTTAATCTCTTGCGGCTGTAGTTCTTGTCGTAGGGCCCCAGCGGGGTGGAGAGGCCCTGCAGCCGCTCTGTCTTACACACGGCCTGGCCCTCGATCCGGGCCGCGCTCAGAGCAGCACTGCTGCTGCCCACGCTGCTGTCTACTGTCCTCTGCTTCTCAGCACGGTTCTTATAGTGGCCCAGTCCTGAAAGGCCAAGAAAAAGAACCATTATTATTCCTGTCATACGAAGGAGTCACACAAGTTTTGTCATGTAATTATTTTAGGGACTGCATTTTGATAGTGGTGCAAGCTCCGACATTCATGAGATTGTGAAGTTAAGAATATAGTCTGCAGCTACTGCTGGGGCTGAGCAACAACAACCACTCAGCAGCTTCTGCCCCCCGCTGAAATAAACAGTTACTGGAACAAACGGCGATGTGAATTAAAACAGCTGGAATTAAATAAACAGCCAAGAAAATAAAGTGTCTGAAAGGAAGAGGAGGGGAGATGAGTTTCAGCTTCACTGTGATCTCATATTTATCATCATCATCATTATTATTAATAACAAAAACTCCATTTCCTCAGCTGTGATGACTTTTTATTTCACTCTGTCATGAGTGCAGTGTTTCCCATAGGGGGACGCTGTACCTGGGCGGGGGGGAGTTATTTATTGATTTTAATTTGTGCTTTTTTCTTCAACTTATCTCAGTTTGTGAGCAAACGACTGAATCTGCTCATCTTCCTTCCCTTCTCTGATACACCTGCACCTCTCACACAGCAGGAGTCCACCCTGCATCATTCCACAGCTTTGTTTATTGTGTATTTGTGACACTCTTCATAAGCAGTATGTTAGAGACGCTTTAATAACATCCCTCTTGTTTTGAAATGTGTCACTTGATATTCTGTTAACACACATCAGGGGATCTGTGCGTATTGACGACGTGTTTCACAGCAATCACTGCAGTTGAAGAACACATTTTAAGACGACAGAATAAGAATCTACGTAGCACCTGTTCCATGACAACGAATGTGATATTCTCAGGGAGCTTGCAGTCTAGGGACAGGCATTGAACATACACGCATAGTCCTGCAGGGGGCGTGTGAATCTGGTGGCAATGAGCTCAGGAAGAGGCGCACAGTTTGAATGTTGTGTTTACAAGCTGCAACATTGCTACTGACTCCACCTTTACGTTTGTTTTAAATCTTAAAACACTCGAGTGTCCATACCAGAGTCTCACATTAAGGTGCAGGAATATTGAAGGTCTGTTAAAGGGCTTAAAGACGGCTCCAAAAAGCATCCCTGAGTAGAAGCGTTTGTACTTACTGACTGCCATGAGTGAGTTGGTGAACTTGTGCTTCTCTTTGGACGAGGACAGCTTGTGTTTGAGCGAGAGCTTCTTCAGTGGTTTGCTCCTCTCCAGCGACTTTGTCTGCCACTGACTCTTCATCACCTGCTGCAGACGGAGGCCGATACAAACGTCTGAGGGGCGAGAAAACAGAGAGGGGTCCAAACATTCAACGAGGAGATTACAACAACAACAACAACACAAAATAAGAGAGAGCAGTGTCGAGCCGGATACTTCAGAGTCACCATCTGTAGCTCAACATTAGCGATTCACAATCACATGCAACATTTATAACAAGCCAAGGGCAATCTACTATGAGAGCTAATGCCAAATGTGCTGTTGTCTTCTGGTTGTAAATACTACTCTCAATAGTCTCAATTATGGATAAGACAAATGTGGTTCATGTTTTTCATTTCCTTTCTAATCACAAAAATACCGCACGTTGTTACTTGTGACGTTACAGACGGAAAATAAGAGGCTTAAATCAGTGATAGTAGAAGAAACCAGAGTTTGAGAGTAGATTGCGAGTAACATGACCAAACTACTGATAGAAAAGATTGTGTAAATGGTTGAAAATGTTTTCTAAGAACTTCCTGGGGAGACGTATCTCCCTTGCCACTCCTTGTTTGTCTTCCTCTCTGGATGTAAAGAAGGAAACGGCTGCGTAAACTGAGCGAGGAGCTGAACACTGACCGTCAGGGAAGGAGAGGATGGGGTGGACGCCAAGATCCAGTCTTGACAGGCGCTCCAGGGTGGGCAGCTCGTACTGGGGGTCCTCTCTGGGGGTGGGCCAGCCACCGCACATCACACAGCTGGGGTTTACCCTGCAGTTACACTGGATACAGCTGCTCCTCGGGGCCTGAAAGAGTATGAGGGAAAACCATATCAAGGTGTGATCACTCAAACTCAACCTTTATGTTGACACAAGTATGGAGCTCATGCTGCATTACTCTGTGCAGAACAAATGGTTTCTGATATAGTCTAAGAGGAACGGAGCGCCTCAGGAGTTCAGTGAGTCAGCTCCGTGTAAAGACTCTGGCGTCATGGCATGACCGAGGTAACAGCAGTTAACACAACACAGACAGAAATATACTTCATGAATGTCACAGGGAGGATCTTTCACTCTTAAGGACATACTCCTTTTGTATGCATGTCTGTCTGTAGTGTTGTTATGAATGTGTCCATCCTGCATGTTAAACTGTAAGCTTTTCTACGTGTCGTCCTGTTGACTGTCAGTACCTGCTTTAGTCCTACTGATTCAATTTAGTTATTGTGCTTATTGCGGCATGTTTACTTGTGATGCTTTGCCTATTAAGGCCCCTCGTCCATGCAGTGTTTTTTCCCGCGCTGGACAAAAAGTGCAGCGCCCAGCGTCAGTTTTCTCAGTTGCTCCGCCTTTTTAGGGTGGCTGCTCCGAGTGCTCCTACTTTTCAGAAGGGGCCATATTTTCTATTCCTACAGATCGTGTCTTGTACCCACATTCTCTTTGCTCCGTGTCAGATCGCGTAAAAAGCAACAGAGCAGTGTCGGTCATCAGACTGTTGTCATGGAGACAGGACAGACGTGAAGCGCTTTTCTTCTCAGCTCACAAACGCTTCATGCTAACACTCCCGAGCGCACAGCCAGCGCTTTTCTGCCGGCACGGGTCCTAATGTGGAATGTCCTCATCCAATAAATACATAAAATCATTCAAATTTGTAACGTGGAAACACGTACTGACAAATCATTTTGCAGATAATTGATGCACTAGTTTATGTTGTGACTCAAACCTTAGTACAACAATCTCCATCATTCATTCCATTTGTTTTTGGGGGCTTTAAATGCTTTTATTTCCAAAGACTGGACAGTGGATAGAGTCTGAAATCGAGGAGAGAGTGGATTGGATTCCAACCCTAGCCGAGGACGTTAACCCCTGACATGGGGTGTGCGCACTAACCACTAGGCTACCGGCGGCAGTGATTTCTGGATATCAATCATTTCAAACTGTTGATGAACTTAAAGAGGATTGTGTAAATTGCGGGTGTTCTTATTTGGAGAAAATAAGTGACAAAGCATCACATGAGCCCCGTGGCCGCACTAAACAAACTAATCTGCGCTGTGACTCTGCTGCTACATGGTCGATACTTTCAGATTATGATGGTCGCGTCCGTCTGACTGACACAGATTTTCTGTTTCACAGACACGGGCAAAAACGTATTACTGTGATGTAAGCATGAACACCGCCTAGCACCAAAACAGTGACACCACAGCGAGCCAGTCCTGAAACTCTAAATGCTAAAGGTGAAGGCTAACTTTAACTGTTGTTTACAGTTCTCTCAGTCTATTAAACATTTAACTCAGATTGTAACACAGAAGCCTTAGCTGTTGTGTTAATATGTGTGTGTGTGTGTGTGTGTGTGTGTGTGTGTTAGTGGGGAAGAGAGCATCAACAACCAGCTTTTTTTTCCCACTAGAACTTGTGAGTTGTCACGAGGGTGATTTCTCATCTTTGTAGTTTGCCCCAGTTTTTCATAATAAAGTCACAGATCTCGTTTACTCATCTTCTAGGTTACACAACGAGAGAATAATCAGTGACAGCAGCAGCAGCTTTAAAACACATGTTTTCTTTCAAAATAAAAGCATGTAGCAGCTTTAAAACATGCTTTATTTCAAAATAAAAGGATACAGCAGCAGCAGCTTAAAACACACATTTCCTTTCAGATTAAAAGCGCATTTGTTCTTTCGCTCTGCAATGTCACCGTCAACATCTTCCGAGCAATGCAACACGATTCTCAGCATCGAACCGTTCATACCAACTTAACCTCGGAGCGTCTTTAACGCTGTGTCTGATTAGTGATGATTTTTTCTTGGCCACACATATTGTGAGCATATGACGGCCGGGCTCTTGAGACTCACCTTGCCGTTGAGGTTGGGTACAGTGTTGGGCTGCATGAGCCGCCGTCGTCGACAGCTGACGAGCGGTCGCGTGCGCGCGGACACACACGTGCTGTCGTAGGCCGACGGCTGCTGGTGCTTCGTGTCTGCACTCTCTGCCATCCTGTCACAAGGACAACCAACAGAGAGAATTGAGATCACAGACTTTACACCGTTAAACTTAATACCAACACACTGGCATTCCATCAGTGACGTTTTATTCATTTTTTTATCTCCACAAAGGGACCACAGCGAGTTGAAGGATGCTCATATGATCATGTTTCTGTTTTAAGGGAGAAAAGTGATTTAATGATAACAGAATAGTAAACAGTAGGATTGTCACGACACCAGATTTATAAACTTTCAGGCTGAGAACTCTTTCAACACCTCAGCAACACAAATATTCGTCCTTGGCACCCTGTATTGAGTCATTTCTCTTTTTTAATCGACAAAAATTGCAGACAAACTTCTGCAACATGTCGAAATTGTATAAACACATTGGCAACATTTTTGTACATTTGGACAGCGCTCTCTGTCCATCCATGACAGCTTGGGTTAAACTGTGAGCAAAGATCTGCAGTTTTTTTTAATGCTTTGGTACTTTAGGAAACTATTGATCATAGAAATAGTAACTGTATGGATTCAAAACATGTGGTATCATAAAGCATTGAAGTGTTGACAATCCTACTCAACATAAAACTCATTGAATTTAAATATGGACACAGCGACATTAAGCCTTTAACTGATCAGTCTGTGGACTTTTGTGTAAATGGATGAAACATCAGTTTGTCTTTCTAATGTTTGAAAACAGAGAATAATGTAAGATGAAAACATTTTCAAAGTGCTGTAACATCCAGCGCTGCTCGGGTGGCAGCTCCGACCCCGTCATTGTTACTACCGTATATTTCATCTTACATATTGTTTTGGCCTCTTTGCCTTTATTAGAGAGGCCAGCTGAAGAGAGACAGGACATGTCGGGAGGAGAGGGTAGGGGGACGACATGCAGCAAAGGGCTGAGGTCGGATTTGAACCCACGGCCGCTGCAAAGAGGACTTTAGCCTCTGCACATGGGGCACGCGACATAACCACCAGGCTACCGGCGCCCCATCATCTCATATTTAATTACTGTAAATATGTTTGTTTTTAACTTCTGATTCTACTTCTCTTTTTTGAGCAAATGTACTCCAACAGGGGGGATCAATAAAGTTGATCTTATCTTGTTTTATTTGGCCAGCAGCCCTTAACTCCATGTTTAGATTAAGTTTACAAAGGAGGGCATTAAATCTTTGTGTTTGTGAAGGTGGAACTGGCCGCTATATCAGAACTTGTTTTTAAAAACGACTCGAGTGATTTTCAAAATAGAAACATTCTCTTCGATTAAGCGACTAATCATTGCTGCTACAAACAACGTCAGCTTCTCACATTTAGAATCGATCGTTATCAAGAACTGCCCTGTTGAGTTGCTTCTCAGAAAGCAGCGTCCTTTCTGGGAAATGAAATGAGGTAATCATCATCATCATCATACCTGCTGAGGACGCCGTTAACAGGCTGTGTGTTTTGACCTTTCCAGGAGCCGGGCTCTGTGTTGGTGATGTGGGCGCCGCCTGTGTGCTCCAGCCGTTCTGAACCAACATCCTGCACAGACAGACGAGACAAAGCCGGTGAGAGAACACTTCATGTAACCGGCACAGAAACACACACGACTGACAGCACTCGACACAAGACGGGATATTTAAAGAAACGACATATTAGACTGAACTGAATCATCCCGCTCCTCCGGTCTTAAATTATTCAGACATGGTTTGTGAAGAGTGCTGGGCTCCCTCCCAAAAACTAAAGAACCTATTCTGCACTGTCACAAAGATGCCTCACTCAGAGCGTCTTCACAAGCTTACAGACATAAATTAAAACCAAATGTCCTTGGTCTGACCCTCACAACCGGAGAGGTCTCATTAATTCAACACTTGACAGGTCTTTGTTTTTGAGTCATGTGTGTTAAGAAATCTCCCTTAAAAGGTCATATTATGCAAAATCCACTTCACCATGTTTCTCTAATATGTATCTCCAGTCTGTCTACAAACCCCCCAATGATGACAAAAGTCCATCCTCTCCATCTTTTGCCTGCTCCACTTAGGGCGGACCCGTGCAGCATCTTTTCAAGTGATCAGATTTGTGAGTCCAGGCCGTAGTAACCTTCAGCTTATACACGTGTTCAAGTGGAGACCAAACTACCCACACTGCTAACATCCGTTAGAATAGAGACATCAACTTCATAATGAAGGATTGGATGTCATCAGTGCAATGTTTGACATATTATCGTCTTTGTTGTGGCACGTCAATGATGATGATCCTGTCAGAGTCTCACATCATTCACAAGCCTCTGAATCAAATCGGGATTATTTGGTTCATTTTCATTTACAAAATCAAACTGGATTAGAAAAAAAAACAAGTTTGGGCCATGGATCAGAACAAATCTGTTAGAGCAGAGGCGTCTCCGGCAGTTGTTCTGGTTTAACAAACATTTATTAAACAACTCCAGCTCATCCGGACTGACAGGCTCATCCGGTGATAAATCATTCGACAATTATTCGGAGACAAACGTTGAAGGAGTTTATTATACGCAGCTCTATCAGCGTGCAGTACACAATGAATGGTCGCGCCCGGTCGCTTGCAGTGTGTGATGGTGGCGGTGCGTGTGTCTGCATTTTATACTGGTCAAACCATTGTATAAGACGCAGCCGACTTTTAAGATGAAAAATCTGTTTTTACAGTGCGTCTCATACACCACATTTTACAGTATTTGCTCTTTAGCTGTCTGTTTCTCAGCACCGTTGTAAATGACGGTTCTCCCTCGACGTGTTTCTGATCAGACGCATCTGTGTGAAACAGCAATTTTTCTTTAGGAGAACTTTTAAATATGCTGTTTTTGCAGATCATCTGACCCAAGAAATATGTTTTTAAATTACCTGAAAAGTTTCTGGCGGCTCTTTCGTACACTCAGCGTCACTCACACTAACTGAGGTATTTTTAAAAGAATGCTTCCTTCTCCTAGATGTCCATTTCATTTTGATCCAAACTCCAAATGCAAGTGAGAAAGGATGACCAAATAGAAAAGGGATTACCATTTTAGCTTTAATAAATCTCGAATATGATCCTGGTGAGAGCAGAAGATGCTGAACACACAGTTTGACATTTTGGATTTTAGAGCCATTTAGAAAATAAAACGTCAAACTGCTTAGAGGCTGCGGAGATGTCACATTTATTTGGTTAAGCGGGAAGAGGCAGGATGTGATCAAATCATAGCTGTAAGGGAACACTGCTTCCTCTGCTTACCTGAGGCTCTGTCTTCACCTCTGCCCCACCTGCAGACGCCACACCAGGGGAAACACCTCCCAACTCTACTGAGCCCTGCAGAGCCAAGAGCTGAGTGTTAAAACCTCCACCCCGAATAATATAATAAAGATTATTTGTACTCTCTGATCAGACATCTGTGTGGCTGGAAAAGTATTTACTATAATTAAAATAAAACCCACAAACTGACACATCTCACAAAAACAAAAACAGCAGAGAGAACGACTTACCTTGCTGGCACGGATCTGTCTGTAGATGTCCGTCTGCTGTCGGATGCGGTACTCCAGGTCTGAGATGTGAGCCTGGAGCCAGTTCCAGTGACTGATGATGGCCGCTCTCTCCACCGTGTAGCGACTCTCTGCACGCTTCCATCTGAGGGTCAAAATAAAGGTAAACATGCTCGTTTTAATATATGAACTGATGAGATTCTGTTTCAACTGAGGGCGTATAAAAAACAAAAACACTGCAGAAGTCATGCAAAATGTTTTGATGAAGGAAACTGTACAGAAGAAAATGACCAGCTGCACCCTAACTTCAGTCGATTTAAATCAAATTAAATTCCCCATTTAGGAAAATGATCAGCACTAAGTACCACACACACAAGTATTGTCCATGCCTGGTCTGTCTTTTACAACATGATTCATTAAAATCCAAACAAACACTCAAACATTACATCACAATATGTTGTGAGCCTTAAAGCATTTCCCCCGTCAGACTGCAGAGGTCAGTGAATCAGCATTAAGCAAATCTCACTGTAACCGAGGACACCCTGGGAAAGAATTCTTATCAAAAACAGGATCAGGCATGTGTCAATAATGAGGAAGACGTATATAAATAGGGGAGTTTCACTCGACTGATTTATTTCATGGCACAGAATGAATACCAGCCGAGAGCAGAGTACTCCATTTTACCAGTATGACACACAGAATGGGCATTTCAAAGGCAGACATGAGAGGAAAATGTCTGCTCCTGCACCGTGCAGCAGCAACCACAGAGGGCGCTGTTTCATCAAAATACAGTCAGCAGCAGTGACCATGGTTAAACAATGAAAAAAAAAAAAATGACTCAGATGGCAGACAAAGATAGACCTTGCACTCCTCTGCTCTTTCTCCTCCCCACACCCGACTCTGTTTTCAATTTTCAGAGCTCCACCAGGATGTAGGAAGTGGAGAAAGGCTACTGCTGGGAGTGGGAGATGAGACAGAGAGGGGAAGGAAAGGGGAGGAACAGGGGAGGAGAAGAGGGACAACAAGGACCGGGAAGCTCTGGCAGCCTGGAGAGGAACAGACGGGCTTTAAAAGCAATCTACAGGCCACAGGGTGCTTGAGGGGGTGGGGCTGGGTCAGGGAACAGTGCGGCAGACACTGGGATAACCAATAATCCAACCAGGCATGTTGTCTTATTGTGGAGCTGAGCGGAAGGAGAGTTACTGTGGCTTTGATGCAGACATCAGCCTCCAATCCTTGCAATCAAAGACGCCTTGACTCATTCTTTTGCTCAGCCACAACATTAAAAAATCTATGGCTCATTCACTGCAATACAGAATCAAGGGCACTGCTGCAAATACAGCTGCAGTGCTACCTGTTAATAACATCTTCTATTGCTATTCCACAGACTCAATCCTTCTTTCCATGTAAACAAACATGCTCTCTTCTTACATGTTAAAACACGGCAACACCTCTGAACACGCCCATGCCTGATGCATCAGACCAATTCACTGGCAACTTATTTGCATCCATGAATCCCTATGGAGACTCATGTAAGAACAACACTGGTGGGGCAGAGTGTGTCGCACTGTCTTCTGCACAAATTACTCTGAGCACGCCCATGATTCACCTAAAGGTGGGTGGACAACAGATACACCACAGGGAGGAGGCGCCAGGTGTGACATCCCTCAGGGTGAACTGGATAATGATCTCAAGGAGATGCAAACTCTCTGCTACAGAGAGGAATGTATATTCATTGTAGAGAGCGTAAAAACACTGAAAGGGGAGTAGATATGTTAGCAGTTGCCTGATCACAAAGGCGAGAAAAAGCTGCTCAGAAAGATCAGAGAGAGGAGGAGAGGTGAGAGAATAAGACCGACTGTGTCTACCTGGATGTGTAGAACATTTTTTCATTGTCAGTATAAGACTCGACTGAACGATCCTGGCAGTTCTGGGTGATGAATGAAGTTACATCTCTGTGTGTTGTGCCGCTCTTAAGGAGACGCAATGATCGTTTCTGTTGCGGTGACATCACTTCAGGTGTGTAATAAACTCAAATATACCTGCAAGCCACACGTAATTAACAAACATCCTCTCCATTTTCTGAGTCCAAATGTTGTAAATACTTGAGTCTGAGTCCAAGTCATCAGTGTTCAAGTCTGAGTCGAGTCACAAGTCCTGAAAATCAGGGCTAGAAGGCTGTTTGCACTTCCACATTGGCTTCATTTTCAACCTCACGGGTTGCAACTTTGGATTTACCGCCATCTTTACCTTATTTCCTTAGTAAGATGATAGTCAGCAATAACAAGCTACACCAAAACAAACTGAATCAGCTACAGCTCAAGGAAAAGAGCAGGGGAGAACAATGAATACATTAACATACTGTTTAGCTTCCTTGCTGATTGTTCCAACACATTCTCACTGCTTTAGTTTTTAGCATTAACATGAAGTAGTGTCTCCTACAGTTAGCTTCTTGATTCATCCATTACAGTAGTTGTTGAATATGTCAGGAGCAACTTTACATAGACAGTAATGATCTCAATATTGACCAATAAGACTCTGATTAAGGTGTTTACACAAGTGGCTTACTGAATATTCAGTTTCATTGTGAAAGAGCGGCGTCCGAGTAATGACTCATGTACGTACTTTCCCTTCCAAAGTTGCCTTTAAATTTTGACACCATGACCTGCATGAAGCTACTGTTCACCTTTGTGAGTGTTTGTGTCCATTCTAAAATGATATGTGAAAGTCAACGGCTAGCAGCCACTGGTGTTGTTGTTATAACAGCGTAATAGCTACACTATCGGTTGCAAACATCTGTTAAGCGAACATCACCCTCCTCCGTCATTCATTCTGCAACCTTCTTGAATATAACAACATTTCAGTGCTGTCTTCCATCGATGACTTCATTATGCCTTTTCCCCTTAAAACCTTTAACATGACAATTGTTTCTCCCTCCCCC
Source organism: Tautogolabrus adspersus (assembly GCA_020745685.1). Taxonomy (NCBI): domain Eukaryota; kingdom Metazoa; phylum Chordata; class Actinopteri; order Labriformes; family Labridae; genus Tautogolabrus; species Tautogolabrus adspersus. The sequence goes on from CM036554.1 coordinate 22,523,567, forward strand.
CAAAGAGCTTCTTCTTCACAGCAGCCATATTGATTTCTCAAACAGTCGGCAGCTTCCATATGTGCCGCAAAATTCAGTGAAACGTTATCTTGTGATTACGGTCTAAACATGCCTACAATCGTGTGACTACGATCAGAATACTCCACGTCTCACGTTGATGATGATCTGAAGATGGCCGTAATAAGAAAACTACGTGCAGGGTCGGAAATTAACACCCATCAAGTGCATGATGCTGGTAGATTTTATGTTTGGCGAGAATTTCTGAGCGACATCAGCCACATGGCGAATGTTAAGCTGCTGCTTCTCTCTCCAGCTCCTCTGCTGTCGGCATGTTGGAGCATCGCAGAGGTGAGCTGCTGGTAAAAACTATGCTGGTAATTTTTTTATCTACGTGCTTCTTGGCTGGTGAGTCAAAAGGTTAGTTTCGGACCCTGTCTACATGGCTTAGTCAGACTATTAATATCAGAATATTGCTGTTCGTGTAGACTTCGCTCATGTTTATCTAAAGCTAAAAAAGCATCCTTAAAGGTCTCGTTTGTCAGCTTTCAAAGATATCTAGTTTTAATGACAGCATGGTAAATGCTCACATTTAAGAAGCAACATTTTTTGTATTCTCTCTGAAATAATCACTCAAATTAAAAAGTGAAAACTAATTTGTTGTTGTCACTCCACACAGCAGATCTCTAGTCCCTGGGTTACGTCTGAAGGACTGACTTGGACTTCACATGCCAGGAGGAAACAAATCAGCTCTCTAGTGAACATTTTGGTGTCAGGGATCCAGGAAGTGCTATAAATGTAGCTTGTCAAAATATAAACACACAGAAGTCCAATGACCTTAATCGTCAGAGTGACGAAGGAGGATGAGGAGGAGGGGTCAGATGCAGTATTGAGAACCTCCCCCCTCCCGACGCTAGAAGCTCCACCCTCCCCCCCTCTCTAACCAGGACACATTTTTCTCCCCCCTTCTGCCACACTCACAAAGCACCAGCGGCAATCACTACAGCCGTGGTTTTCTGGCTGTCAGCACATTCTCCATTGTGGAGCTTCTCTGGATGCAGCACATACGTTGCATGAAGACCCCTGTACCATACAGGCCCTCCAAAACCAACACCACCACTCAAAAAACATGGCTAAGTAATCCCCCTAAAAACCAGCAGAGCTCTGGACTGAGAACCAGCTCACCCGTCTACATCCGACGTATCCTTCCACTGGAAATGTACGGTGAACTGAGAAGACACGTGTGATGCTCTGTACGTCAAAAAACAAATAAGTCTCCAAATCATGGCTTGTTATGAAGATCATAATTGCATTCTTTGCATATTCCTAGTATCCTTGATCTTTCTACCCCGCTTAAATCCATTGTGTGTTTGTGAAGAGGAGGGGGGGTTGTTCTTCCTTTCCAGACAGACACACAATTCTTCCTGTAAGAATGATTTACTCTCCGCTTGGTCAATTATTTTAATAAGCTGTGTAAATATGCTGTGATATGCATTTTGCTCCTCCACCCTAACTCATCACTAGGAGCAGTTGAGCGCAGGATTGTGACGATACCAGATTTCTTTAAACTTCGATGCGTTTCTTGTAAAAATCCAACGATAACGATACCTGTTTAGTAGGGATGTAAAGATTAATCGTGAAGCAGTTTAATCGATTCAAAGGTGTCAAGGTTTGAATCGGTACTCTGAAAAATGAATCGCAGTAATATCGTGAGCGTCAGCAGCTGTAGAGCAGAGGCGGTTGGTTGTAATAAGCAGGCGTTATCATGGCAGTGGAAACATTTTTGCTTCCCAAGACAGAAAATGAAAGAGGTGAGAAGATAACAGTAGAGACAAAAACTGTGCAAATTTTGCAACAAGACAGAACTACACAAATAGCACAACCAACATGATGCAGCATTTAATCGACACCACAATGAGAAGCTCAAATCACCTCCAGATTCTCTCAAAATAAATCGTGAGAGAATCGTATCGTCCCTACTGTTTAGATAACATGATACGAACAATACAAGTCCCAGGCACCAAATATTTGGTAGTTACTTGTTTTTAATTACCAAAAATTGCAGGAAAACCCCGGTCACACTGTCTAAACAGCAAAAAAGTGTTGACAACGTTCAATAAAGACTTAATTTTCTTGACAGTTTCAAAGTATCGCCAATTTTGAAAACCTTAGTAGAGCGTATGCGTAAACATAACCACATATAGAAGGCGTATACAGGCCAGTATCCTGTATTAAAGGGGAATGAGCGCTGAGAAACATCAGGGGAATTTTTCAACATGATGGACCTGACTGCAACATCATCTGCTTCTGTATCCATGGGCAACAGTATTATCCAAATATACATCCTTCAAATGAACCGAGCGGAAGAAGTCAAGCCACAATTATAAGACACAGATTGGATTTTTGTTTTTGTCTGGATGACTGAACTGTTATTATCCACCTTGATTTAAAGGCATCAACCCGCACATATCACGATTAAAATGTAATGACTTAACAGCATAAATTATGCGGCTAACTAACTTATGTCCATCGCACGCAAGCTGCTCATCTACAAATGTATCTCAGGACCGCTGCTCAGCTGTCTGATCTGACACTAATGCACAACGTTTTAACACACCGAGTTTTTACTGCTGGAGGTGCAGCTTCAATCTGTCCCTTTCCCTCTCTCAGATTCTTTTCCTTGTTTTTGCGAGGTGTTGCAGTGCCACAGCTTTTTAAAAGTGCTGCTGTTGATTGAAAACAGGATTTAACTGTCCATATTAAGATCAGGCTAAAGAGGGAGAAACAACCTACAAAACTTCCTGCTGTGGTAAGTTTAAACTTAAACCCTTCAAGACTGTCGCTGGAGTGTTTAGAAAAGCAGGATTACATCATTCCAGCAAACAAATCTGTAATACAGGCTGTTACGTATTCGCTCATTACAACTAGGGACTAGTGTTTTAAGTTTGACTGAACGTGATCTACACAGGGCTGTGAGGGCTTGACCAAACAGAGAGAAATTTAAATCGTATTCTTGACAGACAGAACTTTTGCAACGTGAACCATGATACATGTTAAAGGTGACGTATCATCCTCCTCTTCAGTGTAAATAAGTCTCAGACCTCCCTAAAACATGTGTGTGAAGTGTCTTGTTCTAAATCCACTCTGATCCTGTATTTGATCATGCCTATAAACCCCTCTATTTCAGCCCTGCTCAGAACAGGCTGTTTCTGTGTCTGTAGCTTTAAATGTAAATGAGCTGTGTCTGACCACGCCCCTCTCTGAAAGGGCTTGGGTGGCTGGCTTTCTCGCTCCATGTCCTATTGTTTACGGTGAGAAGGCAGACTCAGAGGGCAGAACAAACACCTAGCTGTGGGAGTGTCACCCACCTGGGGGAGGGGTTACTGCCCTTTGTGATGTCATGAAGGGAACATCTCCAAACGGCCTGTCCCTTAAATTCGTTTTTTATATATCATCTTGCTTATAGGATGGCAACACATTCAATCATGATGCATCTTATCTTCATACCAAACCCATATTTGCAGGGTTGGATTTTTCCTGTTTGCTGATATTATCAAACTAAATTAGGCCGATGATTGATGCAAGTACAATATGTTGTGTTTCGTTATTATTGTTCTTGCTTCATGTACCGGCTCATTGGCAGATGCAGGCATCAAATAAAACACTCTGCATGCACACATTCAGACTTTCTTCAAGGGTGCATATGGCACACCATCACCTGAATAGTCACGGGGCTTGTGTTGCATGGGAATAATAAAAGAGTCATCTAAATGGTCCGTCATGACTGCAGAAATCCTCATCTAATGTTGATATTAAAGTTTAAAGCCTGTGTAAGCCGATACTGATGTCTTATCAAAACTATTCATAGTGTTCTTCAACCCTGAGCACAAGATTTGTAGGTCAGAATATCTCTGCAGCACACGGAAAAGTGCAACCTCCACAATTTAGAGATTGCAATCATTTTTCCACCTTCCAAAATATTTATCATACTCCAGGTGTGGGAAGAAATCACCTGTATGAGGACAGCTCTGTCTTTGTAGTCTCAGTAATGTAATAAGGTGAAAACTCATAAAACCATGCGTTTCACCTGTGCTCATCTTTTGAAACAAAAGCTCCTTGTACAAAATCTGCCACAGGAAGTTATGAAGAGAGGTAATGGAGGTATGGAGGCAAAACAAAGGCCTGCAGACATTTTTCTTCCCATATGAAACACAATAAAATCACTTTGCCATCACGCTTCAAAAACCATTCAATCATCATTCACACTAAGTAACAAGAACAGGGGAAATCAAAGCTGCAGCTGTCACTTTAATTTCTTTGTTCTCCAGAGTCAAGGATTTTCAAAAGAGCTGAAAATTACCCAACAGTGAAACATTTATGTAGGCAGCACACTGACTTATTTTTAAGATTCATTCTGATGTTTCCAGGATGGCTGGCTGGAGCTTCACAGGACAGCTGGTTAAACTCATCTTTAACAGGAAGAGAGTGCTCGGGAGCCGGGATTGTGAGCGAGGCCGACCGACAGGGTGTGGGGCAGGAAAAACTAGAGAGGGCAAATTCAGCCGGAGAGCTGCAGCAGTCATTACATAAAAGAGGGGGGTTATGTAACGCCTGTGGGTTTCGTGTTGAGGAACTTGGGCCTGGCTAAACACATCCAGATGTGTCAAACGGGACAGAAACCTATACAGGAACTCTCATACGTACACAAACACATACACAGAGGAGTGGAAAGACGGGAAAAACATAGCTGAGCTACTCAGACTGCAGAGTAATGCTGAGCCATAAGCATGAAAGGCACGCTGTAGTCTCAGCCAGCCTAGTTACCCTAGTTCACAAGGAGCAGGCAGACAGGCATGTTAACTGCCTTACTTCACACAATCATATACTCGTATCATCCAGCCACCTGAGAGACAAAAAGCCTGCAAGACTCGGCACATTTTACTGCTCGTCGGGTAACAAATTTCAGACATTTTGATTGTTCTGTTTATGAACCATTATGTAAGCTCCGAGATTTCCTGATGAGCATTATTGTTGCCTCAGAAACAAGAGACTGTGCCCACTCTTTCCTTAACACAGAGCAACCCGTGCTCAATGTAACACGCCTAAACGACAGACTCTCCTTTAGTATCTACTTCTCAGGTATGATTTGTCTCGGTCTCTTTGCAGCTAGTTTAAAAGCACACTTCGTTCTCTGAAGCTAGAAGCACCCACACCCTTGTATAGAGGCCATAATGGACGTCACATTCAGACAGACACACTGGCTCAAGCACAGAGGCCCTGCAGCATAAGCACGACAACAGATGTTGGCTATCCCCCAATCCTCTAAGATACGGGAAACCACGTCTACAGTATGGATAGGGATGACAGGATTAGTTGTAAGCAACGCGCTGCATTCAAACAAGCAGCCCGAATAGGTTATTTTCCACCGAGCTGTAAACTCAGCTGAGGTTAAATAATTGACGTGCTCCTGCTCGGAGAAGACGTTACATTGTCTGTTCTGTTTATTGGTGTTGAGCTGTAAGCCATTAATTGCTAACTAGGACAAAATGTCAGTTGTGAAAATGTGGCATTATATACATACACACACCCAATCCCTGCAGAGCAACTCGTTCACAATGAGGTTTGGTTTCTCTGATTTACTGAGCTTAGAACCAGTTTTTCACTCGTTGTTGGAGGAATGATTGTTCAATGTGCTTAAGACGGCTGCTTAAAAGGCCGTTACAGATGGACAGTTTTTATATTTCCGTGGCAGCTTTCACTGAATGTACAGAGAACTATTAAGCAGGAATACATGTGCCACCACTTGGCAAACATTTGCAAAGCCAGGAGTGACAGGTGCTTTTGTGACAGCCTTACAGACACTCTCACACAGGGCTTATTCAGGACCATCTGAACAAATTAACATCGCTCCATGAACCTGTTTTTGTGTCGCTCACATTGCATAATTTTGCCGAATTGTGCAGCAAGTGAAACAGGTTGTGCTTCTATAGAACATAGCTGGATCTGTAGTGAAGTGTGCTGAGGTCTGGGTGGATTCTTGTGAGGGAAAAAGCAGCATGAGGTTGCTGAACACATCCCCTGCAGAGAAGGCAACATTTAGATTTTTGCTTCAGAGGGCTGTTGTGTGAGTCAGGAAGCATCTAAAGATTATAGTTCCTCTAAAGACTATAGTTTCTGATTAATGACAGTTTTTCCCCTCGGGTCATTATAGATAGAACAAATCTTGTCTTTCTTATTGTGACTGTTTGTACCCAAAGAACATCCTAGTAACCTAATAAACCAGAACCCAACGTTCTAATGTATCACAGTAAAAAAAAAAAACATGTATTAAATATAACCAAACACGGTAGCTTCATGTCATCAATAAAACATTTTCAAATATGCATAAACCTCTGAAAATGATGCTCAACAAATATTGTAAAATCTGGAATATTACTGCCAATTTTCACAAACGCCGTGCACGCCATGGCCCGTCAGCGCCGGGCACTACGCCGCCGTTCTAGTCAATGCTCCTGTTTCTACAGTGAGCACCGCGTTCCGTCCCCAGCAGGTACTAACAGCGCCACTCCGCTCTTCAAATACCTTGCAGGTCTATTTTTGATGGAGCACACTGCAAGCACGCGTCAAGCTGGACAGAATAGAACGACCCGGACAGGAAGTAAGAAACGGATATGAACAGAGCGTCTATTTCAAAATAAAACACGCTATACAGACGTATGATCATATTTTATATCACTCCGTCAACATTAAGTCAAAATAGCCACCAAACAACAAATAATCCTGTGTGTGCAGCTTTTCATGGCTGCACTGTGCGTTCCAAAAAATGTTTAAACTGTCTTTGTTTGTGATGATTTACATTCTGTCAGCAACGTCCACAACGTGCAGCTCTTTCTAGTACCATCTGTTTTCACCAAGTGGAGTTTGCGAGCCTGCTAACTACCAGTATGGTACGCTACTGTTTACTGTAGCGTAGTTCTGAAGAACAGAACAAAGCCTGCTAGCAATCAGCTTAGACTCACGCTGCACACTCCCACGGTCCCTTATTGTGTTAATTGAGGAGTCTTTTCAATAAGACCAATACTCCACAAGGGTTATGTACTAAACCGTACAGCACCATTTTCTTTAAATGCTTGATAATGACCTAATAAGGGAGCAAAGCTGTTCAAATGTGGCTCTGCCAGCCTGGTCATCGTCTTTATGCACCCCAGCACGCTATGGGCAGTGAAGCCGTTGTTTGCAATACACAATAAAGGGGGCAGAAATTCACGTTCGATCAGATGCGGTGGCTGAAGTCTCGGCCATGACGACGCACGTCTGTGATGACGCTTTTGAGAGATAACACTGCCATAATATACTGGTATATTGGTTGCACTGGTATATAGGGTGAAGCCTACTTTTTAGATGAATAAAAAGGTGTTCAAAGTGTGTCTTATACACCAGATGTTACGGTAAAAAGGTGAAGTGATCCAGTATCGTAAGGAGGAACATTACAGGTAGAACAAGCTTTCTTTACGACTAACAAACTAATCTCAAATCTGTCCATCATAAATAAAACCACAATACTTATTTAAAAGATAAATAAAAGGACATGTTTGTACTCTTCATCTCTTGGACTCCACCCTGTTTATCTCAGTCTGATCCCATGACTTCTAACATTCCCCTGAAATTACTTTCAGAGTTATTCATGTGTTTACTGTCGAAACTAAAAGCTACTGAAGATAGTTTTTGTTCGTTTCCCCCCACAAAAATGCCTTACTTTAAACACATGTGGCTAAAATATATAATGTACAAGAACTACTGGAAGTCAATCACAAAGGGTTTGTTAAGCTAAATGCTAATCCACTAGCTAATATGTTGGTTCTATGTTTTAGACTGTTAATTTCCATAAATGGTGGTGGAAAATTTGGGGAAGCTTTTACTGGACGCACAGAGAATAAACCCCAGGGGAGGGAGGATGAGTTAGCAACTTTTTATTATGGTTCCCATTAAAATGACAAAGTCTGAAACATTTAGAATATCTAAATAACTTTTCTGAGGGAACTGGTAATACGTTGATGAATATGTGCTGGAAAGTCGAGTTCTGCGGAAGTGGAACAGTTGACAATGGTGACTAAGGTTGCAAGAAGCTTTCCCTGCTTCACAATAAAACCCACACAATGGTTGGCTGCTGAATTTGTTTTTTAAAAGGTAAAGCAGAAACACGACGTGTCATGTTTGCTTTAACACAACATTAACTGCAGCTCAGACGAGGAAAAATTAGTTTGCTACAAGTTATTTTCCCCAGGTTGTTGAAGGACATTAAAGTCTGTAATGAGCTGGGTAGGAGTCAATTTACTGGTGTATCGCTGCAGCGGCCTTCTCTCTGGTTGAAATTGAAATATTACCTCAATATCAATCAGGTGCTTTAGTCGCTAAATGCAGATAAACAGGCTGTTAAGAGACACAGTTTGATTGGTCAACGTGGGCGGAGTTCACAGCCTTTAATCAGAGCATGACTGTAACAAGTGAACAGACACACAATGTACAGCATGATGATGATCTGTGCTGAAGTAATGCACCAACAAAGGGTTAAATCAACGCCCTATACAAAAACACACCGTGAGTCTGTAATGAGTGCAGCCTGTTATCTACATTTCCTGAAGATGGTTTGTATGCATCTGACATGTTATCACTCGTGTGTTTACATTAAAACAAGTACACGATGAAACACTCCAGGTCCAAGACACATTTAGATTAATCAAGAATGATCTTTGTGTTTGCATCTTTAAAGAGGACATATTATCGCCCTTTTCTATCTTTTCAAACAGTCCCCTGTGGCCTGAATGAAACATCTGTGCTGTGCTTTGGTCCAAATATAACATGAATCAAGCACCAGAGGAGGTTTGTGACCCTGTATAAACCAGCTCTCTCAGAATGTTCCGTTTTGGTGTGTGTGTCTCTTTAAATGCAATGAGCCCCCCCCCCTGAGTTTTCCAGGTAGACATCACTCCTTCGCTAGCGTGAATAAAAATGGCGAACCTGGGTAAAAGTTTTGCTCCAGGCTGGGGGTGGAGTCCATGGGTGCAGATACCAGGGGAGGGGAGGGGATTTATTTTTACCAGAATCCCACTGTGATGTCACAAGGAGAGCAAATTTGAAACGGAGCATTTTTCTCTGTGTTGTAAGATTTATGCAGACCACAAACAAAGGACTGGATGGATTTATTTCACATGTTGTGGGTCTGTAGACACTCAGGTTACCCAAATATATGTTTAAAAACACTGTCAAAGTGGATTTTTCATAATATGTCCCCTTTAAAATGTGGCCATGTCCTTCTTCCACCATCAGTATCAGAGTGGAGATGACCCTATGTAGCACTTCACTTCATCAAATAAATACACAGGGCTAATTGCAATATAGTTAGTCAGGACGGATATTTAAAGAAGATCTACCAGCTATGGAAAGCACCTCCAACTGATCAGGGTGTCCGATTCCAGCACCCCTCCCCCCTCCCGGCGGGCACAGCTTTCTGTTTCATTACAGGAAGTGACCGAATAATATGATTAAAATGACAATAAAAGAAGTTTTATGTAAAAACAAAAATATATTCAACTGACTACATGTTGGTACATATTAGATACTCAAAAGCTTGTTAGGATATGAGGCTAAACTGCATTACATAAGCAGAAATAGAAGAAGAAGATCACTGTTCTGACCTTTTAAAAATGATCGATTAAGAATAATAACACTGATATCTTATTAACATGGTTAAGCTAACACAACCATTCAAGCACTCTTGGTTGAGCTTGTATTAAAATAATGGCATGTTAAGATTATCCTTTTAATGCATTGATTTGTATCTTCAGTACTTTAGACCATCTGTTTTACATAACACCAATAAAATACTATTTGTGTACCTTTGGTCAGACTGTACATTACCTCATGTAAAGCCTACATGTTCAATACGATGCTGTTTACAGGTCACCAAACGACCCCAGTGCTTACTTTAAATTCACTTTCTCCAAGATTATCCTCAAGTTCGACCACCATACTGTTTCTCAGATTTAAAATGAGACATTTAAAATCTTTCTTTGAGAATTAAAAATGACTATATGCTACATTTTGTACAATAGTTGCAATGATTGTCAGTATTTCTTTCTCCTCCTTTAACCTCAGGCCACGATACTGCAGCTCACCGTCTCACTGCCTCCTTGAAAATGACGTGATGTAAATTTGCACATTAACTGCTCTAATATCTCATTTGACCTTAAAAGGCTCAAGACACGCTTTGAATACATTACAAGCAATTTTTCTACTTTGTTGGGATCATGAATGGAGCCCACACACACACACACACACACACACACACACCCAAACACGCAGACACTTCCTGCTTCCTGTTTGGTTATGAAGATATTTAGGTCAAAGGTCTAAAGTCAACACAGGAAAGGATAATAAAAATCTGTGTTTCTCAGCCACGTTGTTAATAATCTACCCAATCCTGCACAGGTCGGTAAGTCCATTAACGCTGCTGCTGACCCACCTGCTGTACTTTTTCCCCTCCCCACTAATGTCAGAGAAACGAACACTCTGTTACCAACTTCTCATGGAATAGATTTGCAAGCACCTGCTGAGGTAAACCTGACATCACACCAGGCAGCATGTACAAAACATAAAACCCACGCCTTCTACAAAAACCACCACCACCCCCAACTCTATGTTTCCTCTTGGTTTCAGTTTAAATGAAAACAGTCGCTGGCTCTGTGGGCGCTCACTTGTTCTCTTGTATCTCGCTCTGCAGATAAACAGAACGTTCAGTATCAGGCTCTCAGGAGGAAGCACTGTGTGACGAGAGAGGAGAGCTTTTTTACTTCTCGTCCATTCGATCCTGTATGTTCTCTACAGGATGATACCTCCCACACCACTACACATGCTCTATCTCTACTCCTCCCTGGAGTTTGACCCAACCACAACTGTGAGGTAAATCCGGCAGTTATAATTGTCATTAGCACCTGCTAGGCCTGAGCAGCATACAGAAGGGCCTGGAAACTCAGGGACTAAGAGTAATGCAAGTTACTTGGAAAAGGGTCAAGAATCCTCGTCACTATGAAACCATTTTTCCACACAAATGCTGCTTTCAACATTCGACCTGAGCCACAGCAGGGAAATTTCCACTAGTGCAATAACATGTGCACACAAGCTGAAATGATAAATAAAGTGAGTGAGGTCAGCTTTACTTACATTTTGACATGCCGCTGCTCAATGTCCACTCTGGCCAGCTCCTCCTCCTCCAGGTCAGAGTCCCCCCCAGAACTACTTTCTGTTACATCTGAGTCAAAGGCGCTTTCAGCTGAATGAAGGTTGGCTGATCCGCTCAGGTACAGCCTCTCCAGTTCCAAGGGCATGGTGCCGCTTTTCAGGAAGCGGCTGAGGCTGTCTCTGTTGTTTGACGACGAGTGGCGTCCAGTCCTCCATGTCGCCGTAGGGGTTGCAGACTCCGATTTGCGATTACCTGCTATTAGCCGGTTGAGAGCCGAGTCCAAGAAGCCACCGAGCTGCTGCTGAACGTGCCGCTCCACCTGCTTCGCCTGTACAACCTGAAGACGTTTGCGCAGGCGCCTTAGCCGGCTCTCGATCTCGGCTTGGCGGCTGCTGTTGAGAAGGGTGCGCTCCCTAACTTGAGCGTCAAGGCTGTCCGAAGAAGAAGTACAGGGCAGAGGAGGCTGTGGTGCAGGTGTGCAGGTCGGGGAGCCCTGCTGACTGCTCCCTGCTCTCTCCCTATCAGAACCCTGTGTCTGACTGGTTTGCGTTTGTGAATCAGTCTCCTGCAGATTTACTTGTTCAGTGGGGTTTGGGTTACCATGGGTAAAGGGGGAAAGTGCAACAGACTGAAGCACTGTGGGTTCAAGGTTTTTTCCATCTGTATTATGAGAAACCCCAGAGGAATGCTTCTGTTTAAGGGTTCCTTTTACCGGGATATGCCCTGATAAGGTAGCTGTCAAGGTCTCAGAGTTTAAGGGCAGGTTCTGAGTCTGAGAGTCTGTAGTAGCAGAAGGCTTGTCACCGTTTACTGCCACCACACAGCCGGGACCGGACATAGTGGCCAGCTTCTTGGCCAAGCCGTTGACAGGTGCCATGGGCTGGCCACCTCCGTTGGTGCTGCCACTCATGAGGCTTTTGAGCTGGCCGCCAGACAGTTCTATCGCCTGCCTCTTCCTTAACAGGAAGTCTCCTCCTCCGTTGAACAGCGAGTTGTCCAGTATTCTGTGGCTCTTCAGCACAGACTGTTTGATGAGGACTCCTTGCAGCTTGATTGACTCCTTAGTTGACGGGACAGGTGTCACATCAGAGCATAGGTAAGAAGCCACCAGCGGCTGGAGCTTGCCCAGGGCCGAAGCCTGAGCCACAGAGTCTGTTTGGGGCTGTTGCTGTTGTTCCTGGTCACCGCCACAAAAATCAAGGGGGCACTCTTCGGGGGGCGGCCTTACACTTGGCGGGGCCGCTGCTGTGGATAAGGATGTTACTGGCGTTACCGTTGTTCTCTGCACTGGCCGGTGAGAGACTTGAGGATGGGGCAGCCAGTTTGAAGCGGATGTGGTGAGCTTCGGCTGGGGCGTCGGTGAGAGCGGGCGCCATCGCAGCCATGCAGTGCAGAGGGACGGGCACCGCGGCCTGCTCCACTCCACCCGCTTACTGCCCCACCTGAGGACAGCCTGGACAGAATAAAGAGGAGAGGGGAGACAAGAAAGCAAATTAAACAAATTAGTCCAAAAACTTAAATACCAAGAACTTAAATTAAGAAAAATGTACATCAATATTTAGTACGCGAGGGTAAAGGGTGAGATATTTTGACGTCAATAAATCCCAGGTAATATCAATATCCTTGCACAGCGATGCAGTATTTGTTAAAGCAAGAAATAATGTATAGAGATCACATGAATCCAGTGTCAAAGACAGTGAAAGAAGTTTACTTTTAGCCCTAAGGAACTCAAAAAGAAGCATGTCCTTTAAATAAACAAAAAAAATGATTTTATCTACACATCTCTCGAGTGAAAGCATAAAGAACATACACGCAGGCTGAGCATATGTCCAATAAAACATACTACTGAAATACTTGCACTACAGGTTCAGCGAGCCAGTAGAGGGAGTGGAAAATTACTAACCACCACCCAAAAAGAAAATACATCTTCAGAATATTCAGCCCATATTTAATCCCTGAAATTGTGACATTGCTTGATTTCAAGTATGACATAATGACTAAAAAAAGAAATCTGGAGTAAATGATTACCAACATATCTAGTCTAAGGTCTGATCGATGAACTGGTGGCTCGTTGACATTTGGTTGACCTACTGGTTTTAAGTGGTGCTAAAATTGATCCTACAAAGGGAAGGAGGAAACACAGGTAACAAACGTCAAACTCCTCGACCATTCAATAAGCTCTCAAAAGTGTAATTAATTTCATGTCATGCATTTGTCTCCAGAGGCTCTCCAGAGGCCTAAATACATATGAAAAATTTACTGATCTGCACTGACCTTGGTGCGTGGGATGCTGACTATAAAGATGGAATAACAGCAGACATCTGAGCTTCATCCCAGGCCGATAAATAATTCCCACTACACCCATGCATGTGTGAACAAGCCTTCATTGTCATTTACTCACAAGGCTGCTCTTTACAAAATAGGCTCTGGTATTATATTCTGACAAGGGAAGAAACAGGACTAACCAATGTAAATTATCCAAACCCCACTGCCCTACATGTGCCCTGGTAAGTCAGTGTGCAGCTCCACACAGCAAGTGTAAGTAGGTGGATTTAGGCCTCAGCATTAGTCCAAAGCACATGATGTCATCCTGACTAGGTTCCTGTGTCAATTTCAGCAAAACACAATTAAACCCTGACCAATTTCTTCACCATATATCATTCTCAGGATCATAATTTACATATCAAATGTGAACAGAGAACAACAAATATGTTGATTAGGGTTAAGTATTGTCTCATTGGGTGACAAGCCCGTTCACGCAGACTGCCTGTATATCCATATGAACCTTTTAAAAGCCTCCCTTCACATAAAACGAGATAAAAGGGAGCTGCATCCCCGCGTATCGTCTGCAGGGTCAGATGAATGGGGGCTCAGTATTTCACCGCAGTTTCTAGTCAGCGCGCACTACGCCATGTTGGTATTTCCGAAGCAGATTATGCAATGCAATTCATCTATCTAAAAACCGCCCATTCCGCTCACAAACACACCAAACTAGTTCACGCCATAGGGGAGGAAATAAACAACCACCGACAGTATGTACATAACATGAACGCATCATGCATTATGACTCTGCATGGCTGTCTGCCTGAAGATGCGACAAAAAAAAAAAAACGTCCACATCAAACGTTAGCCAAGCATAACGTAATCAGCAAAATGTCTTCCTGGTGTTTACAAAAACAAAAGTGCGTTCAAGAGGAAGGTTATCGCGTTTGACCAAGGTGCGTTCAAGTGTTAGAAGGTTGTTTCATAATCCGGATTTCTCAAATAGCTGCCCCCGTGTAAACCACATAACATGAGTGTGTCTGAATCAGTGAGCAGCAGCGCCAGTAAAAAAAAAATTAAGCAACCGGATCGCCACATCAACAGAAACCACAATGATTATTCATAATAATATAAAGCTTGGTTCTGTCACTCGGTTCGCTGCGTGCACATGAATGCGCCCTCGTTGTTTGTGGCTCAGAAAGCTGCTGATGCAAGAAACACAACCTGCTCCAAAAGCTATATCGTGCAACGGTGCCTGCCCTCCTCACGTTATGGATCATCTTGTAGCTTTCCATTCAGTTGCACAACATGTCTCTGTATTTATACATGTAGGACTATCTATGTATCTGATAAAGGGGCTGCGTGAGCTTCACGCAAACCTCGTTAGGGAAGTAAACATTTTAGACACTTACTGCGCAGCCTACGCGCGTCTAATGGATAGTAATATGCATTATAGGTTAAAACACATGACTGCACGTGCATACACACCTGCTTTTAAATCACACACATTAGTATTAGTCCACAATAACATCCCCATGTACTTGCTTTGCATCACAACTTATTTGAAACACCGCTTTTATGCGTAATGCAGAGTGCAGACATGGTGTGCATTGCAATTAGACTGTGGAAATAAATACAGGCAGTGTGTTGTTGTAAACCTATTCCGGCCTGTCCTGTGCCCCCACTTCAGCACGCGGGCAGGTGGGTGATTAAAATGTCCGTAACGTTAATGCACATATGTCCAAAGCTGATAAGTTGGGAGTAGACCCTGCCAGTGTAGCTAGCTCGCTAACAAAGAAAAAGGAGGAACCTACCACGTGACGAGGTTGCACTATCCGAGGGAATTTCGGCAACAATCCCCTGCAGTTTTAATGAAGAAATAAACAAGGGGTGCTAACAAAAAAAACACGGCTTGGTATGATCACTCTGCCATTAATTAATCCCAAAAAAATTCAGCCAGATGGCGGAAAAGGCCCGGTTCGCAGAGCCGCTCGGGTTCGTTCCGGATTCAGCGAATCAACGATCTACACCTCGCCTCGCCAGCCAGCTCGAATATAAAGACAAGGCCGTGAAACACTCCTTTCTTCCCCGATTTACCTCTCAAATGTCGGCGATTTCCCCCTGCAATCCTACACCAAAAAAAATCCGATTCTCCGCGAGCGAAATGTAATCCAGGTGGCTGAGTGTCGCGAGCGTTTTTCTCTCGTTTTAGGGAGAGACGCTTAGAAAATGGCGGCTAGCTCCTCTCCCTCGGATTTGAGTCTGACAAACATAGAAGGGCTGCGTGCGCGCGTGCGTGTGAGCGAGCGCGTGAGAGTGTGTGTGTGTGTGTGTGTGTGTGTTGCTCGCTGGTAGGCGGGAGACATTTCTCATACTCGCCACTAGAGTAAAGGGCAGATAAGAAACGACATAAAAGCTGTAAAGAAGATACCACAGGAGGGCATTGTCTTCTCAAACACAGCGCGAGGTTCATTTGTAAACTTGTTGGATACAAACTGTTTGAAGGTGCCGCCTGCACACACTGCTCCTGCTATTCTACTTTATCTCTTACAGTAAATATTCTCACGTGCTCCACGTTAAATCACATTTAGTTCACAAATAATGCAAACACATGATAACCCTGAGGATTAGATTTTCTTAAATGCATTATAATAATAACAACAGGTGCTGTGAATTAAGCTCCCCTCTTTCGGTTTGGCGTTACAGGAGAGGAGAGGAGAGGAGAGGAGAGGAGGGGGGAGTCGAGTCTGCTTGGCTCTCATGACATTTTGAACAGGAACTAGATCGCCCACCACTACAGCACACACCAGGACTGCAGGAGCAGCTGGTGGCCGCATGAGGGAGCTGTAGTTCACATTATGGTTAAATGGAGCCACAGATTAAATATGAAAACAATTAGGAGTTTAAAATTCAAACACAGCTTCACCAATCACTGACGTTACACGTGTGAATATAGAAGAGACAATAGTATAAAGGTTAATTGAATACACTGGCCTTAAAGAGGAAATATTGTACTCATTTTAACCAACATGAATCAAGCACCAGAGGAGGTTTGTGACCCTGTAGAAACCAGCTCTCTCAGAACGCTCCGTTTTGGTGTGTGTGTCTCTTTAAATGCAATGAGCCCCCCCTGAGTTTTCACAGTAGACATCACTCCTTCGCTAGCGAGAATAAAAATGGCGGACCTGTGCAAAAGTTTTGTTCTAGGCTGGGGGTGGAGTCCATGGGTGGAGATACCAGGGGAGGGGAGGGGATTTTTTTTTTACCAGAATCCCACTGTGACATCACAAGGAGAGCAAATTTGAAACGGAGCATTTCTCTCTGTGTTGTAAGACTTGTGCAGACCACAAACAAAGGACTGGATGGGTTTATTTCACATGTTGTGGGTCAGTAGATGCTCAGGTTACCCAAATATATGTTCAAAAACACTGTAACAGTGGATTTGTCAAAGTATGTCCCCTTTAAAGTTGTTGTTTTCTGTTGTACTGGATACATTACTACTTGTTGATGATTGAATGTTTTCATCTTGTCTGTAATTATTCTGTTGTAAATGGAGCTGCTGTGATGCGAGACCACATTTAGACTTCGTCTGACAATGAAGCGTTATCAATCAATAAAATAAAATAATTAAAAAGTAGATGAGTAGAGCTGCACCAACACATTGATTATTATTACTTACGCCTCATATCTACAGTGTTTATCGCAGCAATGGCTGAAAATAATGTTTTCCTCTCCCTTTGTGATGAAGATGTCAAAGTGTTTCTAATATCTTTAAGTTCTTCACCTCACGGGTTTGTATCGACGTCACATGATATTTAAAAACACAACAACAGACGTAAAGACATTTTTGACCTATTTCCTCACATTTGAAGACAAAAGAGGAATTGATATAAAAATATTCCTTAGTTGTACCTTAATGTTTGACTGTGTGATATTGTATACGTCCTGTGCAGCCTTAGATTTATACTTATTATTGAATATGTGACAGTATTGAGGAAAATATGGGATAATGCACATGAAATAAGGTTTGGTATCAGCACATTTTAACATAGCAGTAAAAAGTTAAAGGTACTTTAGATGTCATCATCACACAGGCAGCTTTACAGCCGTACTGGAAAGTTTTCAATCCATAAAAAGTGAGTAAGGTTTAACGATGGAGTCAGAAGCTTTTACCTAAAAAATTAAATATAGATACCAAAGTAACTCTGCTCCTCCGTACATGTGTGATGCTGCCTGTCTGCAGAGCCTCTGTCCTCTGACTGGTTTTCATGGTCCCTTTTGTTTTCTTTTGGTTGACTCGGGACGTTTCAGACAATGCGCAGATTAATTAAGGAGTGGATACAATTCAGTGATTTGACGTGATTCAAACGGTCGTATATGACGGACGTGGACGTATGTTTACCTTAGACATATGAACACTTGTATGAATTAAACTTGACAATATTTTCCTTAGGTGTTTACAGTATTTTGTATCTCTTCTCTTCATTTTTGGGTCGTTACACGGTTATATTCACAACAACTTCTGCTTCTCATGTTCGTCACGTTTATATTTGGCTTTTAAATAAACACCTGCTGCTGTGAACTTCAACACTCTACCTGTTCCGTTTTATTCTTTAGGAGAACATTTGAGTAACGTTGTGTAATATTGATAGACGAGTATTAATCATCAGATATGTGTTTCATAACAGGAGGAATTGAGATCAGTTCAGTGACACTGATCAGAGAATGACTGACTTGCACCGTCACATGCCTGTTAATTAATGCAAATGAATGCATACCACGTCTCTCCTACACCTCGTGCATGGCCTTTGTTCATCATCAGACTACCACAGTAGATATGTGTAAGGAATACGTAGTTATGAATGTGTGGGTGTGAATGAGAGACTCGAATCATCGACGCACATGTCGTGAAAAATTAAACAAGATATTTGGTTAGAAGTCAAAGGAGTTAAACTACGGATGAGACTGCTATTTATCCAAATCTGCTCGAATGCTAATAAGTAAAAACATCCATCCTCTGATCCGAGCTTCATCTTCCAGCTCCTCCATCCTGTCGCTAAAATCTACGACACAACACTTGAAGTTGCATGACTTTGTGCACAATGCTGTCAGTCTTCCATGCAGCTGCTCGGCCATAGAAAACCTTGTTATGAAGCTCCTGACGCACAGCTGCTGTGATGATGTTCCTTCCAAAGTTATACAACAGATGATAGGCAATTCAGTGCTGTGCTGCTGTTGCTCCCAGACACATCTACTTTACAATAACGAGGCTGAAAACTGACCAGGGCTGATCAATGTGGTCGAATTCTATGAACAGACTTGTGGAAGAAGTGGCATCTTATGACAGCGCCTCATTTTAAAGTTTTTGAGGTCTTTACAGTAACTTCTAAATCCCTTTCTATGGACCCAGTGTTTCCCCCTGTGCTTTATAGTTAAGGCAGCCGCCATAACAACACCTGCCCTCCGTCTCAATAACCTTTGTTAAATAAAAAGATTAAAATCCTCCTTGGGGCACCGGTAGCCTAGCAGGCGAGATCCAACAGCAGCTCCGGATGCTGTTGGATCACTCCCCAAAGACCAAACCACACATGATGTGCGAATCATTCTCTGTACAAATAAAAAGTAAATTCAGTGTTTAAAAATATATATATTTAAGGCGAGTTTTTCACGCTTTCACACAACCGCATGTTGTTGTAAAGTGTTGAGATTGCGTTGTGGATGGTTACTTTGTTTCAAACAAGACTTTTCTCTGTTTCCTGTCACCACTTCTTTATCATGCAGGTATCAGCTGTAACAGTCTGCTGTAATCTGTAGCTGCAAACTTAAGACAAACAAAACCCGTTACAGATCGCTGTGAGGTACAGCCCCTCGACGCACCCGCCTCCTTTGGTGTCTCGTCTGGCTACACAGCATGTGCATCAGCTGCACACAGTACACAGACACACAAACATACGCTTAATGGATGTGTGTGTGTGTGTGTGTGTGTGTGTGTGTGTGTGTGTGTGTGTGTGTGAACACTGGGACCTCTGTGAGGTTCAATTATAAATCTGAAGCATATCTTAAGTCATCTCATTTGGGTCCTTCACAGACAAAGAAAGGATAAATCCGTTTTTTTTGAGGTGATCAGAAAAATGGACACGAAAACAAACCACTGAGGACTGATGGGAGCCATTACCCACCAGTGTCATGGGGAACACACTAAAGTAAATAAATCATAATAATGAATATTAGGAGGAACTATTTGAAAATACCTTGAACTCCGTTGTTGCAGAACCCCATTCAGTAATCCAAGTGGCCATTACTCCCGGTACCAGGGACGGAACAAGCATGACACCTAAGAAGATAAATAAAAATATATTCATTTAATCAAATGGATCACACGGGAACAGAGTCAGGCTCATCTAAATAAAGTTGTCAACTGTTTTTAGCGGCGGTTTGATTCTCAGTGATTTCCGTCCAGCTGGTAAGCTAGCCGGCTAACGCATCATCACACATTTATAATGAAAAAGTTTTAAATGTTGAATTATTGTATTGCAGAGTTTGAAAATTTAAAGGACAGTCACAAATGGCCTTTCCGTATTACCTATCGTGTCCAACAATTAATTTCCTGTGATTTAAGTGTTAAAATGAACTGTAATTTCTCTTAACGCTATGAGATGCTAATGTTAGCCGCGCTAACGATGCATTCAGGGGGTGTGGAGATAATCGGAAAAAATAGTTTACAAGTGGGAAGCGAAGTCTCATTACACTAAAAAATAATACACCGAAGTCGTAGTGTTTATTGACTATTAATCAATAAACGTTGTTGAAATTTAAGCTCATTTAGTAATATGGTAAAATGATTTTACGACTGTGAACTTACCATAACCTGCACACGTTTAGAACAATACGATATAATTTATCTTTTAATTGGCGTCTGTGTTGTTCCGAAAACAAAATAGCTCATAACACACCGAAGTCGGAATATCGATGACTCAAATAACTTTGGGGAACGGGCCGCCGAGGAGCACTTTAAAGGCCACATAAGGTTTGATACTGAAGGGTATTCACGTGCTGTCGGAATAATCGTACAAAAAGGTTTGTCCAACTGAAAATATTTTCTTGAGTCCGAACATCAACTGAGAAAAAGGTTGGTGGATGTTTTGTAACCGACGGGACGAGCTGGATAACGAGCCACATCAAACGTCGGCTTGATCCCAAAATATGTTTTATAAATTCGCGTACTTTAAAGTAACTTTATAGTCTAATTGTCAAACGTTGTTCTGGAATAAATGTGTTAATACTTACTTAATAAAACCTATATTAGTTCTTGACAATAACATATAACACACGTTCTTCTTTTTATATTTCTAGCCTGTTTTCACATTTAGATATAACACTTAAACGCCATTGTCGTAGGATTTATTTTTGAAGCTGGGAAATCCGAGCATCCGAGGAGCACCTGAACGCGACATAATGTTTGATACTGAGGTACAGCGCCTGGCCAATAACGGCCAACTTAGCTAGCATGCTAAGCTAATGGTCGCTAGCTTGTTTGCTTCCCGATCCCATAGTGACTTCTCAATGATCTACCGATTTCTGCACGTTTGGCGGAAAAGTATGTTAAAAAAAATGAAACCTACTGAAAACGATCAATCAAAGGTTTAACGCCACGAGTGTTTTTCCCTGACAAGCGGAGAATTCGTTTATTTGAAGAAAATAACAAGACAAAATCTTACTTACCTGCTTGTCCTGTTACTATCCGTTTACGACTTGATAACAACCGTCCCCCTCGCTCCTATTGGCTGATGCTTCGATTCGAGGCTTCCCATTGGCTCCCGCAGCTGTCAGTCTTTGCAAATGCCCGTACAGCGGAAATGTGGACGAAAGTTCATAGCACGAAACTTCATTATTCAAAAAATAATGTGGTCAAATTATAAATGTTTTGTAGAGTCTCACACCTTCTTTGTTATTTGTAAATGACTGATTTCAATGCGCCATTAAATGAGTGTTGTTTACACCGCGCACATGCTAGCTACTCACACTCCAGCGTGATGTATTTTCACTCAATCTAACTACAACATCTGATATTTCTGATGCTTTGTCTCTGGGACTTTACTGAGAAATGAACCCCCGTTTTTTTACAGCCAAATATGCACCACAAGCACACAAAGCGGATGACTGCAAATAAGTTTCTTCATTGTTATTCATGTGATCTTATCTCTTGCAACAAATGCTAAGACGATTTGCTGCTTGAATGAGTTGTGAAGTGGTTCTCTCAAAGTGGGACAGAAAGCTTTAACTTTACAAGAGTTGAATGTAGAGCTGGTGAGACAGGAGACACATGTATGCACGCGACAGAGGAAGGATGTTCACATACATTAATGAGGTGGTTGTGTACTGGTGGTCTGCATATGGAGGATTTGAAATATTCAGTGTTGCAGAGCTGAGGGCCCTGAGATGTTCCCATCGAGGGGTTTCCTGACATGGAGCCACAGTTTGATACTGAATGAAAATGACCAGCAGCCCATGTTCATGCAGCTCAGCAACACGGGCCTTAAATAAGAGGGTAGCTTTCTATATTTAGAGCCACAGCAGCTTCACTAACACATATTAGAAATGTGACAGCTTGTCTTTACGCATATTTCATGCTCTATTTGCTGAACTGTTTTTATGTGTTGGCTTCAATTGATCCATCACTTCCTTCCTTTTTTACCATGTCATTAACTCTGTGTATATTGAAGGTCAATGTTTGGCAGAAACATGTGATGTGGTAAATATTGATGACAGTATGGTCTTTATGCAGGTCAGACTCTGGTTGAAGACTTCTTCAGGCTTCTGTTTCATTAGTCTAAGCAGCAACAAGAACGTGCATCAAATCAAGTTCTGTAATTGTTTCATTACCAAACACTTTTGAGGTACTTTTGGGTCCGCTATAATCACCATAGTTACTGTTTCCCCACTTCATTTCAGAAGGAAACGTGTTCTTCTTACTGACACTTTAATCATTTAACAGCTCATTATAATATTTGTGCACAAAACGTGTACAGAGGAGATCAAATATGATGTTTTGTTATAAAAGCACGACCCAGAAGTTAGTATTAAGGTTGTCAACATTTTCAACACTGTGATAGTTTTTTGATTAAACTCTATAATCTCAGTTATTTTAATGATCGATTGAGTCAAAACAAACCTAAACTTAAAAATAGAGAACTGTTCCTCGACTAAGGATCTAAATATTTGCTCCACATCGAAATGAAAAACCACACAAACAAAAAGTTACAGAAAGGAAAAGCCCTGCACTCTAATGGTACTGAAGTGTTCAGAGTCTTGATTGTGCCGTCTGAACAGCCTCTCAGTCAGTATTATTCCATCTGATGGTTATTACTGATTCATGCATCACTGTTTGCAGACATTTCATATCGTAGCCGGTCAGGGCTGATCTCCTTCTTCCTGCTTTATGAACACTTTAATAATGCAGCATACTCACCTCTCATATATATAAACATTGATCTCTAGAGTCTCTCACACAAATGTGTCTTTACCTGTCAAACGTTCCCCTGTAAAAGAATTTAATGAACACATTTATATTCCTTACGTGTGGCAAGCTACTATTTGTGCTGTGTAATAAACATAATCTGCTGTAAATATTTTCTACATACACATTGTCCCTCTTACTTACATGTGAGGCGTTGTAGCTGTGGAGGCCTGAATGTTTGTGCACTTTAGGGTGAAAAATACAAAAAGACACGTACATCCCTCAGTGGGTGCTGGATCCAAAAAAACACAAAGAGGTAAAGAGAAGCAAAACAAGATCTGCACAACAAGAAGCTCCCCTTTAAAGGATTTATCAACAAGTGACATTTCAAGCCAACATGCTCTCCCTCAGACGTGGCACTTTAAGGTGAAGCCTCGTATGAAGCCTGTAACCACGATAAAGGCTTTTTATTCCAAACCTTCCCCGAGTCAACGTGCCTCCACTGCTGCAACAGATCAAACCATTTCTTAGGTGATTCCACTTTAACAAACTTGAACAAATAGTAGAGTCGGTCGTCTCTCAACCAGAAGGTCAAGGGTTTGATCCCCAGCTCCTGCAGCCACATGTATAACGTGTCCTTGGGCAAGACACTTAACCCCGAGTTGCTCCCGCTGCTTCGTTTGTGGTGTGTGAATGTGTCTGAATGGATTAGTTTCTTCTGATGGACTCTTTATCAGTGTGTGAATGTGACCTGCGGTGTAAAAGCACTTTGAGTATTCAGAAGACGAGAAAAGAACGATACAAGCTCAAGTCCATTTACCTTTTAGTTTTTCTTATAGCTTGTACGATATTCTTGCGATAACAGAAAGCTGCAGATTTGTAGTCAAACTTTGATCGTTTGTGAATTTAGTTCCACTTCAAAGCAGAGAAAGAAACATGTAAAGACCCAAATAAACCAGCACACTAATGTTCACATCTGTATTTGATTCAGCTATCAACCAACTGATCAAACGTGTTCATGTAACACCTTTAAAATAAACTAAATGTTAAAAGACTTTTGAGGCAAACAAAGAGCTTAGATGTATTTTAAGGGGAAGAATGAACACTAAAACAACAAGTGATCAAAATGAACCGCAACCTGTACCAAACAAGAATGGAAATGATTAAAAGCTAATAAATTGGGGCGCTGGTAGCCTAGTGGTTAGTGCACGTGCCCCATGTAAGGAGGCTGTAGTCCTCCTAACGAGCAGCTTGGGTTCGAATCCGACCCGACCAACATGTCATCCCCAACTCTCTTTCTCTCTCTCTGATTTCTGACTCTATGCACCGTCCTGTCTCCAGAATAAAAGGCAAAAAAAGCCCAAAAATGAACCTTAAAAAAGGAAAGAAAAGCTACTAAACGAAATAGATTAAAATAAATAACATGAATCATTTCAAAGCTGATGAAATAAAACAATTTAATGCCACTAAATAGTGTAATAATTACAAATAAAACAGTAAATACAATCACAAAGTGAGCTCTGACATCACGACTCGCCTCCATCTTTTACATTTTACAAAACATTTACTCGTGACGTGTTTTCCTCGCTGCATTATTGATGATAAAAGGTGAGTTTCCAGCTGTGTGTGTGTGTGATGTGGACTCAACGTTTCAAAGCTCAGTCTGGCTTTTTATAACTTTCCTGGTACGTCTCCATCTGGCCTCCTTATTCTACTCTTTCCCTCCGGGTTCATCCCTCTACACACGTGAAATCCTCCATGATAGATTCACAGAGAGTCTCTCTGTGAATCTATCATGGAGGATTTCATATCTGTATGATGATTGTGTCAGGATTCAGTTTTTTTACGTTATTGAGCTTCATCGTCAAACCCGTCTGGATGTGTGTCGAGCTTTTGTTGAGTTTATTTGGATGCAAAAAGGAAAATAGTGACGATTAGAGTCGAGGCCCTCAAACCCTGAGCAAACATCTAGATGTAGTTCCACTGAACCGACACTAGAGGGAGCTGAGGCCTCACACTCAACATCATCATCAGGAGACACATGAGTGAAATAACATATCCTTATTGTAGTGTTTATTGTTTATTTGCTTGCTGCATCAGATTGTATTCATTAGTATTACTTTCAAAACAAAGATATAAAGAACATCATTTTCATCTGCTGACTTTCATTGACAAACGTCGGTTTTCACAGCAATAATGCAGAGTGAGTGCTGTCAAGTGCCCCCCTTAGGGAGGGTTCCTACTGTCATTGCAAACTTTGCACATTCTGAGCCACTGCTGTGGATTGTCAACCTGGGGGGCCCCCGTCTGGCCTGGGGCCCCAAGCGGTTGCCTGCCTTGCCTGTTGACAAGCAGCACCCCTAAATGGAGGTTAAAGGTCACATGTTATCCCCCTAATCAACCAGTTTAAATAAGTCTCAGACCTCCCTAAAACATGTGTGTGAAGTGTCTTGTTCTAAATCCACTCTGATCCTGTATTTGATCATGCCTATAAACCCCTCTATTTCAGCCCTGCTCAGAACAGGCTGTTTCTGTGTCTGTAGCTTTAAATGTAAATGAGCTGTGTCTGACCACGCCCCTCTCTGGAAGGGCTTGGGTGGCTCGGGCTTTCTCGCTCCATGCCCTTTTGTTTATGGTGAGAAGGCAGACTCAGAGGGCAGAACAAACACCTAGCTGTGGGAGTGTCACCCACCTGGGGGAGGGGTTACTGCCCTTTGTGATGTCATGAAGGGAAAATCTCCAAACGGCCTGTTTGAGCACACATTTTCTGAAAAGTGGAGCAGGCACAAAACGGAGAGGATGGACTTTTCTCATCATTGGGGGGTTTGTAGACAGACTAGAGACACATGTTAGAGTTAGAGAAACATGGGGAAGAGGATTCTGCATTTGTGACCTTTCAAATAAAGGTTACGTTTTATAATAAATAATAAAAAAGAAAGACACAGAGGGAACAAAATAGTCGATGAGTGTATTTATTTTCAATTTTTTGGTTTTTCATTGTGTGTGTGTGTACCTGTGTGTGTGTGTGTGTGCGCGTGTGTATTTGTGTGTGAGTGTTTGTGATTGCGCACGTAACAGCTCCGTCTCCTCCTCATGTAGGATCATCCAATTACTGACACACAGAGAGATAATAGACAACAAGGACTCTCATTAACATCATAATGTCCATTAACAAAAGCTGTTGTTTTTTATGCGTGGGTGTAACTCTGGATGACGTATTTGGTATTTTTTATCAACAATGAGATCTTCAGTAGAATTTACCGAGCATGGGGGGGTACAGTGATGGATAAGTTTGATTCATATTGAAGTGTTTTCACTGCGGGATCTTCATGTGGATCCAGTTTGAAGACTTCTTCAGACAAAGATGCATCTCTAGATGGTTTCATGCTGCAGAAAGACGTTAATCTCATCCAGACTGTCTCTGTGGAGGAACATGAGCTCAGCTGGTCTAACACGGCTAAATTGTTTACATATGAACTGGTTCTTTAAGTAACCATGTTATGAGATGAGCTCTCAGGCATGTAAATGCATAATTAAGAGCTCGCAGGCATGGCAGCTTCTTCATGAAACAGACTTTCACTTCATCTCTTGACCTTCAAACGTGCAGTTTGGCCCTTTGAGACCTCTTTAGCTTCTCTAGAGCAAAGTGCTCGTGACATATATTGAGTAAAAAGGGACGCCACATCATTCTGTAAGGAGGGATTTCATTTGAATCTTGAAAAGTGCAAACACATTGTTGTATCATGTTGTTGCTAGCTGGTAGAAAAAGAAAGGAATACTGTGCAGCGAGCGGGTAATCGTTGCAGAAACAAACAGAGTACAAACCATCCGTGAAAGGTGAAGGTGTTCTGTTACGTGTCCTGCTGTTCAGACTGTCCCACACTGTGATTGGCTCACAGATACTTTTATAAACAGGCTGAAAAATACATGTTCCCACTTGTAATCTAGCGTTCCTGTTAAATGTTAATTTATCTTTCAAATATATTTCAATAAAACATCATCTGAGAATGTTTACTTTAAATAACTGTATTTTTTCTCCCTGTAAAATGTGTCTTATTTTTCCACCGTCAAAAGTTGGGAATGGTACCAAATAAGTGATCCGTACCGTCCTACTTTTTTGGTTCCCTTCTGTTGAGGTGCCAAGTGTACCGATCCGATCCTAAAGGGTTGAGCTAGACACACTGCAGTCCATTGATTGGTCGAAAGAATCTTCCCTCCCCGTGAGACAGCGGTGATAAAGGACAAACACGAAACACACAATGTTTAAATATCCTGTGGATTTGGAGAGAGTCACTTCAAGGCTACTTTTTGTTTTTTGTGACTTGTGTCAGCGCGTAGCACCGCCACATGGACGACCTCGGGAATGCAGACCTTCCTAGGAAACAACAATATACTAAAACGTCACAGGGCCTCAATATCGCGCCTTGAAATGGCGGTCTGAACAGGGTTATTGTGAATGTCTTAAGATGCAGTGACGGCAGAGCTTCAGAGAATTTGATGTAAAATGATTCAAATCACTTCATCTCTTCATTTTATATCCACACTCGTCTTTTTTCCCACTTTGTTTGAGTCTTTGGTGTCATTTTAAAATCCTTTATTGACATTTTCAGCTCAACCTTGACCCCACATGACGAGTTAAATATTTATCACTTTTTCATGACTCAGCGTTTCATCAAACAGAGATGTTCTAAGATTCTGTTTAAATTAATTCACACGTCTTTGGAGACCCGAACAGTAAACGGATTTCCGTGACTGACACACGAGTTTATTAAATGAGCGACCTGACGTGAGGTCAGAGAGGTTTCAGAGGTCAAATTGAGGTCATGGTGGATGTAAAGGTTTATAGATTTTTCTCCTGAAAATTGGATCACGTTGATGTGAAGCTTCGAAAGTGATGCTGCCTACAGAACACATGACAATAAGTCAGGTTTATGTGTTGGTCCTGAATGAGTCGTTTCCTGTCTGACAACCGATTCCTCTTTTTTTTTATTTGTTTGTATGTTTATGTATTTGGATAAATAAAACAAGCTTTTGAAAAATGGAGAGAGGTTAGAACGCAGAAAGGTTTACAGACCGATGCAGAGCTGGCTAAACACTGAAGCTTCAGTGTCCACCACATGGTGACCTGCGTGAGCATCCACTCTAGAGAGGGGGGGGGGGGGGGGGGGGGAGACAGCTCTCTACAATGTTTTGAATGTGGACTGCAGTACCCATTTTAAACACTAGGTGTCAGAGTTACAGATTGCTCCTTTAAACTTAACACAAGTTTTTTGTTACTGATTGATTTGAATTTGTATATACTGTTTATATATAAATATTTGTAGGTCTATATAACAGTTTTATATTTAAGGTTTGTCATCTTTGTCGAGCTTGTAGCACTCGTTCTTTTAACGAAGATTGTGTGACTTTTTGATCCAGTAGATGTCGCCCTTGAGCTCCAGCATGAAACCAAAACGAACTGCTGTTTGGCCACACCTCCTCCATACTGAAGCCTCCGCTCTCCTCCAGAGACACACTTCCAACCCCCCTTGACTCGAGTTCGCAAGAAGGAGTTTAGCTAAAGCGGCGGACAAATTGTCCTTTGCTCGAGCTGCAATCCATGTGTCCTGCATAGTTGTGTTAGCATGCTAATGTTAGCGCTCTTTAGTTAGCTCGTAGCTTTATATTCCACGTAATTGACACAGAATGAGCGTGATCTAAAAACTCTTACGTGACCTTCAAATAATCAGTGAGTATGTTCTTCTTCTTCTCTCTAGTTCTTGACTAAAACAGCTTTTATACACAAGGGGAGGAGCCGGCCGTCCCGTCCATGTAAACACGGCTCTGACAACAACACAGGATAGACTTGATTTCTGTGTAAAATGTTCACATTCTTCATTTCACTCGTTCACATATTTTGCCAATAAAGCAGAATCAGATTCAGGGGTCAAAAGATTGAACATGTTGTGTGTTGTTGTTCGAGCAGAAAGTTTGCTGAGCTGTTTCAAATAAAAACCCGTCTTCCCATGATTCATTGGGGCGTTTGTGACTTTTAAACTAATGAGAGTAAGATCATTGTGACTAAAGTCTAATCAGGAACTGAGGATGAGTAACTCTCCCGAAGCTAGAACGACAAAAATGAGTTGGTGCGATGGCATGAATATTTCCCCGAAAGCTAACTCTGCAGGCAGGCGGTGACTAAACCCAACTTCACGTCTGATTTCAGCGCTGCGAAGAACACTTGATCTCAACGCATATCAGAACCCTTTTTTAAAATCACCCTAAATGCTGTCAGTGTTACTTTATACAGCATGTGTTTGACCCTCTGTTTCTCTGTGACGGGCGTGACGTCCCAGATTAGACGCCGGAGGAACCTCTCCGTGTTTCTGGTCATGGGAAGAAAACTGTGAAAGCTCACTCGGGCAGAAGGATCTTATTTAAAAGCTGCTGTTGCTCCCCCCTCAGAGACGCACACACAGAGAGCTTAAAAGGATCACACGATGCTCAAAATGTATTTCTTGTTTGCTCCAGTCTCGGGGGAGCGTGGAGACAAATGGCTGCGTGATCCTGAGCGCAGCCTTGAGAGCGAGGATCCCATAACGCCGCCTCACTGTGGAGATGTGTTTTCTTCTTTCGGAGCCCGCTCTGTTGTCGCCATAAATAAACATCTCAGTCGTTTGGTAAATGTTTCATTCAGTCGAATGCAACACACGGTTTATTTTTCTCTTCACATTTTTTCAAGTATGAAAACAACGACATTGAAAATAAATAACAATAAATAAGATTGTGAATGACATCGTGCCTCGGTCTGAACATCATATGTACCACATCAGAATGAAGCTGTCAGGGTCCATGATCCTTTTCCTTTCGTTGGACCAAAACCTTTCCATCGTGCTGGAATGAAAACGTGTCACCAACAATCTCTGCTACCTTCTTCTGCTGATAGTCAACTTTGCAAGAAGCCGCACTACAAATAAAATACTTTAGTGAACGAGAAGTTCCTTAACAGTGTTTGCAAACTAAAGTGAAGCAAATTTTTCCATGAGGTGTGAAAACACACAGTCGAATCGAAATCTTTCATGCAAGGTGAAAATACGCGTGATGCTTTTTTGCAAAACTCCATCAACGTTTAGAAAAGGAGGACAGACGGAGGTGCCTATAGTCTGGGGTTACTATATGTCCTTGTTGCAGCGGCCGTGGGTTCGAATCCGATCTCAGCCCTTTGCTGCATGTCACCTACCTACTCTCCTAACATTTCCTGACTCTCTTCAGCTGTCCTTCAAATAAAGTCAAAAGGCCCAAAAATATATACATGTAAAGAAAGAAAAGAAAACTGGAGGAGGACAGACCATAAAATAAAGGGTGTCTCCCTCTCTCCCCCTCAGTTTCATTTGTACGGTATTTGGACAAAAAGAAGGCGATGCATTGCTACACCTCTATCTTGATGATTTATTCATCACAGAGAGTCACACCTGAAATCAAATCCTACATGATGGTCTGCTTCTACAGTAATGAGAGCATCATTTACTAAATGAACATCACGCGGTATTAAAGAGGACTTAAAGGGACGCTAGTGCAACGCTCTAACGCTCTGACGAAGGCCATTAGGCTGAAACACGTCAGCGTTTTTCCACTCTTATTTCCGACCTTTCCACCTTAATCTCTCCCACACAAGTGTGCCTGTAACCACTTCAGAGACCACTCCACTACCACACAGAGGTAAGCTGCTCCGCTGTTGGTTATTTCAACTTAAAGGGATAGTTGTGTTTTTTTGAAGTGAGAACAGGACTCTGTTTCTTGACTCCAGCTATCTGGATCGTGGTGGCTGGACTGTGTCGTCCTTTAACCACGGCCTGACACTCAGACACCACCATCTGAGGATGTCGTCCCCACAACCACCGCCGTCCTCATTCATGCACGGCCTGCTCCGACCTCCACCTCAGCAGAGAGGAAGTGTGGACAACAGGAACGTGAGGAATACAAAGGAGAAATCCCCCCTGCATCTTATCCCGTCTCCCTCTATCCCATTCGTCTTAACAAGGAGTAAGATCTTTAACCTGCTCCGTCGTGCTCTGAAAACTAAACAAACAGTTAACGGTGGATATTCGTGTGTCGTAAAAAGGGAAAAATTTGCTTCGTATTTTGATCTGAAAACACTTTGACATTGAAGAAAAGGATCATAACGACATTTTTCTTTAAATTAAAAACATAAAGTTTGGTGCTCTCTTATCCCCACACCTCTCCAGAAGCAGCTACACGCTAACGATAAATGAACTTTAGAAGAAAACACATCACAGTGTCGTGAGAAACTCAATCCTTCACAACCCGAGCGAACACATCACTTAAAGAGGAAACAAAAAGAGATGATTTCAGGGGGACAGAAAGATGAGTGTCATTTACATTTTTCAGACATGAGATAAAAAGCACAGGTGCGAGGCAAACTGGTATAGTAGGAATGTGGACTGTGAGTTCGGCATCACCCGGATGATGTGCCCGTCTGATTCACAGTGTGTGGTTTTTGGTTTTTAGATTAGTGACGACTCTGCTGCATCCTCAGCACCTCGCTCTGTTGATACTCTGTTATTTACAATAAATCAGTAAACACGGTCACCGAGAGGACGACTTTCATGCTTCAAGTCAACCCAACAAAACGTGAACGTACGAGAAGAAAACCGTCCTGACAGATTCTCTTGACAGCTGATGTTTTTTTTAAATCTGGTTTGCTGGTAGAGAGGAAACAGAAAGACGTTTCTGTATGCAGCTGAAGAGTTTTGCTCCAAAACACTCGGGAGGACACGACTCATCTGTTTATAAAAGTTTCACCAAATACGACCTAAACCAGTGGACCTCGCCTAAGAACCCAACAAGTCCTGCAAGACTCAAATTTCTGATGACTAATGTTACAGTTTGGACCTCAGAGGATAAAAAAACATGTGACACAACAAAGAAACATGTTTAAAAAGCGCCTCAGAGACCGACCCACCAGTTGAGAACCACTGAACTAAATAAGAAAAGCAGAGAAAGTGGAGCTTATAACAACCTAGTTTGACTTTTGTGGATATTGTTATGTGCGGCCCTGTTCTCTCTTTCTCTCTGTTTGTCCCTCGACCTGCTGCACACCTGGTCTCTCTCTCTCTCTCTCTCCTTGAGTCTTCCTCCTCCTTCACCTGCTACACACCTGAGTGCAACCTGTGCTCAGGCAGGAGGAGAGACAGGGGCTCACACGTTTAGATTTCTGGGTTATTTTAGTTTGGGCTTGAGATCAGCGATTAAAAAAAGGAAAATTACAAAACCAGATTTCACGACTTACCCACATCACCATGTGCTTTGTTGTAAAAACAACCATGTATACAAATCGTTCATCCTTAGTCTTCGTGTTATTTATTTGTATTTTGTAAAAGGTTTATATTTTGTCTTTTTTTATGCTTTTATTGGAGGGATAGGACAGAGGATGGAGTCAGACGTCTGAGAGAGAGAGAGAGCGGGGAATGAGATTCGGGTAGGAGCCACAGGTCAGAACACGTGGTGCACAACTTCGAGGCCTCTGCACATGGGGCTCATACCGACCACTAGGCCACCTCCGCTCTTAGTCGTGTTATTTCGGAGCAAAACTCTTCAGATTGAAATCCTGGAATGTGTAAAATGTTCTGTAAAGTTTAAAAAAAAGACTGAACAGAGGACGAAAGCACAGCACAAACACTTTGACCACACGATGTCTGTGAGGGAAGAATGAAAACAAAAATCTGTACGTTTCTCTTTCATAGCTTATTCGTGAATCTGTAGCTTAGTTTGAAAGTCCGGTGTTGCTGGGAGAGAATCCAGTTCAGTGCAGTCCAGCGGCACGAGCTCCCAGTTTTCCACTGATGTAAGATGATAAAAAAGAAGAAGAAGAATAAAGTGTGCGAGCAGGAATACAACAGTGTGTGTGGCAGGCGAACATTAAAGGACATGGAGTGCTGTACATTCACAAAGTCACACAGATCCAGACTCAGCTCTGATTCACTAACCTCACATTTCACAAAGTCTGCAGTGTCCTCTCTCTCCTCACCCCCCGTCGACTTTCACCTGGAGGTGAGTGTAAGGTCCCCCCCTGAGGTTTGATGCTCCCTCTCTCTCTCTCTCTCTCTCTCTCTCTCTCTCTCTCTCTCTCTCTCTCTCTCTCTCTCTCTCTCTGTGTTTCAGTGAATCCAGTGATGTAGCAGAAAACGATGATGCTGACAGCTCCAGGTTTTTCTCTCACAGGACGGACGGAGGGACAGACGGACGGACGGAGCGGCTCCCGTCCCTCATAGCGACGTGGACTGCTTGATGCTGTGAAAGCTGACCCGGGAGGGTGACGTGGGGATGGACATGGCCTGGGTCATCCTTGCTCGGATGGAGTGCTGCTCCTGCCAGCGGTGGAAACGTTTCCTCACAGCCGACCGCACCTATCAGAACAAAACCAGGGAGAATCAGACAGAGGAGTGATCGGAGCGTTAACCTGATAATGACCTGATTCAGGTGTTAACTGGGAGAATAGGAAACATCTTTCAACATGTACCGATGATAAATGACGTACACATTTAAGACTGAAAACCACAAGCATGCTGAAAGCCAACAGACGTAGAAGGGTGTACTCGTTCCCAAAGTTCAGTCAGGTTAAAATAAAGAAAACAAATCTGATCTGCCACATAGAGTTAGCTTTAGTGGGGCCGATACCGATATTGATTTTTAGGGAGAGAGAAAAATCTGATACAGATATGTCAGCCGATGTCTTTCTAAGATCTATGTTCGAACTGTAGAAATAGATAAATATAGATAAACACATTTATTGTGATCATCTCTCAGATGCAGTTATCAGACACGTGTGGAAAAGATTTATAACGAAGACGAGATGGTCACTCAGCTGGACAGTAACTGATCATGTACGTGCGTTACCGCTTGACACTCTGCAGAGTGGTGATGTTTGTTGTAATCCATATAGCGCCCTCTGCTGGTGAGAACTGCTAGCGTTATACAATGAAACTCAAATGTAATGCTATTTAACTGGTGAATAAATCGAGTAATATCGGTGCATATCTGCGATAGAATTAGCCGATACCGATAGTCACTGGATACGCTGATATCTCCCGATTAACCGGTCGGGCTCTAGTTTATGATGTGTATTTCTAAATGTACTTATACTATGCATTTATATGAATTATGTCATGTTGTTTTGATGCAGGCTATAACTCTCGTTTCAGGCTATGACTCGGAATGATCTTTGTTGTGATGACTGGTCATGTGACCGTATGTATGCTGCGTGAACCTGAGGAAGCTGCAGGTGAAACGTGTTGTTCGCTCACAGTAAAGTCATTTTAAAGGTCTTATGTGTCTGCAACTAACCGGCACCTGAGGGCGTGGGAAGGCTGTGCACGGGGTACCCCAGTGGTTGTTCATGATTAGGACTCTTTAACCTGGGCGTGCACTGTACGATTTCAGGCCGATTCAGACTCTTAGATGGACGACTGATTGAATTGCGATGACTTCCAGTTTTATTCCCTTTAAATGATATCCTTAGATAACTTTCCCCCCGTGTTAGTTATCATATTATGAGAGTGTACCATGTTCAACAGAATGTACTCCTCTGTTTCATGTTTGTCCTCTCTTTGCTGTTGAACAGAATCTAAACCACGACGTGCTATAAATCACTTTAAGGATGATTAAAAAGGTTTCCTCCACTCTCATCTTAAAATCAATCGTCCCATGTGTCCCACTTCTGCATTTTCTCCTCCAGTGACGACAACACAGATTAAAGAAGGACCTGATTAAACCTTAAAAGATGAGATGAACCTCTTTAACACTTTGATTTTCACGTCTTATAAATGTTTGTTTTCTTGCTCAGATCATCAGATTGCATGTCCTGGTCAGACTTTGGTGCTAAATGTTTTCCATTCGTGTGGACTGTGACTCCGCGTCTCTTTTGTTCATTGGTCTCATTTCTTGCTCCTGATTCTCTCCCCCTGAAACTAAACGTTCAATCAATATCCTCTCTGAGAAACCCACTGTGGATAATCCCTGGTCGGAGCTACAACACGCTTCTTGATGAGATATTCATTCATCATGTGGGCCGGCTTAGCAGCGGTACCTAAAGGGCAGCAGTCAGCTGATATTACATCCACATGTTTCTCCAGGAATAACTTGTAAGATAGTGATTACGCTGAGATGAGACGCTGGCTCTTACTGACTGAAACATCACATTATATAATCCAGATTATCACGCTGAAAAGGTCGAGTGATAATGTCATTATGAGCGCCTGCTTTCTGGTGGCTGCTGACACCACGGTGTAGGAACATCGGGCAGTATTTCAGAGGTTGCAGTCGGAGCCAAAAAGGTATCGATCGACTCTGTGGAGAGCACGATGGGAGAGGTGGAAGAAAGCTCTCCCTTATGAAAAGAATCTCTTAAAGGGACTGAAAAATCAATTATTTCAATCAGCTTCCTACAACATCACTTTTCTCTATGTCCTCTTTAAAGGAAGAATGTGTGCCTTTTTGATCCAGTAGATGGCGCCCTTGAGCTCCAACATTAAAACCAAAACAAACTGCTGTTTGGCCACACCTCCGCTCTCCTCCAGCGACACACATCCAACCCCTCTCCACTCGCTGTAGCACGAAGGAGTTTAGCTAAAGTGTCCTCGTCTCGAGCAGCAATCACCTGTGGTCTGCATTGTTGTGTTAGCAGGCTAATGTTAGCGCTCTTTAGTTAGCTCGTAGCTTCACATTGCACACTAATTGCCACAGAATGAGCGTGATATAAAGACACTTACGTGACATTTGCAAAATCAAATTGAAAGTGGTGCACACTAGAGGGCGGGCGGTTTTACCGTTGCTGAGGGAGCAGGTGGTCAAAAAAGTCGCTGCGGGTCCCGGATAGCTCGTGCTCACAAGGAATTAACAAAAGACGAGGAAAGGATGATTCATGTCGATTTTTTTTCAACAGAGAAAAAGTTCTGATGTACAAGGAGCAGAAATCTGGCACGTCTGAGATGAGACGAAACACATTGAAAGAGCAGGTAAAAGACCTGAATAATAATACATTTTCTTTATAAAGCGCTTTTCCATCTGAGAAACATCGTCTGCCCATCCCTCTCCTTTTCAGACCCTCACCCACACATTCATCACTTCCAGACTAGACTTCTGCAACAGTCTCAGGCTCATCACCCAAAACACTTAAGAAACTACAAAATATACATCACCCCCGTCCTTCATAACCTCCACATGCTCCCCATCCCCCAGCGTATCCACTTCAAACTCCTCATCATCACCTACAAAGCCCTCCCAAAACCTGGCTCCCCCCCCCCCCCCACCCCCAAACCATCAGTCCTGGGGGGACAGGACCTTCTCCATTGCCACTCTGACCCACTGGACCTCAATCCCAAAAACCATCAGAGACGCCCCCTCACTCTTCACCTTCAAGAAATCCCTAAAAACTCCCCTCAAAAACAACCACTAACAGACTCTGTCCTCATCCTCTTTCTCTCTTGTTTTCACTGTTTTGTTTTTGTTCTTTGTTAAGCGTCTTTGAGTACTCGATGATTATGATGATAAGAACTCAAAGGCTCTGTACATTAGGAAAGAACAAGACGGCATGTGCCACATTTTCAAGTTAAAAATCTTTCAAACAAAGTGAGGTCGGGCAGGTCAGGGGATGTGGAAGAAATTCAAAGAATACATAATCCTAAGAATAAACGACAGAATAAGAAGGTCAGCAAAGGTCAGTCCACAAACATTTACAGGAGGGACAGATTAACTCCGCACGTCTTCCTCTTTCTCTCTCTTCTTCTAACACACAAACAGGTACACAGAGTGTAGAGCCAGAGGAGGAGGTAGTGCACTAATCATTCCTGGATTCTTTCATTCTCTAAGATGGATTCAAATACGTGAATAAAGAAAACGTTTCACTCCCTGAGGTAGTTGTTGTGAAATTTGGCGTTAACAGGAACGAGTAGAAAACGAGGTCCCAGTGACCTTGACCAACACCTGATCATTTCATCCTTGAATCTCGGAGGACGTTTGAGCCAGATTTGAAGATATTCCCTCCAGGTGTTTCCTGCTTTGTCACGTTCACAGTAACTGGACAGGACAAGTAGCCATAAAGGAGGTTTTACAGGACATTATGATGTCACAGTGAAGTTGACCTTACACCGCCCTCTACATACTATTATAGAAGTACTGCATACTGCGTCTAACAGGAGTATGCAGTCTGACTGCCAGTCGGTGGTTATTCTGCAGTATGCTGGTTTCCAGTCTTTGAATGAGGAAGTAAACAACAGCCAATCTAAGGTCATATCCTGCTGCAGTGTAGCGTCCACTTACAGTCTGAAAAAAGCTGATGCGTGATTCGTTTAGATTTTCAGGATTTTGAGAATCAAAAAACATCATTGTTGGTATCTTTGTGCGGATTGGTCTGATTGTGATTAATTCACCAATTATGATAGCCGTTGCTGTCCGTCATTTCTTCTTCTTCTTCTGTTGGTTTTTATGGCGGTTTGCATCCATAAGCGTTACATTACTGCCATCTGCTGGATGTCCGTGAGTTCCATCTATGACTTGGCGCTTTGCATTGTGGGGACAAATACACAAGGGTGACTGGTCTGATGTGTGCAGTACAGTTTATTGCAAATCAGTACGACATCCGGGTATTTTGGGGATCCCGCGGATCTCGTCCGTGTAGGTTACATGTGTTTATCTACGTCCGTGTAGGTTACATGTGTTTATCTACGTCCGTGTAGGTTACATGTGTTTATCTACGTCCGTGTAGGTTACATGTGTTTATCTACGTCCGTGTAGGTTACATGTGTTTATCTACGTCCGTGTAGGTTACATGTGTTTATCTACGTCCGTGTAGGTTACATGTGTTTATCTACGTCTGTGTAGGTTACATGTGTTTATCTACGTCCGTGTAGGTTACATGTGTTTATCTACGTCTGTGTAGGTTACATGTGTTTATCTACGTCCGTGTAGGTTACATGTGTTTATCTACGTCAGTGTAGGTTACATGTGTTTATCTACGTCCGTGTAGGTTACATGTGTTTATCTACGTCCGTGTAGGTTACATGTGTTTATCTACGTCCGTGTAGGTTACATGTGTTTATCTACGTCCGTGTAGGTTACATGTGTTTATCTACGTCCGTGTAGGTTACATGTGTTTATCTACGTCCGTGTAGGTTACATGTGTTTATCTACGTCCGTGTAGGTTACATGTGTTTATCTACGTCCGTGTAGGTTACATGTGTTTATCTACGTCTGTGTAGGTTACATGTGTTTATCTACGTCCGTGTAGGTTACATGTGTTTATCTACGTCCGTGTAGGTTACATGTGTTTATCTACGTCCGTGTAGGTTACATGTGTTTATCTACGTCCGTGTAGGTTACATGTGTTTATCTACGTCCGTGTAGGTTACATGTGTTTATCTACGTCTGTGTAGGTTACATGTGTTTATCTACGTCAGTGTAGGTTACATGTGTTTATCTACGTCCGTGTAGGTAACATGTGTTTATCTACGTCTGTGTAGGTTACATGTGTTTATCTACGTCAGTGTAGGTTACATGTGTTTATCTACGTCTGTGTAGGTTACATGTGTTTATCTACGTCTGTGTAGGTTACATGTGTTTATCTACGTCCGTGTAGGTTACATGTGTTTATCTACGTCCGTGTAGGTTACATGTGTTTATCTACGTCCGTGTAGGTTACATGTGTTTATCTACGTCCGTGTAGGTTACATGTGTTTATCTACGTCCGTGTAGGTTACATGTGTTTATCTACGTCCGTGTAGGTAACATGTGTTTATCTACGTCTGTGTAGGTTACATGTGTTTATCTACGTCCGTGTAGGTAACATGTGTTTATCTACGTCTGTGTAGGTTACATGTGTTTATCTACGTCCGTGTAGGTTACATGTGTTTATCTACGTCCGTGTAGGTTACATGTGTTTATCTACGTCCGTGTAGGTAACATGTGTTTATCTACGTCCGTGTAGGTTACATGTGTTTATCTACGTCCGTGTAGGTTACATGTGTTTATCTACGTCCGTGTAGGTTACATGTGTTTATCTACGTCCGTGTAGGTTACATGTGTTTATCTACGTCCGTGTAGGTAACATGTGTTTATCTACGTCTGTGTAGGTTACATGTGTTTATCTACGT